>JACJUM010003237.1:2553264-2578640 GCA_020976665.1 Heortia vitessoides | reverse complement strand
GGGGCGCAATCCGTCATCGCGCGCTGACAGAGCGACGGACGATTTTCATGATTTATTAAATGCACGCCGGTGACGTATTGCGCGCTCCGCACTATTGGCTGACCTATTCTGGATGCCGATGGAACATCGTTTGATGAATGTATGGTGTAATGATTTAGAATAAGAAAGTCAACAAACACACTGTTTTTAAACGGTTTTATTTAGCTCACCCCGTTTGTTTTATTTATTATTTATTCGTGGGTCAAATTTAGTAATTCAAATTTCACCCTCTTCTTGTCAACCGATTATTTTGAAATTTTGTATACACTTTGGATTTTGGTGACAATACAATTATGTTTATTCATTATTATTATAAATTCAAGATGGCTGCTGCTACAAAATGGCGGATAACTTAGGTTTTATCAATCCCATCAAAATGGGTTTCAAATGAAAGTTCTCGACAAGTAGGATAAAATTTACTATGCAAAATTGAAATCTAAGATGGCCGCCGCTACCAAATGGCTTTTAACAATTTTTTATCAATCCCACCAATATGGGTATCAAATAAAAGGGCTTGACAAGAAGAATACAGTGCACTATACAACCTCAATATTTCCGATGGGCGCAGCCACTTAATGGCGTATAATAATAAGATTTAAATTTAGATTTTGAATCTGTAATTTACTTAAGTCAAGATTTTGTATCGTGTTGAGGACTGTGTGGCGTTAGGATGGCTAAAAATGATACGTCGTTAGCGGTACGCCACCCAAGTTAAGGTGAAATGTTAAAACACGCCGAGAGCTGTATGGCATTAGGGTGGATAAAAATTATATGTCGAAAGCGTTTTCCCCTCAAGACTCAGGCGCATCTTGTTGTACATAGCCTTGCCCCTTGAATTAAACAGAATGCAGAAATAAAAACTAAAAACTATAAAATAAAAATAGGTAAAAAAACTTTTTAAATAAAACGGTTTTATGTTAAACATACATTGCAATGTTTAAGATAAATGTACTAAAAACCAAAAAATAATAAAATATATACAGTCGTGGGAATTAACATATGCATAAACTAGACTAAAATAAAACCGTGGGGCACGTCAAATGTCTACAATCGTTGATTAAAATGTTTGTTTTGTAATGTTACACTGTAATTAGGCAGTTGTTCAACCGACAAGGATGGACGTGTGATAAGTAGGACTAGAATGTGGAAACAAGCTAGCGAGCTCGGTTATAAGCGATTTTCCCACGACTGTATCTATTTTATTGTTTTTTGGTTTTTAGTACATTTATCCTAAACATTGCAATGTACGTTTAACATAAAACCGTTTAATTTAAAAAGTTTTTTTACCTATTTTTATTCTTGCAGTAAAACAGAATATTAGGTAAATATTAAATTAGAAAGCATCTTTGGCATGAAAGCATGTTTTTAAGTTACCGTTACGGCCCTGATGGCACTGATGATAGTAGTAAATATACAGTAGTGTTAAATACATATATAGTATTAAAGAAGTATATTTGTGATTCCTCTATTATTTGGTGTCCGTAAAACAAGTGCTTTAAGCGATTTTTCTCGGAACCAGATCAATGTATGTGTTGTTGTGGGAATCTATATATATCCCCATCTCGCTCGACTTGTATTACTGATTTTCTTTATTGCTATTGTTCTAGATCTTTTGACGAATATGATAACTCTTACGATAATTCCAACGCTACTGAAGACTTCTAGCATCTAGATATTCTTATATACATATACTAGTGGGACCGACAGACGTTCTCCTGATAAATAACCTAGGTACGTACCAACTATGTGTCATTTGCCGGGCTAATTTGTGAATCTAAATCATTAAGGCCCCCCCACTTTAATGTATTCACTATTTGTGTTTTCAATATTTATTTCTAATAGGTTTTATTGATTGCTTGGTCAATCATCAAACGGACCCGATACCACTGATGGTAGTAACTGTCTTGTGCGCTGAAAACAAAAAGTCTCGGGTTTGATCTCCACCCACGACAAATAATTATATGATGATATTTATGTTAGTTCATTATCTGGGTGTTAAATATATGTATTTAAATTGTATATTCGTGATTCCACTGTTATCTGATGTCCGTAACACAAGTGTTTTAAGCGACTTATCGCGGAATCAGGTCAGTGTATGTAATGATGCACGAAAAAAAATTTGTTTCTGTCGAAAACAGGAATATCCAACCAGAATATGTCTGCTGGTTCTCTATGCAGACGATGGCTCTAAACACTAAAACTTATGGCCTTTCGCTGTGGAATAATACTAGCGTATAAATCATACTGAATTGTTTAGTGCATACCGAACGTTAAGTTTGTGTTTAAATCTGTACTACTTTGATTGTTAACATTATATACATACACACATACATCACGCCTGCATGCCATTGGGGTAGGCAGTCTGTAGCCCTAATGTTCGTCGGAACATTTTTAGAGTGGATATCCTATACTTGCCGGTCTTTAGTGACTCCATCGAGAGATCGCCGTCGGCTAAATTTCGAACTCGCTGACTCATGCGGTCACCATTCCTCTTTCTTTCGGTGACCGGAATGAATGTGAACTCTGGTGGATGAAGCTGACATCAGAGTTTGCGGTGATACGTATACTATTTAACTAAAAAAAAACTCCACTTAGAAACTCCATCGGTCATTTTTTCTTCATACAAATCATATTATTTTTTAGTAAGGTTTACGTTATTATTACAAGCACTTTTGAATTGTCGAAAATAAGAAACAAACAAAATTAAGTCGAACATATGAAGTACTAAATTTTGTTTTATATTTACAAGACCCTGATGACCCCACAGGATCACAAGAGTCATTTTACATATAAATCAGGCCTACCTTATACTAGACTGCCGTCGCCAGACGGGTCTTAAACTAAGTTCAATGCAGGTTCATTACACGAGCCATCAGAAAGGACCCTACGAGAAAAACTGGTGGTGATATGGTGATGATCAACACTAAATAGTTAGTGTTAAGGATGTGTGAAGGGGTTTCAGCCCTACCGGCGTCAGCGATGACAATCCGTTGTCTTAATGCTAGGTTAGAGCAATTTAATCATAGTTTTATCATTAATATTTATCATACAAATAAGCTTACTTTTTACGTAATTTTTAAATTTATTAATCGGTTAGCTTGATATGCTGCCTGGTATTTTATTGTAAAATCTAATGCATTTGATTATTTATTTTATGGAGCTGTGTAGTACTGCGAACTTATATTTATTTCTCGTATTAATATTATGTATTTCACAGTTTTTCTTTAACATATCTATATTTTTATAGACATACATAATTTTTTCATTTACTGACTTTACGTGTACACTAAATTTTTTCAATTTCTTTCTTTTAGTGACTCTTTTTGAGTCATTGTATAAATCGCATGTATAGCCCTCTGCTGTCACACAAATATTAAATTTACTTCTGCAGGGCAACCCACAGTAATATACCATAAGATATAATATTGTGGAAAAAGCCAACATAAACTAGGCGAGTGTTAAAGTTAAAGTTGCAGAACTTAGTCCTTTAGCGAGATTACCTTTATAAGGTTTCTATTGTATATAGCTTGCTGTCTAGAGTAAGTCCCCATTCTTAAACACTATACATGAATGTGTTTGTTTAACAAATGTGTGCGTTGTGCTGTACAAGCCATTTAAACTTGCCAATCCGCTGGGCTATGTTGGTAATTTTCTTTAGGTTTACCAATTATCCATTCATTCTTGATTCAATCACGTAAATAAACTCCAAGGACAGTCCTCTTCATAGCTTATTCGACTATTTTAAAGTGATATAAAATGCCATAATTTGTGAACAGAATTAAATTCAAATGAAACTAAGTAATAAATATAAACGTTTAATAAACCTACTTATATAATTATAAATACGACTGTATTTATCAGTTTTAACAATAATTGCAACACTAGATTTGGCTAGGTTATAACCACGAAAGCTCTGGAATACATAAAAGGGCAGGCATAAAATTACTAGTTCATTGCTTGTGTAAATCGAAATGTATATAGGTTTAGAAAATACGTCTGCAGAATTTGTATTCAATTGGAGTGGGTACGTAAACAAGAACCAAGTAATTTTAATAATAAGAGTCTGCTCGCTAACGAATTGATAATACTTATTTATATTACTTACACAACTAATTTGTGTTAGCATATTCCGTTTGCGATACTAATAATTTCAATACTCCAAGGAATTTCTAACTAGCGCTGCAACACATTAACACATTAACTAAAAAACATGATTTATTAATGTTTATTATTTTTATTATACTGACGATGTGTTTTTGAAAACTGGTTGTTTAATATGCTTCTAATTGTTAGTAAAGCTGCTGTAGGGCACCAGCATACTAGTGCTCTTGGTATCAATTATCTTAACGAGCTATCGTAATCGACAAAAGGCTATATAAAGATACCATTATCTATATAAAATAGTGTATGTACTTCAAATGCACAGGGCAGATTGCTATCTGCCCTGTATCTCTGTTATCGCTATGCTCTTGATTAACTAGTCTATGCCTATCAGGGAGCCTCCCTGAGGGAGGCCTATGTCTTATAGTAGTCAATAGTTAATATGGATGTAAGTTAGAAGGAAAGAGATGTTATTTATCTTGGTCGCTAGAACTCACTCCGACTCCGCACAGGTGCAAGGAAGATAAACAAAAGTTTATTGTGGGTTATCATTTAGAGATATATCGTTGACTTTTTCGATAATCTTTTTGTGGTATACAATACTGTAGTACATTGTTTCGATCTATCTCATCGCATTCAGCCAACGTTTGCAATCTAAGCGCAAAAAATGAGTTTACGACATCATTTTAGAAAATACTAAAATTACCAGTGATTTTCTACTATATAACGTATGTTTTATGCATATAAACTTTACTCTTGAATCACTTTATATAATATAAAAAAATCGCAACACAACCTGTTGCGGTGTTCTAAAGATCTAAGCGTACATAGGGACAGACAGACAGCAGGGAGTGACTTAGTTTTATATTAATTTAACTTTATGCACATCAAAAATACAGTGGATGTACTAGCAAATTCCTTTTACTTAGTGTTTTTATAATTCATTTACATTTCTGTTATACACTTTCCGACTATCATAAATTTTCCTTTTATTTTCTAAAGTGGGTTCCGAGAAAAAGCCAGCGCCAAAGAAGTTCTGCGAAGTGACATTCAATGAGTCTGAATTGAACATTATTAGTTCAATTAGTATGATATTATTTGACATTTTATAATTTATTAAAAATAAATATAGATGTGATATAGATATAGATTCAGAAGCTATATTTATGTTAATAAATTAGTATAGTATATAGTTTTAAAAGAGTAAAAAACTTCTTGAAGTGTTTCATGTCTCATAATTTTATATTATTATGATTGCGTGTAATTAACAATTATATACTATTTCTACTTTGTTGCCGTGTGATACTAGAGTAAAATAGTACCTCCCTCTTCACCAGGAGTCGTAAAATGTAAATAAGTGGTAACACAATGTGGCTCAAATACATTGGGTGGTGGTGGGGCAGCACCATCCCAGTCGTAAAAGCTGCGCTCTTACGACTCGGATGAATCGGGTTTCGGACTCGACGGACTCGGACGACTCGGACGAATCTCGGATTGCCAACCTGCTTGCAAATATCCTCCTTTCTTGGGGAGGCCTATATCTAGCAGCAACCAGCGTCTGAGCGATAAATTTTAAACATAAAAGGCCATAAATTAGTCTGCTATTTTGAATACAGAATGCATACATGAATCAAATTATTCTAACTGCATTATAAGTTATTTCAATAATAGGAAATTAAATATATAAGTGCCGCAGGTCGGACTGATTGTATACTTGACTTCCATAATATAAATCGTCGGGAATTATTCAAACGTCAGTTTCAGTGTTACCGGAGGCAATTGCGTGTAACGCATTAGTAAATAGGGATCAAATTTCACAATTTCAATTAAATTTAGAACTTTATTGACAAATCAGCGACATCGCTTCGCGTGGATATTGTGTTATGCAAAAATCATGGTAATCCTTTGTTGAATTCTACTAATATATCTATACTAATATAATAAAGCGGAAGAGTTTGTTTGTTTAAACGCGCTAATCTCAGGATCTACTGGTCTGATTTGGATATTTTTTTTTGTTGGATAGTCCATTTATAGAGGAAGGCTTTAGGCTATATAACATTACGCTGAGACCGATAGGAGCGAAGCTTCAGTGAGAAATGTTGCAAAAACGGGGAAAAGGCTACTATACCCCCCACAGTCACTATTCTATGCGGACAAAGCCGCGGGCACTGCTAGTAATATTATAAATGCGAAAGTAACTCTGTCTGTCTGTTTGTCAGTTACGCTTTCCCGCTTAAACCTCTAAACCAATTTTGATAAAATTTGACACAAAAAAATCTTTAGACCCTGAGAAAGGACATAGGCTATTTTTTAATTCGAAAAAAGGGTTGTGAGGCATCAAAAGGGGGGATGAAAAGTTGTATGGAAGTTTCGCTATTTTTGACTAGACACTTGAAACTTATTTTTCAGGCCATTGATTCGATATAAATAAATAAGACATTCAAAGTTTATATTTAAGGTAAAGAGGTATGGTATCTAAAAAACTATTCCACGCGGACGAAGTCGCGGGCACAGCTAGTAAGAAATATATCTTTAAAAAACGCTTCTTTTCCGGTAAAAAATAGAGTGCATGTCGTTCTTTGACCTTTAAACTGATAATAATACCGATAATAATAAATAATAATAGATAATAAAAAAAAATAATACCGATTCGTTTGTACAAAAATACATCTTAGGAAAATCATATATCTTTTTATGATAAAACGATCCATCTCATTTTCCCCCAAAATAATTATAATCCCATTGTAAATAACTTAATCTATCTTACAGGAACCGTTAAGTTTTCAGGGGTATATACGAGTATATGACCTTCGTGCCAGACCAGTGGTCGGGAACCTTTCGGCAAGCAAAGGTCAAATGGTGAATATTTAACTACTTGACTTAGTTTTGCACTACACAGTGCAAAACTAAGCCACTTATCGCTGGCCCTAAGTATGCTTAGATAGTTAAAACAGCGCAACAAATTTTGATGCGATTTTTAATAGATCAATTATAACGTTTATATGTATAATACATGCATAATATAGTAGAAAAACACTGATATTTTTAAAGTTTCTTAATGTGATATCTTAAACAAACGCATTTTTTGCAAACGCTTACATTGCAAACGAGATAGATCAAAATATTGTACTACAGTATTTTACACCTTAGAAAGGTCTACAAAAAAGTACCCGCAATTACCATTTTTTATCCTCATTGCACCCGTGCGACGCCAGGACGGGTCGATAGTCCCTACTTCGCTTCTTCCCTACTAATATTATAAATGCGAAAGTAACTCTGTCTGCATGTCTGTCTGTTACGCTTTCCCACTTTAACATTTGAACCGATTTTGATGAAATTTGGCACAGACAATCTTTAGACCCTAAGAAAGGATATAGGCTATTTTTTCAATTCGATATAAGAGTTTTAAGGGGTCTAAAAGGGGGATGAAAAGTTGTACGGAAGTATCGCTATTTTTAGAGATAGAAACTTGAAACTTTGTTTTTTAGGCCATTGATTCGATATAAATAAACATGACATTTAAAGTATATATAAGTTAAGTTAAAGAGGTAGGGTACCCAAAAAAATATTCCACGCAGACAAAGTCGCGGGCACAGCTAGTTGTAAATAATTTAATGTATCTACGTAACTAAAACTAGCTATACTGCTAATGACCCGTGAGGTACCGATAGTATAAAATAGTACCTTACTCTGTAGCGAGTATCGTAAGAGGCGACTAAGGTCTCAGAACCGATATATGGCGGTATATCAATCCGGAACAGTGCAGTTTAAATGCACAGGGTTGCAGCAACATCCCTGGCTGAAAAGATACTCTCTACTATTGCCATGATGCTTGCCCAGCAGGGCAATTATGGGCAAGGTGAGGCGGACTTCCAATGGCTGGTATGATAACAATGATGCCCCTGATTCCTCTCCTGTCTGACGTCTGTAACACAAGGGCTTTAAGCGACTAATCCTGGAGTCAAGTCAAATTATACAATGTTGTATGAATATAATAAATAAACTTATACCAATCGAGTACTACACTCAAAAATAATTTTTATCATTAACACAAGCTTTACTGCTAATAGTGTCGTAACATAACATCCCTCGTATAAGTTCATAAGCCTAGCTCAAACAACGGCTGAATAAAACAGCGGGGAGAGAATTGCATCTCAATAATTCAGAGAGGCCGGTCCTGATCGAATGCAAACAAATGTACGTCCCGTCCCGTACTTTATAGGTTTACAGGTAGGGGATAAAACCTTTTTATTTGGTGGTGGTGTGTGTCTAGTGCAGCGATTCCTGAAACGTCATTGGTTCACATATTCACACAACGTCATACATTCACACAACATCTCATACATTCACCTCGCTCCGTGATGAGTAGCTTAAATAATAATAATAATAATAATAATAATAAATTCCCACAACATCTCATACATTGACCTGACTCCGTGGTAAGTCGCTTAAAGCACTTGTGTTACGAATGCCAGACAACAGAGGAATCACAAATAAAGCATTTGTATTAGGGATATCATACAATAGAAGAATTATGCATCATCATCATTATCATACCAGTCATTTAAAGTCCACTGTTGGACATAGGCCTCCCCAAGAAAGGGGGTGTGTTGCCCATAACAGCCGCGCTGGGCAAGCGTGTTGGCATCGCAGAGCGCAGCTTTCGCGATGGAGATGCTGCTGTACATCCCCACTCTGTTTGAGTTGACTTTTTTTGCATGGATATACCACCATCGGTCGGTTCTGGTACCTTAGTCACCTCTTACGATACCTGGTACAGGGGGAGGTACTATTTTACTCTGCAGGTACCTCACGGCATTATCGGATTACGAATATAAAACTTAAATTACTCTAACATGTAATAATTAGCTCACTAGGCAGACATTCTCTCTTAATTATACTTATATGTTTTTCATTAAAAAATATCGCACCTACAATTTAGATATAAACAACGTTGGCAATCAAAGAGCAAAGCTATTACGACGGGGATGCTGCTACCCATCTCCGCCCTGTACATTTGAGCTGCCTCTTTTTGCATGGACATACCGGTATCTGTTGATTCTTGTACCTTAGTCGCCTCTGACGACACCTGGTACAGGGGGAGGTACTATTCTACTCTGCCGGTATCTCACGGCACTATAGGCTTACGGATATCAAACTTAACTTAGTCTATTATACAACTAGTTCACCCGGTAGACCTTTTCTCTTAACTATACTTACATGTTTATCATGAAAAAAATATTGCACCTACAAATTTATATATAAAATACTGCCGGTACCGCACGGCACGTATAACAAATATAATACTTGAATACATAATGAAACTTGAATAAATAATACAAATGTTTATTACACGAACGTCCGTCCGTCCGTCTAGGCGGGGAAACGAACCCACGGCTTCTGGATCTGAATTGTCTATTTGTACTATCATCGTCGTCGGCTATTTTGTAGAATAAGGAATGAAATAAGAAACCACTTCAAATGCAGCCAGAACTGCCGGCTTAACGTCTGTGCCCGGAGGTATTCGAATTTGGGACACCCATCCCATTATGAAACCTTCCAAAAGTTGCTTAACTTTAATTATGCCAGTGCTCGTTAACTCTGATTATTATTATAGGTGAAAAATAACACTATGTCGAAATTTCCGTTTATACACGACTTTAATCACAGTATTAAAATGTGATACAATTAATATTGAAATATTTAAACACGCCGCTTTTGTCTGAAAGCGGTATTCTCACCTGAACCATCATAGACATAGGCCTTTTCAAGAAATGGGGGGAATGTTTTTATTAGACCATGTCGAAAAACAATCATACATCATCTAGCTAATATGCATTACCGTAGCCTATAAACGCTCATAATATCACAAAAATGTCACTAGCTCGTAAACATCATGACTTGAAGGTATAAGATTTTACACAGTAGTGATATACTACCCAGTTATTTTACTATTTCTCTTACCTTGCAAACCAGAACACACCAAATGAATACTGCTATATGGGGAGAGAGATGTGCGCGGTACCAATGCAGACGACCTTTGTATGAGGTCTTTCTCATGTATTCTACTAGTAAGTTGGTGCTTTTAATCATGTATGCGAATCGAAAAGTCACTTTGGAAATAAAATACAACCCAATTTAATAAATAAATAAATTCCCATGACATCTCATACATTGACCTGATTCCTTGAAAAGCATTTGTGTTACGGACATCATAGGACAGAGAAATCACTATGCTACTTAAAACATATATTTACCACCCAGACACAGAACAAACATGAATGTTATCATATAAATATTTGTCCTAGATGGGGATCAAAATGTAATGTGACATTAGCACGTTTAAGCAAACATTTCAAAGTGTTTACCCGCACACCTGTCCACTAAAGTCTTTCGTTTTGTACCGCTTGAATTAAACAACGAATAGACTTAAGTTTAATAATTTAAAGCGGCCCGCGCCCGCTGTGATCAAAAGCAAACAATTGTAAGTTCGTTGTATTCAAAGATACGAACTTTAACATCTTATCTTAAATTCATACTGTTATTATAATTGATGTAGGGTACCGCCAGTAGCCCTCGACAATCTGTAGGTATCCACGATTATCATTTAACAGTTCATTGCTAAATGTAGTCCAACCTAAATGAGAAGGAACTTTGTTTCGAGTGGCTATACTGCCATCTGTGGGTTCCGGTATATCATTAGCTTCTTTTTCAATTATACTAGATTGACAAACAAGCATACGACACTCGCCGATGGATATCGTTATATGAAAAGCAATATAAGGACAGAATTCTTTTTGTTAAGGCCAATAACCCCGGCATCGAGAACGTACGGTGAAACTCAGACGTTTTAGCTTTCATAGGTAACTTACACAGAGGTTTGAGGTTTAAGTTTGATTATACTTTGAATGTTGGAGTAGTAAAACATCAGTGTTCCCTTACCTTTGCATACTTGATGAACTTATTAGCCTCCATACCAAAACTTATGCTTATCCTAATATAAATTACTAAAAAGGTAATATTTTTTTAAAATAATAATAATAATAAATTCGTACATCTCATACATCGTCCGGACTCCGTAATAAGTTGCTTAAAGTACTTGTGTTACGGATATCAGATAAAAAAGGAATCACAAATATAATACATAAATAACACCAACACAGAACAAGCACAAATATTCATCATATAAATATTTCTTCCGAGGATCGAACCTACCTCCCTTGGCGCACAAGTTAAGACCACTATCATCTGCGCCATCATACCAAAAGGCATATTATATGAAATATCTAAAGGCACTTAGGACCATACAGAGAATCTCTAATTTATGTATACAAGGTGTCATAGAAGACGAGCACCGAAACCGATAGATGAGTGTATCTCAACTCAAAATAATGTAGTTTAATTGCAACAAGGTGAGAATGTGCAACAGCAATTCCTATCGCAAAGATACGCTCTGCTGTTACCTAACGCAGAACTCGTACGGGCAATGTCCAGGTGTGACAGTGACATGTGACAGTTACGACTGTCAACAACCTTTACCAAGACAATGCCTTTACCAAGCGTTTCAAAAATTGTTAGACTTCAACTATCCTTAACTATTGCTAATTTATCATTTCATTTTACCATAATCGTCAAATATTTCACAAATACTGACACTCGGGATTGATTTTCACGGATCAGTCGATTTCATAAATTTGGAATGTATTGAATGAACCTAGGAAAGAACATAGGGCTGTTTCTGACCAGAGCTTCAGTAAAAGAAAAGAAAATGAATTCCACGCAGACGATGTTGCATGGGAAAAGCCAATAACGGAAATGAGTTTTTAAACTAAATGATAAACAATCGAAGATCGAAAGAAACAAAAACAAATTAACAGCACGACTAATTTACTATTATTTTAACCTTTACTTTTTATTTTGAAAGAGAATGCAGGTTTGAGGCTATGGTCGCATTATTAGCTGGGACCATTAACTTGTAAATTGAGTTGTAAAAAATCAATGGAATATTATAACACGAGTACACAAAGAATACTTCAAACGCACTGTCCTTCCTGAGCGGGCATAGCGTTGTGGGGAATGTCACATCTACTTTTTGTTTGCAACGTGTATTCAGTATTGCGAGGCTTCATTTTTAAACTTTTACTAGCACCTATATTCGGGACGAAGTTGATTTTTTTTTAGCAACACGAGACAAATACATTAATTAACACAGAGGTTTTATGCATAAAAAATGCTGAAAAATTATATTTAGGATAATATTGATTAAACAACAAACAACTTATCGTAGATGTCCTCAAAAGTGTTCTCTTGAATTTATTGCAGTTCTAAATTGAAAAAATAATTTGTAGTTTTGTGTTGAATAATGTTGACTTCTATCTTCCCTTACAGATTTGTTTATGACAATTATATTATTTGCATTTTTAACTTTTTAATCAAGATATCTTAAATGCAACAGGACGAGGATGGGCACCAATCCTATCGCAATTCTATACTCTGAGATTGCCATCACGTCTGCGTTAATGGGCAAAATGTGCTTTGTAAAATAAAACATTGTAACTAAACCATACAACATGTTTCAAGTATTTACTTTCTATAAACTAAATAATCATTTAATTCCCACATTTACCTGACTCCGTGGTAAGCCTCTTAAAGCACTTGTGTTACAGACATCAGTCAACGGAGGAATCATAAATTACTACTTAAATACATATATATTTAACACCCATACATATAAATATTTGCCTTGGGTGGAAATCGAACCTACGACCCTTGGCACGCAAGTTAGGATCACTACCATCTGCGCTATCGGACCCATCGTAAATCAAATGAAAATATTTTATTTCCCTAGTACACCAAGTTAAGTGCAGATGTTGCGAACGCCAATAAACAATTCTACGTCCAAAACGTACAGGTCAAATTTGCGTACATTAAACATGCATATCATGGGGCACACTGAACGATTTTACATTAGGATTGGGGAAACCTAATATAAAATCCGTCAGTATCTATTTAACACACTATCAATAACTAGCTGTACCTGCGACTTCGTCCGCGTACTTACATAATTTTTGCGTAATTTCAACCAGGCAACAAAAGCTCTCAACATGTATACATTTCACCTGGTTTTGCCATATTATTGAATGATACTCCACTCCTTTTAGTCGTAGCATGATGTTATATAATCCAAATTATCTTATTATATAAGCTATCTGTCACTAAAAGTCCTATCAAAATCAGTCCAACTATTTCAGAAATTACCCCACAGACAGACAAAATTTAATTATATATATATTTTGTTATATGTTCCGTATATACATCATTTAGTAACAAGCAGTTATGTTAAAATTACAAACATACAGTCCAATTTTATTTATATGTGTGATTCCTTTTTAAGACCCCTGTTCCTAGTTCTACAAATCCAGCTGTAATATTAATTCAGCCTGCATAGCCTCTACATCACGTACTCCATCTCTGGCCTCTATTATTTAAGGCAACCCTTTGTCCCTGAATACCTTACGTTTAACTTGCAAGCTTGTTCTCCATTTTTCCTGAATTCTAAATGTAACGACATCCTCAAGTTTAAGCGTCTTGTAACACGCCTCCAGCGAGAACTGAGGAATGTTGAATTCGAGAAAACCCTTTACTGCTGTGTCTTGTTTATATTTCAATTGTTCAATTGTTATTTGAAATCTTAAAATATGTTGTAAGGCGTTATTATTTGCATTGAAGTTTTTTTTCTTTGCCATTTCAAGAGTGCACAAACTTGCAAAACCGGGAGGTTCACATTTGCTGTGCGGACTTTTTAAAAAGCGTAATTATTCCCTTTTTACAGAAACCCTCCTCGGCTTCATTTAAGGGGATATTCCTCCGAAACCTATGTAAACTTTTAGGTATTAATGATTTCAGACATACTGTTATCAAATATTCAAGCCTCTTAAATAAAGTTAATTGTGTATTCATTTATTTTTTATTTGACTGGCCCAATGACGCAAATGGTAGTGATCCTATCTTGTACGCCCTGGGTCGTGGGTTCGTGGTACTTTTGGGCGCATAAGAAAGGATGACTACCATCTTCACCATCGGGCCTGTCGTCATTAGGCCCGTTATTAGTTTTTATTGGCATTTGACGTACATTATCATTAAATTCATTGACGTTATTATAGTCAATAATTGGTAGTTAATGCAAATTTTTTTATTTAAAATATTATTAAACAGTTCGCATACTTCCATTAATAAATTTTTATTCTAAAAATTTTTTATTTAATTTATAACTCCAGCATTATCCAATTCGTAAAGTATTTAAAATTTTGCACCAACCGAACCAAAAGTCGATTCTAGATAGCCAAGAGCATAGAGCAAATTTTGTCACATTTCTAAATATTATCAAGAAGAGAAGAAGCAAAAATGAATGTTGATTTTAGAGTGGTGTAACAAGGCCATAGGTATACAAAACTCGAGTAACAGCGCCCTTACAGGGGTAACATCATGCAATATACATCGCTAAAGGAGTGCGATTCGTGCTTCGCCCGCCACCTATATTTTATTCACGAGTTTGTTCTGCTTGTGATTTTTCGATGGCGTTCCCTTGTCCTTTTAAGCGGTTCCCTATTTGTTAGTGTTGTTTGTGGGAGTGTTGGTCAAACGTACATGTATAGTATTTATTGGTTTCGATAGGAAGTGTTTGCATTAAAGTGTCCTTCTTTTTTTAGCTACGTAAACTGGCCTTTGTGGAAGACTCTTTCTCCATGACTAGTCTTGTGGCTAAAATGACAGATCTTAATCTGGTTGTAATAGTATTATTTATTTCATTTATTATATATATTATTTACTAGCACTATTATATTAGTAGTTGGGTGGCTGTAGACCCACTAAGTTAACAGACGATTTGAGAAGAACCGGATAGTCGCTCTAGATGCTGGCCGCTTACTTTATTCCCTATTTTTTATTCCCTATAGACTAGACATTGAACTTGAGTAATTAAATATTGATATTTTCTTTGTAACCTGTAAATTTGGGTGTTGTTATGATTATTGTAATATTAAGCTAATACCTATAATTAAGATGTATCATTAGCTTCCACAACATCACATACATCGACCTGACTCCATGGTAAGTCGTAACGCACTTGCGTTACGGACGCCAGCCAACAGAGGAATCACAAATATACTACTTATATATGTACTTATATACATACATATTCCTAAACTGTTAGTAATGTATACAAATATTCTATTATATATTCAGTTAGTAAGCCTTATTTAAGTAAATAGATTCAAAAAGTTTTCTTGAGGTAGACCTCATACAAATTCGCCTGCATTGGTACCTAACTCTTAGTTATTTCTTTCGCTAAATAGAAGTGAAAGCATTGCAGTGAGTTTACGGGGTAATGCGTCCTAATACCTTCAAGTCACAAGGTTAGCAACGCGCTAGTAATGTCTTTGTGATACAATGAGCGTCTATAAGCTGCGCAGACGCTTACTATCACGACTGTATGCTGGTTCGTCGACCTGGTCTTATAAAAAATTTAATTTTCGATGAGCCACTACCGAATATTATAACATATTGAATAAGGAAACAATTTGCGTGGAATATGGAATGCACACGAGGTATGGATGAATTGACAATTATGTTCAAAGGACGTAAGCGGTAGGTGTCACCCAATATCGGAAATTGTGAGATCAAACGAGACAACGTATCAAATTACGCACCCGGCCTTGTAAATTAAATTATAAGTGTTAATGTGATCACTTTGAACAATTTATACTTCATTACACGTTAATTCGATGAAAGGTCTTCGCTATGGTTTTGACCTTGAATTCTGCATTTCATGGTACATCGCGACGTCTGGTCAGAAAGAAAAAGTTTTTTGTGAATTCCCATCACACTAATGACTGATGTATTAAATTGGGAAATATATTTGTTTCTTGATTGGTTACGATTTACAGCCGAACTGAATAAATAGATAGTTTGAGAACATTTTTTTTTTCAGAATGTATAGGTATTGCAAGCCCGATTGCGTAGATGTTAGTGATCCTATCTTATGCGCCAGGGGTCGTGGATTCGATCTCCACCTGGGACAAATATTTTTATGACGATATTCATGTTTGTCCTGTGTCTGGGTATTCAAAATATTTATTTAAGTAGTATATTTGTGATTACTCTGTTGTCTGATGTCCGTAACACAAATGCTATATGTTACTTACCACGGAGTCAGGCAAACATATGAGATATCTGTATTTACCTGACCTTACTAAAATGAAACTTCGACTGATAGCTTTAAACCTTTTAGGTTAAAATTTATATATGGGATCTCAAAAATATTTTCACGGGACGCGATAGTCTACGCGAACACAGACGCTTAAAAAGTCTCCTATAAATACACATTTTATTAAAATTCAAAGGTCTGTTTGTTGTTTTAAAATTGCCTTATGAGAGTTTGTGAAATATATAACAAGAATAAACTCCGATAAAATGAAACGGCTGAAACGGGTTCAACGGTGTATTCAGTGGAAGATAGCTGATGCAATAAAGAGTAACTTAGGCTACTGTTATTGTTTATTTTCTCGATAATAGAAACTACTAGGGTGAAACCTTTGATACTGTGAGGTATCGTCAGAATAAAATAGTACCTCCCACTGCATTAGGTGTCATAAGAGGCGACTAAGGTACCAGAACCGACAGATGGCGGTATATCCATCCGAAATAGTGTAGCTCAAATGCACAGGATGAATATGGGCAGCAGCATCCCTGTCGCGAAAGCTGCGTTCTGCGATTGCCAATACGATTGCCCAGCGCGGCAATTATGGGCAAAAAAACCCCTTTCTTAAAGAGGCCTATGTCCATTAGTGGACTTCTAATGGCTGGTATGATGAAGATGATGAGGGTGAGACCGCGGGTCGCCGCTCGCTAATAAATATAGCTGTCCGTTTGAGATTCTGTCCGAGTGGACTTACGTTATATCTCGCCCCGCGGGAGCTTCCCCGATATCAAAAGTAGCCAGCATCCCTTCAAACTACCAGCATCTACCCAAGTAAATTTTATCAAAATCTCTGAAAACATAACAAATGGAAAGATAGTCATACTTGCGCATTTACAATATTATTGTAGATACAAAAAATAACCAACCCGCAACTCCTTATCGCTCAGGAGTTGTACCTTCCATCATTAGCCCAGCCTAGATAGCTTTTCGCCTGCAGAGATATAGTTACATATAAAATTTGAGGATTGCCCTAAATTTTTCTGAGATCTCATAAAGAAAACTGAAGTTTGATGAGAATGGGATTAACCTGGAAGAATATCGTTTAAAAAAAATCGAAATCGGTATACAAACGACGGAGATCTGAGGTAATAAAAATAAAAAGAAATCAAGATACATTCAAGCTGAGAACCTCCTTCTTTTATTGAAGTCATTAGGGTATTTTTTAAAAGGAATATTTAAAATTATGACATTTTATCTGAGCAATAGTCACAGCAGACTTAAAATAAATTGAATTTAGGTCCCTTTGAACATGTATGACGCGACTTAGGAATATCAGCCGTGACTAGGGTAGCTGTAAGCTAATACAGAGATAGGATATAGAAGAAGATTACGTTGGGTTTTTTAACACTTGTACTCTTTGCAGTGTATAATAATAATAAATTCCCACAACATCTCATAAATTGACTTGACTCTGCAGTACGTCGGTTGAAGCACTTGTGCTACAGACTTGTGTGACGGTGTTAAATATATGCATTTAATTAGTATATTTGATACTAATTAAATGCATATATTTAACACCCAGATACAAAACAAGCACAAATATCATAATATAAATATTTGTCCCAGGTGGGAATCGAATCCATAACCCCTGGCGCACAATATAGGATCACTACCATCTGCGCCATCGGGCCCGTCTTAGCACTTACAGCGAAGCATAGTCTATAGGCGTCTCTTATGAATATAAAAATAAGTTTATGTATGTATGAGAAATAAATTGACATTTATTTCTTATACATACATATATCAATATTCATTTTCCATACTATACGGCACGACGTCTATAGATACTTGTGTTATATACCAAAACCCCTCTTTTTGCGTTAAGTATTGAACGAATGTAAAAGTTAAATAAATATGTATCAGTTAAGAGTGTGTCATATTGCTTAAACGCATGTGTCTGGCCGCTAAAAGTCTTCTCGTTCATCCGATACCGTAAAACGTACAGTGCTGGATATAGGCCTCCGCAACAAAGGGGTCATTTGGACCATAATTGCCGCACTGGTAAGAAGTGGTGACAATCACAGAGCGTAGCTCGCGACGGGATTGCTGCTACCCATCCCTGAACTGTATAAGTTCAAGATAGATACACCGCAGTCTGTCGGTTTCGGTACTTCAGGCTGCAGTCTCTTCTAACCCCGATGGAGGACAGGCATGGTATATGTATTATATGCAATAATGTGAAATGATATTGGTTGTTATAAATAAATAACTAAACGATTGCTTGGCCACCCCATCCCTTGGAGCGGCTTGTTGGCAGCCGCCCGTATCAGGTTGTATTTTTAAAATTTATGCCGCGTTGCTCTCCAGTGAGCTTTACAGGAATAATGCTTCGAATGGGAATACATTCTACTGAGTCCAGTGTCGGTGCTCTCAATTTATTGCTCGTGCACTTGTTCAAAATGAGCAGCTGAGGTACCTACGGGTATGCCTCCGGGATGTTTTCCTGAAGGCTCTAGTTGTATTACTTTCTGCGTGCGTGCGGGAAAGTTTCCTAAGTTTTTGCTTTAAAAGAAACTTTGAGAGGTTTTTACGCGTAGAAAACGTTGAATTATATTCAGGATGATGTTAACCAGAAAAAAAGAACAACTTGTCTCAGGTGTCGCGAGACGTGACACGAGTTGATTTCTTTCTAGTAATACAATCTCAAAGGACAATAACGTTTTCTATCAAATGTGTAAATGGAGTTAAGTTAGTAGAAATGTTTCAAGGAAAAATTTTAATCATATATTTCCGCATGCATAATTTAAGATTGCAACGGTTCGAAATTGTAATTTTATGTAGACGATGATGATGATTGCGATCATTATCGCTGGACTGCCTTTCAGGACTTAACATAGTAAACGTCAAGGAAACCGCCAAAGGTCAGTGCTTACGCAATAAATGAAAGCCCAAAATAGATGTAAATTTTCTACGTGCACTCAGAAAACAATATTCTACCAAATGAGAAACTGACTTATAAAATGGAACACATAAACCTAATGCACTAAAAATAAAATGGAACATATAAACCTAATGCACTAAAAATTGAAAAATAATTGCGTACTTTATCTTTTCCTATTTTTTTACTCGATATTATTCATATTATTTTTTTAACTATTATTTCATTACGTATAAATCAACCAGACACCTTAACGCGACAACACATACACACAAACAAAACAAGATTTATTTATTTTTAGATTGCTTAGAAAACGGTACAATTTTTGGACAAAATTATATTCTATACAATTATTGTTATTTTTGGAGTCGGTGCGAGCCAAAGAAAATTCCAGAAATTTACAAAATAAGCGAATGAAAGCGAGGTTAAAATTTCAATATAAGAACTTTGAGTAACTTAAGAGAGATTAAAGGCATTTACAATGAACGTAGTAAGTACCTAATCTAATCGAAATATTTGTCAAAAACACAAACGCCCTACATTAACACAAACTAAAACAAAAAGTTTTCATCATCATCACCATATCAGACTTCCACTGCTAGGCATAGGCCTCACCAAATGTTTTGTTCCGCCTGGAACCGACGTGGGTACGACTCCCACCAAATTATTTTCATCACATCAACCATTGAAGGTCGATTGCTGGACTTAGGCTTCCCCAAGAAAGGGGGAATTTACCCATAATTGCCGCACTGTGTAAGCGTATTGGCAATCGCAGAGCATGTACGGGGACACTGCTGCCCTTGAGCTACACCAAACAATTTTGCTTGAGGATAATTATACAGGCATTTTGTCTGCATACGTTAATTGCCCCAATCTAATATCTGCAGCTCCCTTCATTAGTGAACTGTCAGCATCCACAATGGGCGCTGATCGTAAATTACTCAGGATATTTTAATAACGACTCGACAATAAATGACCGACGGCAATATCGCCACAAAAAAACCCAATTAAAACTTGCTTAAAGGCGTCCCGCAATAAAGTGGCGCAATTCATAAAAGGCATTGTACACCAGCCTCTAACACTTTCCGCTCATTTCCTAGTGTTTTAAATAACTGACAGCCGACAGGACCGGACTGTTGTTCATTATTGTTCTAATTTATAGTCACTGTAGATCCAGTGCCAATGGTAAAATCTTTTCGTATTTTATTATTATTAATATTGCTGATTGTTTAATATTTATTTATTTTATTTTTAATGTTTCATATACATTACATATACCTTTAGGTGAACACAGGTCCATCTTTGCCCTGTGTATTTGAGCTGTATTGTTTCCGATGGATATACCGCCATCTGTCGATTTCGGTACCTTCGTCACTTCTTACGACACTTGCTACAGTGGGAGGTACTATTCTATATTACGAAGGGATAAAAAATAGGTCTCGAAATATCACGCTACTAATTCTGTCACAAGCTAGTTGTAAACAAACTCGGTAAACATGAAAAAGATATACCAGAGATTTAAGTAGGCTTTGGGTTGGTGGGTTAGGGTTTTCTTTATTTTGGTAAAAGAATTAGGTAAACGTCAATAATGTTACTGACTAAATAATAACAGCATTTGCTTGGTGATTGTCATTACGCATGATAGCAGCGGCCCGCCGTGGGGTACCGGCAAAGTAAAGTAGTACCTCCCCGTGTACTAACTAGGTACCGTAGGAGGGTACCGGGTAGCGGCAGATGGCGGTATGTTCACTCGAAATATTGTAGCAAAATGCTGCATTAGAGCTCTACCTAGTTGATATTGTTTGATTTTGGGCTGGGAGATTGTTTATGTTACTCGGTAAAGATGTTGTTCTCCAAGTAGTATTTGAGTCAAATCTTAATAAATAAAACATTAAATCTTTCTTTTCTCTAACACTAGTTTAGATGGTGTTATTTTCACTTTGTGGTCTCAATAATCCATCGAATCCTAATGTGTCCACCGACAAACTTAACAAATAAAGTATCACTGTGTTTTCACATACGATAATAAGATATTCAAAGCATATTTTACCACATATTTTTCGACTGAATCCGCGACTGTCGGAAGCCAGAGTTCAGTCGTTGAAAGAATATTGAAAAGTTGAGAAATTCCTAAAGTTCGACCATAAAAGACGCTTTAACCATGAACTGTCGTTAAGACATCATAAACACATTCTTTGGACCGCGAAGACATTCCAGATAAAATGTATTGCATGTTTCGTAAAGATAAATTAAAATTTCTATCTTCTTTTTTTACCAAGTTTCAAATGAAAAAAATGCTCTGCTTATTTATTTTGTGACAAATTCTACGTTGTTTCGTATAATAACACAAATATACACTTACTTTTTTAATAGCTTTTGTACGAAATTTATTCCTCTTTCACATTTTTATATTTATATTAGCTAAGCCGACAGACGTTGTCTTGACATTGCTATACATATATGTTTACCATAAAAAAATATTGGGGCTATAAATTGATATGAACTTTCTTTTCTCCCAAGTATGATAAAACAAGAAGCTCAAATTAAGTAAACGCGGTTCATTAGTTTTGTAGTTCATCCAAAACATGTCTTAGGTGAACAAGATTTTTTTATATATATAAAGATATTAACTAACTAACACTATCGCCAGTATTATTAAGTGATTGATTTTGAAATTGTGCAGGTAGGATAGTGTGAACTGCCTATAAATTACAGCATTCAAGAACAAGCTCCGTTTTGTGCAAAATGTAAGTTATACCATAATAAATAAATAAATTTGTATCAACAATTACAACCGAAAATGATTAAAACAGAACTTAAATCAAACTAGATTAATTTAATTTAAGTAAAGAGATGAATACATCAATTTGATATGGAATTAAGCAGTCTGATTACAATTAATATTTAATAGAAAATAAAATAGCTTTTTTTTCTAAAAATTTTTACATTGATGTCAAGCTCATTATAATATTATCCATTTTAGGGGGGGATCTTTTCCGTTCACTGACTCTGTGACATTGGGTGCGAACATATATATTTATTTTCGATTACACACACGTTTGCACACACGTTAAATTCAATTAGATTACCGCATGGTAACGAAAATGAGTTTTTAAAAATATTTTCTGCTTTAGTTCCATATGACCACTACATACATTAATAGTTTTTCTACGAGAGATGGTGTCAAATCATTCCCTTACCATTGAAAGTCCACTGCGGGACATAGGCATTCCCAAGAAAGAGGGAGTTATGCCCTTAAACTCCTCGCTGGACAAGCAAAGCTGGTAATTGCAAAGCGCAGCTCACGCGACGGGGATGCTGCTGGCCATCCCCGCCCTGATCATTTAAGCTGAGTTGAGCACCGAACTTGGAGTCACGTGCCTTGCTAAAATCCAAAAAAGTACGTAGCATTATTGTCCCTTATTACCACGCCAAACCATGTTGGTAAAATTGTTGTCCATTTTTTAAAAATTAAGCTGTTACTATACCGTTCTTAAGCTAAATTAGACAACAGTGTACACAGGGTGTTACATACATTTAGTTTGAAAATCTGTGGCTGTTTGTGGTGCCAAATGTATTACAGAAATTTGTGTCGTAGTTAGTAAAGTTGGTCATTTACTATATAAGGTAAATTGGAAAATGCAAATAGTGGGAATTGCTATATAGCCTACATGTATGTTACTTGAATACCAATGAATTTAATGCTTGAATATATTGATACTTACTTAAACCAGAAAGTTTCAAATATGGTTACTGAAAGCAGTTTCAGTTCGTATTTGAACACAACGATAGAAAAATCGTATAACGATGAAAAAAATCTATGAACAATATATTCTGGGTTAAACGTAACAGATGTTATATACTTGGTCCTTTTTAAAATGAATATTTAAATTATGCCCTAATAACATTTTAATGGAGGAGATTATAGTATTTAACTACGTTAAATTAGTTATGAACTATTGCTTTAATTGGATCAGTGTAGGGCGGCCCTGCGGCTCCAATTAAGAAATGTTTGAAGGTCCCTTGCTCCATTTATAAATCGCTCTTGGGAGTTTCTGAACCCACAGAAACTTGGGGATCCTGTCTTCTAGGAATAACGAGGTAACAAATAATGCGTATATTGAATGCCTATTGTCTTTTGAAATAAATATTGATGAATTAGAGTTCAATGTAGTTATTCTATTCGTCTGACCCGCTTAGTGTAGATATCGACATCTCAGCCTTGAAGGTATTCAATTTCCTTAATTGTCTAAAGGTTTCAGAATATTTATTTTATTTACTAAGTGCGATTTTATGTTCTTATATGAAATAAATATCGGAAAATATGAATTTGATTAAGATTTATTTTATGTAGGTTAAAACAAAGTCTATTGCGCTCAATTATATAGTTTAGAGTTTCCTAAAAATTTTTGACTGTCCATGTGGAATACTGTCCAGGTGATAGTCAATATGACGCTGAACAGATTCAAGCACAGCTCACGTTTCCACTGAATTGAAAGCTTTCTCATAGTCCACACATGTCAAGCATAACGGCCTGTTATACTCTTTGGTATTCTGTATAACTTGACACATCGTAAAGATGTGGTATGGTATTGTAGATCCTGAGAGATCCTGGAACAAAGTATTACAATGTGCTTATATTTTTTACGAATGATCTGTTTACTTGTACTAACACAGGCGTTACATCACCATCGGTCTAATTTAGTCTCAGATTTTGCAGCTTCGAAGTTAATTTAACAATGTTTAAGTAGGGTTGGTAAAAAAGGCTTATATATTATGTCAAACATTGTTTCCCACCCACTTGGGGTACGTAAAACTGTATACTTATAAGCCTGGGTCAGTCTACAAATATTTGCTGGTCACCATTACAAGAGTAATAACTTTTGGAGTTTGTTAACGCGTAATCCCAAAATCTATAATAAAAAGTCATGCAATATTAGAAGGGATAAAATGTATGTAATATTTTTATGTAAATTTTAGTAGCCACATTAAATATAGTTGAAAGAGGCTTTACTAGACCCGATAAATGGTTTTGTATCCACTAGAATGTGTGGGAATAGATAGTAGTTTTCCCGTTGCGAAGCTACGCGCTGCAATTGTCACCACGTCTGCCCTGCGCGGCAATTTTTACTTTTTTATATTAACAAGCATACAAAGGTACAATGACACATTTACCCAGTAATTTCACTGCCTCCTCTCACCCTTCAAACTGGAATACAGTAATGCGAATTCAGCTGTTTGGCGGTAGAAATAAGTGAGTGTGAGGTACCAAAGCAAATGACCTTTGTTTGAGGTCTACCTCATGTGGCGGGCAAGTGCCTAGAGACGCTTATGTCTCGCAGTAGCAGTGGTTATTTTATGTCTGCTAAGATCAATAAAGATGAAGAAGCTTTTTACGGAAGGAGATTGAATTGTAGATCATTTCCAGGATGCTTTTTCGGTCCCAAATCCTTTGACTTGGTGCTCTTTTTTACTTTGAAAAAAAAAGCGGGATATGGCTTTTTTATAGATAATCTTAGTTTTATAATGCACTTCTATGCAATCCACAAAAACATAAATTAAATTTATCTTCCACCTCTCACTTGGATCAAATGCCATAGGCTCGATCAAGAGGGCATAGAAAAAAGTCGATACAAGAACAGGATTTTACCTTAGGCAGACCTTTGAGATCTATTTGTATGATAAAAAAGGTCATCTGCTTTGGTACTGCTTTTACTGCCAAATATCAGTGTTCGCAGGCACGTCGAGGCAGTGAAATTACTGGGTAATGTAGCATAATATTTCCGAGTACATAATTAATTTGCTTTATCTGGGGGCACGGCAGTGCCCCCACCAAGTCGAGCAAAAAAGCGTCACGGCCGTACCATCCTTTTCTCGAAGCAACTCGGAGCAATTCAGGCCATTTTCGACCCCCTGTAACTTCGTTGTGGATAAATTGGCCTCTCTGAGTAAGAGGGAGTTTTTTCCATTATTGCTGCGCTGTGTAGTAGTTGTAGCTATAGCAGAGCATAGCTTTGCGACGGTAATGCCCATCCCAGCCCTGTTGCAATAGAGCTTCAACGTTTCGGGTTACACCGCCATCTGTCGGTTCTGGTACCA
>JACJUM010003237.1:2534963-2553254 GCA_020976665.1 Heortia vitessoides | reverse complement strand
CGTAAAACTTTCGCCCGTATACCGACTTTACAGGCAACCAATTTTTTTGTACAATATAACTTTGTTCTATCATTCATAGTTGCCGCAGCGCTTGCAATGAAATTGTTTTATTGGCAGTTTTCATACCTTTCATACCTTGGATAATATTATTATTGATATTTTTGTAAGAATTCCTAATTAAAAATATCTGTCACTCAAAGATAATGTAGCATTCTTATGGTTAAATCATTATATAAATCCGTTTAGTAGTGTTTGAGTTTATTCATAAGAAACATACAAAAATAGAACGCTTCCTCTTCATAATATTATAAAAGTAGGATTCTACTCCTTAATAGATAGCCTATTTTTAGGTCCACGCCAATATTATGTCTGCCAAGTAATGTGCCGTTAACCATTGTATACTTAATCTTTTTCTATCGGAACTAATCCTCCTAACAAATAAATAATGTATATCTTTATATATATAAATTTCGTCTCTCGTTATTTGTTTGGGATGAACTTCTAAACTACTTTACAGATTAAAATCTGTTATTATGTACTGTTTGATACAACCTAAGAGATAATTTGTTTCACAATTTACAGATTTTTATTCATAATTAACATATAAGTATAGTTAAGACATGACAACGTCTGTCGGGTCAGCTAGTATTAATGTTAAATAACTTTGCTGAAGAGTTTGTAAGGTTAAACGCACTATTCTCCGGTCCAACGGTATTGATTTGAAAAATCATTTCAGAGATAGGTAACCCACTTATCGAGTCTGAACTATGTAACATACATGACTAATAAAAGCAGCAAAAACGGTTTGGGGTTTGTTCTCCAATTCAATGAGGGTTATTTTAGTCCAGGTCAACAAACAAGCATACGGCCGGCGTGATAATAAGCATAACAGCCTATCGATGCTCTATATTATCACATGGATATCACTAGCGCGTTTCCAACATGGTGACTTGAAGATATTTTGTCACATTACCCAGTAATTTCACTGGCTCTCTCACCCTTCATACTAGAACACAGTATTATTGACACTGGTAACTGGCGGTAGAAATAGGTGAGAGTGAGGTTGTATGAGGGTTACCTCACATAAAAATCTACCTTATGGTTACAACATAACCTACAAATTCGATTGTTTAAAAATATATACTAGTTAATTTGTCCTTTTTAGCAGTAAAAATGTTTTTCACTCTATACAAACTTTTACTGCGAAGGTATTTAACGAAGAGACGAGAGACGCTTGGAGTTCTAAAATAGATAATCAAATTTACGACGCGCGAACTGAGTCCGTCTTGCATTTTTAAACAGATTTGCAGACTGACTTGTGGATGTATTTTATTTATATTTTTTGGAGTTTTAACTTGTTATTTTGTTTATTCTTCGTAACAGATATGAAAATAACTAAATATACAGCTTCATTGACTCTCTTACTTCAAACTGGATGATAGTAATACCGCTTGCTGTAGAAATGGGCGAGGAGTAGATCTAGTAAAATACACCAATCTGTTGTAAAAGAGGTTAGGTTAGGTTGCACACTGTGTTCTCTTCCCTATTAACCCAGTGTTTGGAGACAAAAGCTTTAAATCAGTGTGTGTTGCCAGAAAAGAGTTATGCTGCTTAGTCTCCTCAAGTGATTGAATAAGAAATGAGATGATCCGTAGGAGAACGAAATTCGTCAATATAGTTCACCGAATCGCCAAAATAAAGTGACAGTAGTACGACGAACCGATGGCAGGTGGGGGAGAAAGGTTCTGGAGTGGCGGACACGTACTGGAGCGCAGCGTGGGACGATCCCACCTCAGAAAGGCAGACGACTTGATGAAGACACAAAACTGCATGCTGTGGCGTAATTTTACTAAGGCCTTCATTCAGCAGTGGATTTGTGTGGGCTATATATGCTATATGTGATGTTGATAATGAAGATGATATCTCAACTTATAGTCGCAATATTTTTTCATTAAGACGTGTCAAGTTAAACCAAATAAACTTAACTCCTTGAAGAAATTTAGTTAGGTAACGCGACATCAACATTTCGTAATCATATAAAAAGGCTTTATTCGAGCACGTGACAGATGATTTAGTTTTACATTTCGGAATGATATTGCAAGCAAAATTGCGTCGCATTGGAGTTTCATAAAAGATTTTTAGTAGATTGTGAATGAGAGTGTAATCTATACATATAATATAAAGCTGAAGAGTTTGTTTGTATTAATGCGCTAATCTCAGGAATCACTGGTTCGATTTTTAAAAATTTTTCATAATCGGGTAGTTCATTTATCGAGAAAGGCAATGGAAATCAAAAAGACAAGGACGAAGTCGCGGGCACTGCTGATTCTTTATATGTGTATCTTTATTCGTAATGTGCATTATCAACCAAAAACGGTCTATGTGTTGACAAGAGCGCAAAAAGACGCTTCTATAAATATACATAATATTTAGCCGTAGGTCGTCCTATGCTGGTAAACCTTCCCGAAAGTCAAGTTCTTCTTCAAGTCAAGTCAAGTTCGCCTTCCAAAAAGTTTAGTCACTTCTTACAACACCTGGTACAGAAGGAGGTAATATTCTACTCTGGCAGTACTTTACGGCCTGTTATGATGATATACATATAATAATAATAAAAAATAGGAATAAAATGTTCTAACCGTTCTAATAATCTAACTATTCTTTATTACATCTAAGTCAGGTTTAAATTAGGAAGCTGTTCCCCTGACCCAGCATTCAAGTCTGATTGTTGCGTCTGCGCATGAATTAGTACTTCTAATAGCCTATTTTCCAATTCCACTAATATATATAATATATATATATATATATTTGTATATAATTTTTGTATAAAGTTGTTGGTGTTATAGGATAAGAGAAGAGTCAAATAGAGATATGACATTAAATAAAGAAAAACGTTTGTTCCTACCTGTATCTCGCAAACACAATTCGATGATAAACAGATTTGCAGTGGAAACTTGGCAGGCGTTTGCACTGCAACAACATCTATATAAATATTTATAAATTATAATGTGTTGTTTTTATGTATGAGCAATATTATTGCAAAGTTTAATGAAAATTCGTTCACTAGACCAAACATATATTCTAACAAATTTTCCGCGTTTGTAATATAATAATAGTAGGATTCGTTTACATGTGTCGCGTCGAGTCAGTTAAGATCTTATAAACGTGGCGGTAGACCTGTATGCGGATAAGTAGTATTGGAGATGACATATCATAGTATTTTAAGAGTTATCTGTTGATTCAGAGTGTAGTTAACTTCAGCATACATAATTATGTCACGTTGCCGTGAGGTACCGGCAGGGTAGAAGTACCTCTCACTGCCCTAGGTGCCGTAAAAGGCGACTAAGGTACCAGAACCGACAGATGGCGGAATATTTTACAAAGAAATTGGAGCAGATTTGAAATTCTTTCTATTTAACCTCTATTTTGCTTCCTTAGGTGGTGGATTCCAATTAACCATGTAACACGTATACTGTCACAACTTTTTAAATGCATGAATCTCAATTATTATTAAATTTGTAGCTAATTGATTGTTTCTCATACAAACATGCAGCCCATATTTATTCCTGTTGCATTTTTTTTTAAATCACTTCTTAGTGTGAGTTTGCATTTAGAATTAAACTACCATTAGTGATTATGGCTGCGCGTGCGTCTATATATGTCTAGGAGTCTTTCGTTTTATATATATAATATTTATACTATATCTCATACATTAAACTAATTCCGAGCTAAATCGCTTAAAACACTTGTATCACGTGCATCAGACAGTAGAGGAAAACACACATAATACTGAAACATATTTTTAACATATTTTTAACACCCAGATACAGAATAAACACAAATATCATCATATCAATCCTGGGTGGAGGTCGTAACCACGACCGTTGGCGCATAAGATGCGATTACTCTCATCTCCGCCAACAGGCCCGTCATATATTTAAGTCGGACTCAAAAACTTTTAAATCTTCAATAAAATCGTCAGTAAAATTAGTAATTTTAATAATATTAATATTTCCAATGAGGAAGTGATTTAATTATGCATATTAATTTATAATACAAACGGCCCTGATGACCCAAGGGATCATAAAAGTCATCTAACACAGATAGTTTCATTTGGCGACGTTAATTTAGTCTGCTGGCACCAGACGTGGCTAAAAACTAAGTTTACTGCAGGCTCATAAAGCGACCCACCAGAAAGGAACCTTTAAGAAAAATAAGTAGTTTGCACAAATAAAACCCTTACCGTCGCCGGCGCTAACGAACCATTATTTTAAAGCTAGTGGTTAAAGCAGTTCAATTCATAGATAGATGTTGATTCTATTTATACAAAACTAGTAAAGCAATTCACTGACAAACAAAACAATAGTTGAGGATATTAAACATTATTCAAATGTATGCGGGCCCTAACAGGGCCGACAAGACACGGTCTAATTCTAGATGTAAAATAAGTTGAGCAAAATTCAATATTGCCAAAACAATATGGCGGCACCTGCTCGGCTGATTTCCATTCGGGCCGCGGTTCTGTATAAATTTTCAATTTGGCAACACCTCGATATGGCTCTTCCCATAACGCCATTGGGTTGCCATGTTTTATTATCAGGTCGCTTATTTTCATAATGAATTTCTGTTATTCTGTATTGAGAGACACTTGTTCATGAATAATTTCGAGTGGAACGTCTTCTTTTATTACACAGTTCGATTTTGTTTAAAAATATTCAAGTGAAGGAATCCAGGATAGGATGAATATTTAGTTTAGTATAAATTCTAGTTTAGGGAGAAAACCTGATGTTCTGTTCAATAAAATATACGATATTTCAAGGTTAATTATTATAGTTGTATATGCACGTTACCGAAGAGATGGGAATAACAATAATAATATACTTTCTGAACACACGTATATTAAAATATATAAATTAATAATTGAAATGTACGTCATTATCGCATAGAACGATTACTACTAGGCAATCTTGAATGGAAATTGAGAAATAAATATGAGACAGGCAATTGCACTCAAGTAGCTTACTAAATTTGCAGAATATTTAATCTGACAGCATTTGTATATAATATACATATATATGAAACAGATTCAAATTTAAACGCTATTAATTGATTATTACTTACAAAATGGCGGATCCGATTGCACAAACGGTAGAGATCCTGTTTTATGCGCCAAGGGACGTGGGTTTCTAATTCCCTACACTAAACATCTATTTGATGAATTTTTATGCATATGTATTTTACCCCTACTAATATTATAAATCTATCTGTCTGTTACGCTCTAACCTCTCAACCGATTTTGATAAAATTTGGCACAGACAATGTTTGGACCCTGAGAAAGGACATAGGTTAAATATATATTTTTAATTTGAAATAAGGGTAGTAAGGGGTCGAAAAGGGGGATAGAAAGTTGTATGAAAGTATCACTATATTTAGAGCTAGAAACTGGAAACTTATTTTTCAAGCCATTGATTCGATATATATAAACATAAAATTCAAAGATTATAGAAGTTAAGGTAAAGAGGTATGGTACTCAAAAAAACTATTCCATGCAGAGAAAGTCGCGGGCTCAGGTAGTATATTATAAGATCAGGTCGACAAACTAGCATACAGTCCTTGTAATAGCCTCTCTCGGAATACAGCAATGCAAAAGCTGCTATTTGGTGGTAGAAATAGGAGAGAGTGAGATACCAATGCAGGCGACGTTTGTATAAGGTATAATACCTCACGTGATTATTATATATTATTATTTAGGTATTATATTTGCGATTACTCTGTTACCCGTCCGTAACAAGTGTTTAAAGCGACGTATCTTGGAGTCAGGTCAATGATGATGAAAAAAAATATTGTAAGAATATTTTTTTAAATACAACGTATATATGTACTGCACAAATAAAATAACAAAACAATAACAAGTAATATTCTTTCACAATCTTCTTTAATAATGGCGGAGATTATATATATATTAATATGGCCGTGAGATACCGGCAGAGTAGACAATCAGACGAGTGCAATCCTTGCCATTCATCATCATATGAGCTATTGGGAGTCAACTGCTGGACTTAGTCCTCCTCTAAAAAGGGGGAATTTTCCGCATAATTGCCGTGCGGGGCAAGCGTATTGGCAATCGCAGAGCGCAGCTTTTACGACGAGAATACTGCTGCCGATCCCCGCCCTATGCATTTGAGCTGCACTCTTTCAGATGGATAAATTTTTAGGTTGGGTTGGACAGCTGATACAGGGGAGGTACAATTTTACTCTGCCATACGGCCAAGTTAGTAAGTCAGCAGCAGTACTTTGCAGATCAGCATATCAGCTTAAAAAGTCGTCATCCAGTATTGTAGTTCAGCTCAGTCGAGTACCCCCCCCTCCGGTCAAGACCAAGAATATAAACCTCCTCAAAATATTCTGGCTAAGAGTATGACAGGATATACCTCTGAATATATAGAATTATATTTAATATACTCGCTACAAAAGATACTTGATTTTTTTTGTATCTTAATATATGTGTAATATTTTTTATCATATCAGCCCTTGGAAGTCCACTGCTGTACATAGGCCTCCCCAAAAAGTGAGAATTTTGCACGTAATTGCTTCGCTGGACAAGCGTATTGTTAATCGCAGAGCGTAACTTTCGCGACGGGCAGCTGCTGCCTATCCCCACTGTGCATGTGAACAGCAATCGCCACACCTGATACAGGGGAGATACTATTTTACTCTGCCGAGACCTCACGGCAACAAATAATATTTCAATATATTTATAAAATAATTGACCTATTGAATTTGAATACCTTCGTGAGAGTCTATGGCATGGATCTTTAAGTGCATTACATTGGGAGTGAACTGCGTTTTTTAAATGCAACCGGCCGGGTAAAAAGAAGAAGCTTGGCTTGCACTAAAGATGCTGTGTCTGCTATGATAGTGATGACGTTCCACGACCTAACAATTGAGTAAATTTTGATTAATTTAATAAATCAATGATATTATTCATAGGAGTGCAGCGTAGGGCGTCCACCCACAAGATGGACAGACGATCTGATTAAAACCACAGGATGACGCTGGATGCAGGCCGCATACGATCGGTTCTATTGGATATCACTTAGAGAGGCCTAGGTCCAGCAGAGGTAATTTTGCGGCTGATATGATGAAGATGATGATTCATAAAATGCTTTAGCCCGTAGAATTAGGAATTCAAGAATAAAGTTATTATTTTATAAGGTATATTCTAACAATACATTAACCTCATCCTCATATGTATTGTAATTAGATAGATAAAGTTGTGTTACGTACCACAGAGGAATCACAAACATAATTAATTTATACGACATCTCATACGGGTACAGTAAAGTAGCCTAAAGCACTTGTATTACTAGATATCAGATAATTACAAGTACAATATTAAAGAATTCTAAGTATACCGATATATATATTTAAAAGGTGTCCTAAAAATATGAATACATTGCCAATTTTTTATTTGTTATTTAATACATAAATAGACAAAGAACTTAGTTTAGGTTTTTATAGTAATTAATAAATAAATAAATTTACACGATATCCCATACGTTGATCTGACGCCGAGATAAGTAGCTTAACACACTTATATTACGGATATAAGAAAATAGAGGAATTACAAATATAATGCTTAAATACATATTTAACACCCAGACAAAACTAACATTAACATTCAACAGACAAATGTCCTGGATTGGGATCAAACCCACGAACCTTAGCGAACAAGGTACGATTACCACCACCTGCGCCATCAGGTCCGACACGAAATCCGATAGCAACGTTTATGTTCGGGTGCACAGAAATTGTTGAAATAACATATAACACAGTATGTACTCAGTAATTCCCCTGAACGAGTGAACTTAGTAAAATACACATTTACATTGGAACTTTGTATATTTCTGTCTGTATTCAGAACAACATCCAAATACCAGACGAAGTTGCTTTCCTATTATTTGTTTTGATGTTTAACAGGTTTTGTTAGGGTTGGCTGATTTCGGTTCTTGTTACCTGTATTTACAGTTTCCATGTAATATAACAATATTAATCTAGGTATTCAGCTGATAATAGTTCTAGTTTCGATTTATTACGTATGTAATCTACACAAATATAAAAAAGAGAAATTGTTGCATTTTCGGCACGAATATACTTAAAAACTACTGGACGGTCTTTGATAATTTTTACACTTTTAAAATGTAATATTATTCTCGAGTAAGATAGACTATATTATTTATTTAAATTCCAATATTGTTATGGCTATGAAAGAAATGGCGGCAGATATGGGTGAAATTCCCCCTTTCTTAGAGAGGCCTATATCCAGCAGTGGACTTCCAATGTCTGATATCATAATTTTGTGATCTAGTTGCAATTGTTTTAGAGTTCATATTTCAGCATCATTTTTAACGATTAAAAGCCTTCAAAATTTAGTTTTATTATTATTGATGTTTGTTGTACATCTGTCAGTTTATAAATCTTTATTTATGGTAAGTTATCAAACTTATCATTGATAACTAAGGAGATTTTCTATGCTTTAGTGAAAACCATAAAATAACACCCACCACAGCATTGAACAGTGAGTGGTGACATCTATATACATATTACAATATACATATTACAACATACATATTAGTTGGAATGTCACCACTGAGAAAGTATGTATGTTTGATTGTCACCTCCTTAAGCTTAATCTACTTGATCAGTCTTTTTGCATACATAAAGCTGAGAATACAGGAAAGTACATAAGCTGCTTACCTCCATGTCATCCCAAAAAACATACTACTCCCATGGGATTTAAGATATACGTTTTGGTAGGTACACAAAATCGGTAGAAGGCGCTGAGCGATTTCAAAATGTATTATTGGGTAAAAGAATATTTTAGAATCGGATTGGAACATTTAAAATCCTGTTTTGTCGATCCTTGACTTATACATGTTAAAGTTCATTTGTTGTAACCTCTTCACACTTTACCTTCTCAACGTTTTCTATGTGAAATTCGACGTGAAACGATTTACAGTATATAGTACTATTCATATGTAAAAGAGTATGAGATAAATTATTATTTTCATTTTGCGGCGATTATCGTCATAATCCAAAATGGTTTATTATTAAAGTTTTGTTGCAACGTACATCGTGTTGGAGCAGTCGAACTTTTCACCCGCAATTTTTGCGGTCACCGACCAACTTCCAAATTCGCCTAAAACTCAGTCTCACCCTTTTGTCGTTTGCGGCTTTTGTTCGAGTTATTATGCTGCAGGAAATGTTGTTTACAATTTTTTCTCTTTTAGAGTGCGAACTAGTTATGAGTACAGTCTAATCTATAGTTGTAGATCACGTCAAGCTAAAGTTAGATTATTATATATAATTATGTTCACATGGTGTTTGTCCGAGATGAACTTTCAAACTACTGAACCAATTCAAATATCTATTTGCTTACTGTGTACAGTTAGATCCAGCTTGGAGATAGGATGAGTCATATCTAAATTTCTAGTCGCAGCGTTTTTTTCATTAACATTATGAGCGAGGTACCGTCTGTACCAGGTGTCGTAAGAGGTGATTAAGGTACTAGAACCTTAGAAGAAAAAAGAATGGTGGTATATCCATTTGAAACAATGTAGCTCAAATACAGATGGTGGGGATGGGCAATCCATCGTGAAAGCTGCACTCTGCGGTTGCGAATACGCTTGCCCAGCGCGACAATTTCGGGCAAAATTCCCCCTTTCTTGGCCTATGTAAAATGATACAAACTTGAAATTTTGCAGGGGTTCCTTTTGTAACGTACGGTAGAAGTCATTCGGCAGTTTGAATTTATTGAAATCTTCTTAATTTTAAACAATTGTTTCCATTGTGTGTGAATAGGACTACACTTTTTCGCTTTTTTATCTTTATAATGTTTCGTTGATTATCCCTCACAAAAATGATACTTAAACTCTTTCTCCGATCTCTTTTAAAAGATGCTGCATTTGTGATGTACCTACATGTCATGAAGCTCATCATTAAACGTTGTCGTCCAATGCAGGCCATAAGCCTCCCCACGAAAGAGGGAATTTGCCTATAACTGCCGTGCTGGACCAGCGTGTAAGCAATCGCAGAGCGTGGCTACGCGACCGAAATGCTGCTGCCCATCCTCGCCCTATCGCATTTGAGCTGTAGTGCTTCGGGTGGATATACCGCCATCTGTCGGTTCCAGTACCTCAGTCGCCTCTTACGACACCCGGTACAGGGTGAGGTACTATTGTCCTTACCTGGTACCTCACGGCTAGAATAATTCGTAATATTTATATATACTATATATTATGTAAATATTGATTTACTCATATATGTGTATTGTGTATAATTTTATAATATATTTATTTTACGCAGCACCATTTTGTTCATTATCCGTTTTTTTTACAATTTTTGTCTTTATTTATCCAAGTCTATTTAATTTTTGTTATAATTAAATGAGAATATTATACTTCGATAGTCGTAACTTTATTTCGCTTTCAAATTGTTTGTTATAGTTGCGTGGACTATTAAAATGCAATTTTATTGTTTTTGCGATGGTATTCCGTGAATTCGTGAATGTAGTTTGATTGGTTAACAATTCACTCCTTTGTGGTGATAACAGATCAGATATTTTTTATTCATTTATGCCTATAGCGGGCGGATTTATTTAGACTAGAAAACATAAACCGAAATACGTTAACGATTTCTACTGATTTTATATTGAGATAAAGACAAAATAATACCTTTTTAATAAATAGTGCAAAATATATACCTTTTTTATATTAATAATATTATATTAACTTTAGTCCGGATGAATAATAAATAAAACGTGATCTCTTACTGTTGGCCGTCTAAGCTATCTCAAAATAACTCAACGAGCTACGGAGAGGGCAATGCTTGGAGTCTTTCTGCGTTATCGAATCAGGAATAAGGAGATTCGGAACAGAACCAAAGTTACCGACATTGCCCGGCTGATTAGTAAGTTGAAGTGGGCAGGGCATTTGGTAGAATGCAGAACGCAGAACCGATGATCGATGGAATTGTTAGATTCCGGAATGGAGACCACGTACCGCCAAGCGCAGCATAAGGCGTCCACCCGCAAAATGTACAGACGATCTGACTAAAACCGCAGGATCGCGCTGGACACAGGCCGCATGCAACCGGTCCTATTGGAAATTACTTGGAGAGGCGTATGTCCAGTAGTGTATTCTATATATACACAGGATAGCTTCATATTCTGTGTATTTATGTGATGTGTGCGTAAATAATGTGATGTATTAACAACCCTTGTATTACATTAGACCACATACATACACATCCACACCTACATGCACACTACAGAGGTAGTGGGGTAGCATAGGTGCCTATAAGAACAGGCTAGATCTAGTTTAGGTACCTAAGTATCAAAATGTTTTTTAGTTTAAGTTTATTTTTGTTGTTGAATAAAGTTATTATTATTATTAATATATTTGGTTAAATATAATCAATTATCTATTTTAAAATAAATAATCACGTTTTGTACGACACGCATATATATGAATAAAATGAGGCTATATTACAGTTTTACAGTACAATATTATAATTATAGCATTCATATCCGACGATCTGTTTTTCCAGCAACAACAAACTTCATCGAAAGCCTTCTCTAAAAACTTCCACCTATTATTGTTTCTTGCAATTCCCGTCCATTTTACCCCGGCAATACTTTTAAAGTCATATTCCCAACGTTTAATTTGTTGACATTTACTTATTTTACCTTCCCACCACTCTGTTACTATTCTAGTCCATTTATTATTATCCTATCTCAGGAAATGGAGGTATATGCCTTGTTCATTTCCGTTTGTTTTGTATATTTTGTTCACATTTTTAAATGTAGTATTTTTAATGAACACTTTTAATTTAATCATTTTATCTTTTCTGTATACTCCGATTACACAACACATATTAATATATCTTAAATAATTTTGAGGATTGTATGCAGGTGAAACATCTTCAATTCCAACCTAATTAAAAACTTATGCAGACAATCAAAGTCACTCACAATGTCCTCAATGCGTTGTTAGACGCGGAACCATGTCAAACGCAACAGGGCACTCATGTCTGAGCGGGGACAAGTGCGTCCTCATTAACAATTTGACCCTGTACCATGCAGTCGGGATACCCCGAATCAGTACAACAAGGTAGACTCAATAGACTCGTCAATTGAATAAAAGATAATACATTCTTCAAAGTTCACCAGCCAAAGAAATATAACAACATAAAATTTATAATTATGGTTTATATGACGATGGACGGATAATGACCATATATTATACACCAAAAATAATAAATAAGTATTTCACACAACATTTCATACCTTGAATTGACTTCAAAATAAGTTGCTTTAAGACAAGTGTGTTAACCGCATCAGACAACAGGAGCATATATACATAATATAAATAAAATTGAATTATCTGTATGTAATTGTAATGCAGTCTGAGAAGTTACCACCCTCGATCTCATCAGTTACCTCCCTAAAAAGCATAACAATTTTGAAATAATTATGCGCAAGTATTTTAATTACGATTTCTAGTTTTCTCATTCCAATAAATTAATAACGATGCTAGTGTTGTCTGACCTTTGATCGCGAAGCGATGGGTCCCTGGGATGGGCTTGAATTATTCATGTATTATCTATTCTGTTTACTTATAAATACAAAAAGCGTGTATATGATACGCATCTAAACGTAAGAGGATAATCATATTAAATGCTGATATTTTGACGCATGAACACGTATTTCTATGAAAAAAGAATTGACGGGACCGAAGGAGCAGAAAGTACGAATCCTATCTTATGCGTCAAGGGTCGATAACCCCCCAGGATCAATATTTATATGATGATATTTGTGTTTGTCTTTTGTCTTGGTGATGTTTAAGGTACCATATTCATGATTCCTCTGCTGTCTGATGTCCGTAACACAAGTGCTTTTAACGACTTACTACGGTGTTAGATCAACGTAATAGATAAGCGAATAAAGAATATATATATCATCTAAATAATGTGTTGATGTCTCGATCAATAGTGCCTTTTTTTCAGAACTTTCAAGAGTTAACATATCTTTTCATCATCATTCACCTCCACTGCTGGATATACCCGCACCAAAAGAGGGGGAATTTTGTCCGTAACTGCAGCTCTGGGTGTGCATAAGGGAATCGTAGAGTGTAGCTTTGCGGCGGAAACTTCACTGCCCATCTCCATCCAGTTTTATTTAAGCGTTGTTTTAGGTGAATATATTGCCATTTCTCGGTTCGTGTACCCTAGTCGCCTCTTATGTTACCTGGTACCGACGTATTTTTCTTTACATATCTTTTCATCACGTTCACAAAATATCGATAAGAGAAAGAGTTAACCAATCGATTAATCAATTTTATTTCGCGACGGGACCGATGTTGCAGATTATAGTAATGGTATCTTGTACGCTAAAGGTCGCAAGTAGGTATTTAAGGATTATATTTATGATTCATCTTTTGTCTATTAGCGACTTATCTCTAAGTCAGGTCAATTATGATATGTTGTTTAATTTATTACTATTCTTTACTAGCAGTGCCCGTGACTTCGTCCGAGTGGAAAGTGACTTCAGAGGGTATAGTTGCCTTCCGCCATAAATGGATTATCAGATTACGGACTAGTGGTTTCTGAGATTAGCGCGTTTAAGTAAACAAACAAACAAATTGCTCAGCTTTATAATATCAGGTAAGATTATTGTAACCGCAAACATCAAGTGGACACTTAATAAATTATGATCAAAATCAACTAGAAGGTCAATCATATGTAACCAGAAAACACCAAAGTTGAACAACTGTTTCAAATTATATTTATGGCGATCGTGACCTACATTGGACCCTTTGTTTTTAGTACTTCTATAAAAACAAGGGAATCGAAACCCTACAATGAGTTAACAAACTATTAACGGGTTTTTTAACATTGATAAACTGTTAGAAAAATTATTTTGAAGCCGTAAAAAAATCCCTCAATATTATTTTGCAACACGAGTTAGGTAACGTTTTATTGAACAAATTACAATCACCTTAAGTAAAATTTCTTTTTAAACCTATACTAATACAAGCCGCAAGCCCCGACTTCAACCGGGCACTAAGTAAAATTGTACCTTGCTAGTCCCGATACTATGGATAATTATATTAGTAGCGTTGGATACTTATTCAGTCACCTTACACCGCCATCTGTTGAATGTTATGGCACTCTCGGGTAATTATAACTTTTTGTCATTATTAAATTTGTATATATGCCTGCAATTATAAATACATTTCTTCATATCACCCATAAAAAAATCCATGGACATTTACAAGACAGGCCTGCCTAAGATAGGGCGATTTTTGCCCATAATTTCCGCGCTGGTCAAGCGTGGTGGGTGCAGTATTTAAGTTGCTCTATTTCGGATGGATATACGACCATCTGTCGGTCCTTTACCTCAGCTAACTCTTATGACACCTGGTACAGAGAGAAGTTCTATTCTACTAATAAATAAAAATATTAGAACTTTATATTGAGATATAAACTATACTATTTCTTAAGTTGAATTAAACTGTACACAGTAAGCGATATTTGATTTGAATCGATTTAGTAGTTTATAAGTTCATCACGGGCAAACGATATGATACAAAATTATATATATAAATATAGTATATTACAAGTATACAATCTATCACGTTTCATATTTTAAAAGTATCAAACAAACGGTGTAATCATTTATAAAAGGAATGCATATAATATTTAAAGCAAGTCGCCATCCAAATTGAGACGGATTTTATGGTCTTTCGAACATTCCCTTGAATTTCAAACTCCAAATCTAAACCCTCGTTAATTTCTGTTAGAAATTAAACCAGTAGCCTGCTTAAATAATTAATGATGAGTGAGGGATCAGATGTCCACCGCCGGTCTTGTTAACAAGTTCCAATGATAGATCAACTCTGTCGAAACAATAAGACGGATTTAGTCTGTGGTTAGGACTGTTGGATGATTCAAGCGATATCTAGCCATTGATAGCGCAGCCTGAGATATCTATGTCAATTTTCTACGACATTTACTCTTTCTCTTTTAATAAAATTTATTTACATTATGTTTACAAGTCTTTTTGCGTATAGTGCTACTTTGGAAGACATCATAGAGGTCCTGGATTTTTAATATGAATGTTCAATTACTTGTTTCAATTTGCCGGATATTGTAGTTATGGCAGAATCAACGGAAGATCTAAGTACGATGCTCTAAGACCTCAATCGAAATTCTCAACAGTGCCTCAGAATATATGTGGAGAATATTTAAGATAGTAGTAGATAGTACTGCGTAATGTAGTAGATACCTCCCTCTGTACCACGTGTCGTTAGAGGCAACTAAGGTACCGGGACCGATAGACCGCTAAGCTATGCTCTGCGATTGCCACCACGCTTGCCAGTCCAGGCCAGTCCATCGGTGGACGGCTGCTATGATGAATTTCCATGTTGTTCCCATCCTAGTATCAACAGAAAACCAGCTTATTAAATAAAGTTTAGCAATATTATTTAATTATCATTATCATACCAGCCATTGAAAGTCCTCTGCTGGACATAGGCCTCTCAAAGAAAGGAGTTGTTTTACCCATAATTGCCGCGTTGGGCAAGCGTGTTGGCAATCGCAAAGTGCAACTTTTGCGACGGGGATTCTGCTGCCCATCCCTGCCCTGTGCATTTTAGCTGCACTGTTCCGGATGGATATACCGCTATCTGTCGGTTCTGGTACCTTAGTCACCTCTTATGGCACCTGATGCAGTGGCAGTTACAATTTCACTCTGCCGGTGCCTCACGGCAATATAATATTACTTTTGTTATTTAATATTATACTTTAATTCGAAAAGTCTTAAAAAGTCTTCGGGTAATTTGAATAGGTGATTAGACGATTTGATATTTTTTCGATACTTGTATTTTTTTTTTACTTAAAATGCATAATTTCTTTACGTCTTCAGTTTATATCATGTAGAAACTTGAAAATTAAATAATCAAAAACCTACATACATTATTAATTGTTTTGAAGACCTTAGAAAAATGAATGTTTGAAATCATTATTAATATCCAATTATTTCCATAAGCCTGGAACACATGCATAATTCTTCGATTACATAATTTTTTATGTCTTAGTGTCTATACTAACTACGAAAGTAAGCATAGTCCATGTTGCAAGCAAATCATAATACAGATAATAGTTTTTTACAGCAAGCTTTATTTAATTAGATTAGGTCGATAAATAAGCTAACAGTCAGCGGAAAAGTAAACGTTACCGCAGCCCATAGACGCTCGTGTCTAGCGATATTATGTCATATTACCCAGTAATTCAATACCTCACTCACCCTTCACGCAGCAATACGAACAGTGCTATTTGGCGTTAGATATAGGTGAGAGTGAGGTAATAATGTAGATGACCTTTGTAGACCTCTACCTGATAGTTCTCAGCGAACCTGAAATAATGGAATCGTATCATATTTGTTATACCCACAGATTACACTACGTCAACAAAAGATAACTTTTGAATGGTACCTAAGACATTTATATTATTAAATTTTAATTTAAATGACAAATATGTATGTGTGTAATAGGTATATTTATCCTTTTTGAATAATTTAGTGTAAAATTGCTAGAGCATAACCGTTATGTTAGAACAAACCGGTTTTCCATATTTATTTATAAAAATAAAAAAGTTTTTCATTTTAATTTATTTCAATTGATTGTATCTCTATATATTCTCTATATTTATTTAATATACCAATTTATATGTCTATCATTTACTGAGTAATATTAAGAAGTTGATGATCTCAAAGTACATACAAATAACATTCTCATGTTTTTATGGACAAAATTAGCTATATTTTAGTTGTCCATGTCAAAGCATGATGATGTGATAAAGGCATAACATATTCTTTATTTAAAAAAATAGAGAACATGTAAATTATTAATATAGTGAGTAGTTTTACAAACACCCCCATTAGGATTTTTTACAATTGACGAAAATAGCTATTGTCGAAGATTTTTGCAACTTTTTGATAGAGTTACATGAAAATGATACACGGATTTCAGTTAATGTTTCGTAATGGGAAATAAATATGAATCATAAAGAAAATGTTAAAATGCTTTCTGCATCTAATTTTTTCGTGGGCCGGTGTTATTAGTAAGCCGTGCTAATGTTTGTTCTTTTACGGAGTAAGAATAAAAAACCGTTCCTGTTTGATCGAAATCCATGGCGTGTTGCCTTCAAGGAATTTATCATACAGATTATGGGGATCATAGCGTCGCACGCAATGTACAACAGGCACATTGCCAAGGTTTTGTTTTTGAGATGAAATTAATCAAATAGTGGGTAGTTATGACAGGCCGGACAGTCCGGAGACTGATGTTCCCCCGGGATAGTTCAGATAGCCGGGACAGCCTGTTTGCCTTGAATGATCGTTCTTGTTTATTCAAATGTTAATTGATTAATAGTCCGGCTTTAAATCTAAGGGGCTGCTTTGTGATTCAGTTTTCAATTAGAGAATCATATCGATTTGTAAGTACAATACTTCCTTAATCTTTTGTTGTACGGATTTACAGAGGATATATTTTCTAAAAGGAATCTAGTTCATTTTCGGCAGGTATCTTGAAAACCTTTTCATTATTTTTACCTTTTCCGACAGACATTGTCCTATTTTAACTGTATACGTATGTTTATAATAAAATATAGATATTGCGACTATGCAATGAAAAATAAATGATCCTGTCTTTAAATTTGGTTCAAACTGTACATGGTGACTAACAAAATATTGATTATTTTTTTTACGTAATTACATTTGATTTAATAAATGAATATATCAAAATAAATTTGTAAGAGATATATATTTTGTTAAACGGAAAAAAATAAAATTTCCATTGCCAACATTGGCATGAATTTTGTGAAATAGTTACTAGAAGTGTTACTATTTTTATTTACTCTAAATTTAATCTAAATTAATATATATACCATGTATATATATTCATATTCTCCACTATCTTAGAGACAATGCTCGGACTAATACAGTGAAACACAGTCAACCACGAAATTCCTGCCTCAGCATCAGTTAGCGCGTGTAAATGGGGTCAGCGACCTCTGAAATACACCACCTGAAGCCACGCCCCTTTCGTGTCCAGTCACCGGGCGATGACTTGCACTCGAATATAACTGCTGCTCACGTTTTGCGAATGATTCAGTGTGACTTGTGGGGATGATAGATATGCTAAATGTCTTTCAATTTACTCTTTTTATGACTTC
>JACJUM010003237.1:2512963-2530675 GCA_020976665.1 Heortia vitessoides | reverse complement strand
GCAATCGCAGAGCGTAGTTTTTACGACGGGGAAGCTGATGCCTGTCCCCGCTCTGTACATTTGAGCTAACTTTTTTCCATAGATATACCGCCATCTGTCGGTTCTGGTACCTTAGTCACCTTTTACGACACCTGGTACAGTAGAAGGTACTATTCTACTCTGCCGGCACCACACGGCAGACGCGATTTATAAAGCCGTAAAATAAATGTCAGAAAATATTAGGCCTAGAAAAGAAGAATTTTGCCTATTATTGCCCGCTGGGTAAGTGTGTTGGAAATCACCACCCGATGCATTTGAGCTACACTGTCTCGGATGGACAGACCACCATTTGTCGGTTCCGGTACCTAACTCGCTTTTTACGACACCTAGTACAAAAGGAAGTACTATTCTACTCTGCCGGTACCTGAGCACACCGTTAGGATTAAAACGTAAACAAATAAATGACCATCGTTTAACGGTTGATTAAAACTGCATATGATAACTTACTGTAAAAATGCCACGCGAAACGTTTTGTGGAATTGAACACCGAAATTTAAGTGGTTTGTGAACAAATTTAATCAACAGTCGTGTGAATTGTCCGCGGCGCGTCCACGGGGCGGCGTTCGTACTGCCTCTAGATTCCCTTTGAGATAAGGTTGACCGGCGCCTTAATTAGTACCGTTCCACTTACCATTGCTATTTTGTTTTACTTATTTAACTTTATTGCACAAAATGTTACAAAATGTACAAATGGCGGACTTAATGCCAGATGGCAATACCTCCGGTTTACGTCCAATAGTGGAATTCCAATGGTTGATTTGATGATGACGAGTTCATTTGATCGATATTCATTGACACTTGATATAACCAAGAATGCAAATTTTATAATTGCGAATAGAAATAACAAATATATTCGACCCTTCGATAACTGTGACATTCATACATAACGTTAATACATGAAATAAACACAAACTAGCAGTGCCCACAGTGGTTACATACAATAAATAACTTAATCAAGGGCAATTGTATAAATTTGACAATAAAATACCAGACAGCATAGGGCTTACGGACAAATTAATTTAAATATTACGTTATGAGTTTTATTTAGTTTGGAGGGTGAGTAAAGCTATAAAATTACTAGGTGATTGGACGCAATATATCGCTAGTGATGATAGGCTAATAGGCTACCACGGGAACAACATGCTTGTTTGATGATTTAGTCATATAACAAGGTCAATTAGGTGCCAGCTTCTGCAAAAGCTACAGCAGCTACAGCATCACGTAATAGTTCTTTTTTATAATTGTAATTTCATACACAGGTAAAACTTTACATGTTCTGTTAATCTGCGGCATAGTAATAGAAATAATGCAAAATACAAATTGCAAATTAATAGTGGAATATAAATCTCCCATACGCGGTATGTAAGAAATATAGATCTGCTCGTTCTCTTGCAATTTTTAAGAGAATGCTGAGGGAGTATTTATCTGTCACTTTGATTTTGCATTTTGATTCTGTCACTTTCCTTTTGTAACTTTATCTTTTATATGTACTTGAATGTATGTATATTATATTTTTATTATATGTATGTATATTTCTTGTACTAAAGCTCCTCGAACTTCCACCATCTTTTACATTATTTATATCTAAAGGTTGCCTGTAAGAAATGCATTTAGCGATAAGGCCGCCTCTTATACCTACTATTCCATGTTTTTGTAATGTTCTTGTGTTGTTTTTATTGGTGTAAAATAAAGAGTATATTATTATTATTATTACAGTTTTTTCGTCTTACCCATTACAAAAAAAACATATGTTTTATTAATAAATTATAAATATTCGATCGCTGTACGCAATATTTTAAGCATACAGCATACAGCGTTCCCATCGCAAAGCTATACTCTGCAATTACCACTACGCCTGCCCAGCGCGACAATTGTAGGCAAAATTCCTCTTGGGATCTTCCCAATAATACTCATAAGTCTAACAGTGGAAGTTTTACGGCTGCCATGATGATGTGTCAGTTATTAACGTGTTTTAAAAAAAAGCATTCTGTCTGGAATCACTTGATAAGCACCTGATTATATTTTTACTGACTTCCATTTCAAGTTTCTCTTGACTCCTTTATTCCCGAGCTCATTAAAAACGGGATAAGCCTGTTGGAGTTGTTTAAATTAGTATTCTTTCTGTCTTACGCTTTGTCATTAATTATTATTCGCAATGCTTCATTGTTACATTTCTATTGTGCAGTATGTAGTAACACTGATATCGACTACGTTGTTGACTTTGCGCGGATTAATTAATTTATTTATTTATTCAGATTACACCCTGCATCACATGACAGACCCGATACTGAATATATGTGATTTTTCTGTTTTTGGATATCTGTAACATAAGTGCTTTAAGCGACTTATCTCAGAGAGATATAAGGCCACTCCTTAGTCATGGAGCCTACACATGACCGCGGCCAGACCTCTGGTATTGCGGGATTGTCTTCTGATCTTTAATAGTGGTTGAAGATCTACATTAATAAAAACAACACACAACGTTACATTCATCATCATCATTAATTGATTAACTATTGGAATCTTATTTCGGCTGAAAAATCGTAGCATAATCACAGTGTTCTTGCTCACTGAAAAAAAGAAAGAAAAAACAATTAACTATTGAAGCTGCTTATTTAAATACGGACCATTGATATCTGATTGATTAGTTATAAATCGCTTTAACTTAATCGATGAGAGAGTGGGGAGAAATGGGGGGTGGTCGCCATCATGAAAGTTATGATAAACGAGCATTTGATATTGTTACCGGCTTTGTTATGGAATTGATTTTCTCTGTAATAGTTTTACACGGAACATTAAATGTCTTAATTACTTCGGTTACAATATGATTAATTATAAAAAACAGCTAATTAAACATAAAATTTTTTTTTCATTATATATTTATAATCAAGAGTTTCAATGCATATTACCTTTGAAAGTAAAGTCGAACTTATAAAAAAAGAAATCCACACGACATTTCATTCGTTGACCTGACTCCTAGAGCATAATGCACTTGTGTTCGGATATCAGACAGTAGAGGAATTAAAAATATAATACTTAGATACATATAAAATACACTCAGACATATATGGAATCACTTTCATCAGCGCCATCGGGTCCATTGATATTAAGGATAACTTAAAGGCTAATGTTAGCTTTTGAGTGTAAAAGGTAGAGGTATAAAGGGGGAATTAGAAGAGCCGACTGCATTGGTACCTCACTCTCACCTATTTCTACCGCCAAGGAACTGTGTTCTGGCACAAGACAGATAGAACCTATTTGTTAAGTGATTATGGCGGTAGAATTATTTGGTGAATGTTATATAACATCTTCAGTATTATTTTCTTATATTCATGCGTTTACTATTTATACAAAATGTAAATTTCATTATTATCATACCAGCCATTAGAAGTCAACTGCTGGAAATAGGCTTCTCCAAGAAAGGAGGAATTTGGCCTATAATTTAAATACTAAATATTTAAGTTGAAAGTGATTTCATTATAAAATTTTCTAGTCAGAAGTTTGGCGACGGGCATTCGCTATATTTGTGATGACATAATCGTGTATATTTTGGAAAAAAGAAAAGAGTAAAGTAGTTACATACTAAATAAGTTTATTTATTATTATAAGTTATTTTACTCCTATAATAATTCTTAACTTTAATCTTCTTACTCAATCATACATGTATCAATTTTTATTGTTAAGCAACACCACGAGCTCGCAAAGCAAAAAGCGAAGAAAAAAATTAAATAAACAAATGAGCATCGGCCCGGGCCGCGGCGCCAAATACGCTAAGAAGTTCGTATACTATAATAGAATGTTCAGGTATTTTAAAAGGTACATTAGAGAGATTATTAATTTTATCTTATTAAACCCTGCATAAAATTATAATTAGCAAGAATATTCTAGATACTCTTTAGGCGCCTATTTTAATCACCTGAGAATGCGATCATGAAAACATTATAATTCGCTAAGAGCTGCTATTAGTATATAAATTTAGATTTAAGATGCTTACCTCCGTTCCATTATGATGTCGATTATTCAAACCTCTGGAGTACAGCAATTTTTATTTTTTACGTGTATTTTAAAATTCATTCTAAGGCTTGGATAGTTTTATACATTTCCAAATAAATGTTATTAATGATGATGAACAATAATTGGTCCACCGTTTTGGGAATGTCACCATGTTAGATTTATAATGACGTCACACTGTTAACCATTTACATGATAGTGATCTATTTTTTGTGCCAACAGTCAAAAGTTCCTTGAAGGCAGGGACCTTGAGGATCTGAACATGACCTTGATCATTTATTAGATGGTGTTTGTATTTGTTCTATCTATCTCTGGGTATTGTTTATATGTATGTAAGAATTATTTTTTGAAAATGGTCCGCGAATTTATAATCGAATACCAAAAGAGATTTGTGATACATTTAATACTTAATAATATATTTATTCGGAATCAACACAAAATTTTCCTCTTACTTTTTTAAATACACGTTAATCATAAAAGCATTCAACTAAATAGAGGTATAACGTATACCAGCAGCTGGGGTAGTATTGTCGGTGATACAGCTGTCAGCGTCCTCCACCTAAGGTACATAACGAAGTCGAAGCGCATACAAAATAAAGGAAAAAAAAACAATTAAAGAACAATAATTAAATAGTTCACTAGAACAAGCAAAATTAAAATAAAACATTAAATACAATAATAATATTGGTATTTCCACTTGCAAGCGTTGTCAAGTTGTAATAGAAAAGATTATTTCAGTTGCAGTGTGGTCAAGCTTTTGTAACCATTTATGAATATTTTGTTTGCAGCTTTATAGGTTAAGCGTAAGAATATTATTTATTTTATGTACTTCATTATACATATAAGGTCCTTAGACATAATACTGACTTACCTTTATAAAACATTGCGAGATTTAGTCGTACTCAAATGCAATTTCCGATGTCTGAATTGCTGGTAACACCATTCAGTTTATAATTGTTTTTATCTACAAATAAGCATTGTACGCCCATAAGGCATAACACGAATGCCATTTGCATGTACTATTTACTATTAATAATAGGTACAGGTTAAAGCCGTGGGGTACCGGCGCAGTAGAATTGTACCTCTCTCTGTACCAAGTATCGTAAGAGGCGACTGGGATACCAGATCCGACAGATGGCGGTATGTCCTTGTCGGTCTGTGATTACCCACACGCCTGCCCAGCGCCGCAATTATGAGCAATAACCCACCTATCTTAGGCAAGCCTTTGTCCAACAGTGGACTTTTTATGGCTGAAATGTTGATGATGAGTACAGGTTGTATTGAAAATAAAGATTTGATTTAAATATTTATCCTAGGAGAAATATTATAATCAAGACGGACAACCTTTGGACAAGATAGGAACGCTACTCAATACAAAGTCTATCACAATTCCTATTAAATGACCGCTTTAATTTGTAAAGAGTTGTTTTGCAAGTAAGCATTCTATTTCAGTGGACAAGTATCTGTTTAACAGGGGCGAGTCATGACTCATTCATCTTACATGGTCTAATTCACTCGCTCTGTATTCGGGTAATAACCCAAATACCCAGCCTAATACCGAATACTTTAGCCCTATTACAGTTGAACCACAATCACTAAGAGATTTGCACACTCCATTATATTTACTCCCAGTGGTTGAAAGACTTAAGGTTAAAGTTAGATGCCCTCATTTTTTTTTATAATTTGAAGTCAGAAAACAAGCATACGTCAACTTGATGATAAACGTGAATGCAGCTTATAGACCATCGTGTCATCACAAATATATCACTAATATGCCGTCTTGTAAACTGTAGATTTGATGGCACATTTACCCAATAATTTTACTGCCTCTCCACTATTAATCACCCAAACCGGAACACAGCAATACACACTGCTATTTGGCGGTAGAAATATGTGACCTTTGTAAAAGTCTATCATATATTGTATATTGATAAAAAAAATTATAATTTCGATCAACGTTTCGTTTCCCATGCGGCAAACGTTATTTCATATCGGTGTAATCACCATCATCAGCGTTATAAAGCCCTTAAACAAAATTGTTTTACCATGAGTAAGGAACGCATAAATGTAAAAAAATATACCGTGGGTTACCCGCAGATTATTTATGAAAAGAATATTTTGTATTTAAATATTTGTTTCATGATTCTATACGATGAACCACCTTTATACTTATACTAATTTTATTCAAATAACTTTTAAAAGCGGCTAAGATTCGTACTTACTTCCTTATGGGGTAGATTTTCAAAAGTCCTTTAGTCCTTAATACTTTCCTACGTTATAAAAGGAACCTCTGTGCCAAATTTCAAGTTTCTTACTATTATACTGTACTGATTTGTCAGTCAATTAGCCAGCTTCTTCTTTTATATATATAGATATAGCTGCTAAATACATTGATTAACCTAACCTTTTTACATATGGTTTTGTTTATCAGTAATTTTATCACTTTTAATCCTAGACATAAAGAGTTGCAAAATACCAATAATTTTACTACTTTTGTTTTTATTAGACAAGTATGACAAACAAGCGTACAGCTTGCTTAATAGCAAGCGTCATGCAGCCTATAGACGCTTGTAATATCACAAGGATATCACTAGCGCGTTGCCAACCTTGTGTAATGACGCATTACTCTCAGCCTTAAAAATTGGGGCACAGCAATGCGAACACTGTTATTTGGCGGTCGAAATATTTGTATGTGGAAGAACTCATCAACATTAATGAGCACATGGGTTATAAATACAGCATATCCCTGATGATATTATGTCACATTACCCAGTAATACCACTGCCTCAAACATCAGTTCTTGTTTAGCGATGGTAATAGGTGAGAATGAGATCTATCAACGGTTATTGTAAGAGGCCTAACTTCAGTTATGCCTCATTATGCCTATTTGATAACTTTCATCATTCCAAATTTAAATGCTTACCAAAAATTATGCGAGCAATTGTTTGAACGCATTTCTTCGTCGCAACCGCATCCATATGCCGCGTCATTACAGCTAAATTGGATTGGGCATTAGCAGATTTACATTCGAAGCGGCATTGCCGCCTATGAGTGTACATAATTAGATAATTCCTTTATGCGAGCAGCACAACTTTGTCGTTTATGCATCTTTATTGTTTTAATTGCTTTTGTTACTGATCAATGCTCGAGCTGCGCGCACGTCGTGTTTTAAATAAGATTATATAATTATAAATAAATTTGTTAGAACGCCTATGTAAGAGTACATTGACCTGATTCCGAGATAAGTACGAGTAGTTTAACGCACTTGTGTTACGGATGTCAGACAACTAAGGAAGGATCGGAACATTCCATCATGTAAATATTGGCTATGTGTGGGTATTGAACCCACTACTTTTGCGTTATATGTTTGATCGTGATAAAAGTCTTGTGTTCAATCCCCGCCCAAGACACATATTTTTATGATGATATTTGTGTTTGTTCTGCATCTGGGAGTGAAATGCATGTTTAAATATTATATTTGTAATTATTCTGTTATCTGATATCCGTGAAACAAGATCAATGTATAAGATGTATGAATAGTGTATTACATCGACCGAGAAGCAATAGACCTAATTGAACCCTTTTCTCATAACTCAAGTAACTCTTTTGACTATACTCGAACATACAGGCGAACGGAAGCTTTAATCGGATTGGACGGTTCATTAATATTAAAGGTTTCATAGAGGCCTAAATATCCTAATGAAGGATCTCATTTGGGCACTAATTGCTACGCGTGTGCTCCGATTTTGGTGAAGCAAATATAGATGGTAATATTCCTAATGGAAACGCGTTGATTCACTAATTTTAGTTAAATACTATTTCTGGTTGGTTGAGTAATGGAAACGGCGATAAATCGTGAATCGACGCGGAAAGGCTGGTGGTTTTATTCTTGGAATGTTTAAACGGGCCCGATGGCGCAGATGGTAGTGATCCTGTCTTGTGCACCAGGGGTCGTGGGTTCGATTCCCACCCAGAGCAAATATTTATATGATGATATTTGTGTTTGCTCTGTGTATGGGTGTAAAATATATGTATTTAAGTAGTATATTTGTGATTTCTCTGTTGTCTGGCATTCGTAACACAAGTGCTTTAAGCGACTTACCACGGAGTCAGGTCAATGTATGAGATGTTGTGGGAATTTATTATTATTATTATAATTGTTTTTCCAATATAAAAAAAATGTATTTGAAGTCTTAGAATAAACAACGAATGTACTACTATATTTTATAAAATATACGCGTTTACTGCTTATAATAAAACGACTCTTATATCGGCTTTAAAACTTGGTTTATCTAACTATTTTTGTTCGACGTTTCGGTTAAAGTCCCTTGAGAACGGTTGCCGAAAGGTTATCATCATCATCACCATACCAGCCGTTAGAAGTCCACTGCTGAACATAGGCCTCTCCAAGAAAGCAGGTTTTATAATTTCCTCGCTAGACAATTATAAAGCTAGGTTTCGGATAGATATACCGCCATCTGTCGGTTGTGATACCTTAGTCGCCTTTTACGATTATTCCCACACCGCTCATATCTACCCTGTTGAAAAAGATTTGATATTTCGATAAACCGCCACCTGGCGGTTCTGATAACTACCAGTCATGATAAAAGCTCTTTGGGTGAGACGTGTTTAGACATTCGATAATAATTTATCAGATACTAAATCGCTAGTAACCGTTTTCCGATTATAATATAAAATATTAGCTTGAGTTTTCCTATTTCTGGCAATAAACCTTTATCTAGTTATTAGGTAGGTATAAAACGTGGATTCTCCGTTAAAAGGCCGGTTTTCGATCGCGCACCGTTTGAGCGTACTAAGCGGCCTCAAGCGAGGAAACAAAGGCAGCTAATTAACACAGTTTAGTATTTAAGGGCACTCTGGAGTGAAGGGCGAGGGATAATCAAGACGCGAACAGTAACGCAACTCTAAAATTTTACTGTAAAACTAGGAACGGGTCCACCTGAGTAATCAGGTGTTTTACTATATCGACGATGGTACTTCAATACTTCGTATGTAGCTTAAGTTAATAAGGTCCATTTTCCATCTTTTCTAATTCAATTTTCAACTTTATTTGCAACTGCTATTTACGCGGTATTGCACTATCATCGACGATATGTCTATCAGACGATGCTTTGACGGGAATATGATTATTATTGGATTATTCATATGAAACATTTGTTCTAGTTGATACATTTTTGCTAGTTAATACATTTGTACTAGTTGATACATTTGTACTAGTTGATACATTTATACAAGTTGATACATTTGTACTAGTTGATACATTTATACTAGTTGATATATTTGTACTAGTTGATACATTTGTACTAGTTAATACATAAGTACTAGTTGATACATTTGTACTAGTTGATACATTTGTACTAGTTGATACATTTGTACTAGTTGATACATTTGTACTAGTTAATACATAAGTACTAGTTGATACATTTGTACTAGTTAATACATTTGTGCTAGTTAATACATTTGTACTAGTTGATACATTTGTACTAGTTGATACATTTGTACTAGTTGATACATTTGTAATAGTTGATACATTTGTGCTAGTTGATACATATGTACTAGTTGATACATTTGTACTAGTTGATACATATGTTCTAGTTGGTACATTTGTACTAAAAAAGCGTATTTTTTTAAAGTTTATTCATTTACTAAGGGATTCATTTTCATTAGTTCATTTATGTTAACAATTCATTCATTTCAATAAGTCCATACATTTACCTTAGTTCAATCAATTTCAATTGAAATTATTGTTGGAATACTGATTGTTTTACATAAATCCTATGTCTAAATTGAAGCAAATATAGTTAACCTGGGCCAAAGCTTTGAAAATTTTCGTCGAGTCGGACGAACGTAACAATGTGCAGGCACTGACTTCTGCCTCTATATTTTACTGTGTGGACAAAGCAAAACGAAGGTAAACCACTCAAAGGTGAGCCTGGAACAAACAAACTGATGGTAAACTGATGAAAACTCTCAATTGTTTTAAGTAATGAAGCCCGTTTTCGTTTGGTCATTACTAAGAAGTTAGATTCATTTTAACAATAGAATTAGACGTCTTTTGTTCAATATCAATTAAGATTATTAATATAGAATGATGCTTTCTCTGTTGGTCTAATTGTCATTATATTTAATAACGCATAAAATAGTGCCATAGAGTACAATAGAACTGCCCCCTTGTACCTTTACTAGATGTCGTAAGAGGTGACTGATGTAGCAATATCGAGAGACGGTATATCCATCCTTGTGTATCTCTAATTGCAATAGGGCAGGGATGGGCAGTATTCCTGTCCATGCTTATACAGCGCGGCATCTATGAATTAAAGAATATATAAGATAATTATGTCCAACCGGGAAGTTATACGGCTGCAGTGATGATGATTTTATACTAGATGTTGAGAGTGGAAGGTGCAATTCGAGCTGTAAGGTTTATTTGTAATTTGACTCTCCCTTGTGTCCAAAATATAAATATTAAAGATAGGCTTCATACAAAAGCACTCTCAGCTATATACACTTCCAAATGGCAGTGTTTGCTTTGTCGAGTTCTGTAAATGTCTGAAGTAAGTAGTGAAAATAATGGATAATGTGTTATAATACCTGGTCATAAGGTTGGCGAAATGCAAGAGATATTCTTACGTTAATAGAGTTTATAGTTTTTATATGGTCTACGGTGACTTATTATTATGCGTATTAAAAAATATATTGTACGCATGAAATTTCCTTGTAATTACGATTGATGATACGAGTATAATAAAATTGAACAGTATAAAATTTTGCCAAAAATGTTTGATATAAGAGAATTTGCGCTTAGAAAATTAATAACAATAATAATAATTATTATTTTCTACAAAACGAAAATCTCTAAAATATGTAGTAAATGTTGGATAGGAAAGGTAATTAATAAAATATTTAATCAATTATAAATATAATAATATTCATATATAATGTAAACATAATTCTTAAATATAACCAGATGATTTTCGGAACCAGCATATTATGAAGGTTAGAAAATGACTCTACGTGTAGCATAAGTAATAGTGTAAAATGACGTTACATATAGTGATTCAGCTGTCAAATCTCATAGAATTCTCATCCCATCCTCAATCACAAAATCGTTGACCAACTAGACAACAGAGGAATCACAAATATAAGACTTAAATACATACATTTAACACCCAGACAGAAAACAAACAAATATCAGCATATAAATATTTGCTCTCGGTGGAAATCACTGCCATTTGCGCTATCGGGCCCGACGATGTATTACTATCTAAGCTTTGTTCATCAGACAATATACAAGACATTTTTATCGTGATATTCAATAAATCAAATTAAACGCAAACCCAAGAGCCGAGCTAGGGTAAAATCTTAATTAATATCACAAAACAGCGAGCGGTCGCTGGGTTATAAAATCACATTTTGCGGTAAGATCCCCAGTTGTACGGCCATTTTAACTCCGCTAACTATACTGAATGAGATCAAGGGGTTAAACTCGATTTGCGATGTTCTTTATATTCTGCTTTGCTTCATAACTCTTTTACTTTAAATTAACATTCACATTTATTGCCTTTGAAATTATGTTTCTATTTGAATATTAATCTATGTAATTAGTTACGTTAAAAAGAGCGAAGGTTTATTACTTAAGGAAAATATTTACTTAAATAATAATAATAATAATATAATAATAAATTCCCACAACATCTCATACATTGACCTGACTCCGTGATAAGTCGCTTATAGCACTTGTGTTACGAATGCCAGACAACAGAGGAATCACAAATATACTACTTAAATACATATATTTTACACCCATACACAGAGCAAACACAAATATCATCATATAAATATTTGCTCTGAGTGGGAATCGAACCCACGACCCCTGGTGCACAAGACAGGATCCCTACCATCTGCGCCATCAACTTGTCTCTGATTTCAGGCGGGACTCGGATATGAATCTTTAACATTTCTTAAAATGAAATACTTGTTGTTTTATATATTTATTCATGTTACCTATATGAAATCGCTTACGCAGATACAGTATTTAAATTACCAACATATGATGTCGAAAACGGAAAAAAAACTTTGCACTGCAATTTAAGCGCCTCGTGTAACCTAAGATAGCCTCTGCACGAGCCCGGGATCGCACCATCATTCAAAATTCGGAACTCATATCGTCCGACCTCAGCGATAAATTTAGATTCAGTTGATTGTAATCTTTTTTATCTTTAATAAATTAGTTTGACATTTATGGTTCTTTTAAAATCCTTTTATAACAAATAAATAATTAACGTATTGTTTGTTACGAGTTTGTTTGTTTGATACGTGAAAACTATCAATGTGAACTTAAGGAAACTACAAAAATATAATCATATGTAAGAATGATATAAAGACTGAATTATAAAAATATATGCACTTCGATAAAGGCTCGGTAAGTAAGGTCATATTAAGATACACTTTATACACCTTAGTCCGTACGAATCTCTCTAGGACATTATGTATTGTCATTTTCAGTTTTAGAGTTTAGTCTAGTACATTATCAGGACTCACACTTTGAGAACGAACGGAGAAAAGTTGATAAAACACGTGGTCCCGGAATGCAACGATGTACCTAAAGGACAGAGAATGTTATATAAGTGCGGAGACCAGTGAATTAAAGTAGGAGAAACAATATCAAAGAACAACCTAATCCACAAACTGGTTGCTAAAAACCAGAATACGTATAAATTAAAAATTTATATTTAAGAAAATAGTTCATATAACAATAATATTAAATTAAAAGTTTAACAGTGAATTTGATGAGCGAGTAGTCTTTTACTCGTATTTACTCGCACTTATGTATTGCATCGAACTTAAATGAAAACCGAGAGTTCACTGACTTATTAAGTGTAAACATTCGTTAGCTCAATGCTTTTTTTTAATTCATTCAACATCTCATAGTTTGGCATGACTCCAAGATAAAAAAGTCTAAAGCAAGCAATATTTTTACTTTCAAGATAATGAAAAAACAATAAACATAAATTAACACGTACATCATTACATACAAAAATTACATGTCACGGTATTTGTCCGGGATGAACTAAACTATTGAAAGGATTGTTATGTTTTTTTCATCTTATTTGAGAGATAGGATAGGGATTATTATAAGTATATATGATGATGATAGATATGATCACATCTGTCTGGTCAGATAGTATAAATATATACAACGCCAACTCATGACCTTTAGCTTCCTAAATAGTGACACTACTAAATGAACATCGGGCCCGTCAACACAATCTTACAAAAAGACTATATATACTCTAGTTGAATTTTTAGTATGTTTATCACAATCTAAAAACAATTATTCGTCATCAGCTGTCTATTTCAGATCTCACGAATCATAAGAATGTCTAGTCTCAGAGAGATCTAGTGTCAAATCTAGTGCAAAGGCTTTGTGAGCTCTTAAACTTTCTACATTGATATCACAATTAACGTAGGAACAGTTCTACCATCATCGTAATATTAGCAATAGGACATCTGCTGCTAGAGATAGGCCTCTGCAAGTAATATCCAATGGGACTAGTTGCATGTGGTCTATGTCTAGCACAATCCTACAATTAATCTGATCGTCTATCCACCTTGAGGGTGGACGGAATACTCTGCGCTAGGCGTACGTGGTCTCCATTCGTGGTACCTTACAGCAACAACAGCCGTGGTTTCTGCGTCTTACTAGTGTCCCCCAAATATATACTGGTAACACAAAACAGTTCAGAACAACCCTATAATCTATATATATATAGAGTAATATACTTCTCTTTTTTCATTCGCTGTCTCGTAACACCGAGGATAACAGATGCCTTCCTACAGTCGCCGGCAGTAAATCGGCGCATTTGGAATGCCGCCCGCCACCGCTTCCGACGCACTCCCTTACTGCCAATTTTATGGCTTATATTATTATTGTCATTATACCATATAAATTATTACCCAATAAATATTAGTATCCAAATACGAGTGAATGTACCATTCAAATATTTAATTGCATTTGGATGATAAAGGTTTTTTTTTCCTGCTTGCACTGGAAAAAGTTGAAATTTTAAAGCCACGGCTATTCCTTAAAAGTAATACTTTAGTCTTTAACAAGCGTTAAAGACCACGAGAAGTTCAAGTTGACTTAATGATGATATTCATGAGATCGTGAAAACTAGTGAATTAAGTGGCTCTACATTTTCATTCATTTTAATACAATTCGCTAATATTTAGCAAATCTTTAAATGTTATATGAATTAGATGTGCTAGTAATTAATGTGAGCCTTTGTGTGAAATACCCTAACATTTGGTAATTCCATGACAAGGTAGTTTCACTTTAGTTGGTTTTTTTTTATATTTTCGGACTAACCTAAAGCTGACTGCCGCCGTTTATAAGGTGCCTGTGCATTTAGTGGGGTGGCTGCGAAGCGGCTACGCTCGCAAAGTTGCGGGATCTTAACGACAATGATCACTCAAGGGCGCCTCTAAGACACCAACCTCGACTTGAGTGGCCGTCTTTCAGAAGACTGAAAGTGGATGGATGCGCCCGGTCGCACTATTGCGGTATACGCTATCTGGGAGGGGATACCACGCACTCGCCGGCGAGTGCAGTATACTGGTCTAACTTTTCTCAGGTATTTTACGCTTGGAGGTAGGTTAAGCGAGTGTACGCTATTGTAAGCTTGAGATAGGTAATTCAAAGCTTAACTGTTCATTTATGCCGAAAATAGAAGCTTTCTCTAAGCACAGAACGATACAAACACGAACAGATAACGAGAGTGTTCATCTAATTCTTCTATTTAGTAAAATATCATACGAAGAAGAAAAAATTTCTAAAGATTTCTCACAAAGATAAACAAAGCTGAAGCATTACTTTGAAGAGTTCGATACTTGAATTCTTTCAGGAACGCAGGTGTATAAATAGGAAATGATTAAAGTTCGCGCCACTGACCCGCGCTGTGCGGCGCAGTCAACCCAACTTTACCGGCAAAGATCCAAGTAGCAGCGTAAATTAAACTAGGTACCAATGAAAAACAACATCATTATGCATTAATGGAAGTTTTCATTTTGGGCTTGCGGGACAGCGGCGAGCGATGCTATTACTATATATTTGACAGGCGATAGCGCGATTGGTGGTGTCCCTATCTTATGACACATGTGTTTCTTGGAATTAGACCCGGTGGATAATGGAAGTGGATCGATGGGATTTGGTGTAAAAATGTTTATGTGAAATTTTGTTGATTTTAAAGTTATATAAAGTAACACAAAACACAAAGGCAATCTAATTCATTACTAGCACATGTAAATTCATATAAAATTACAAGATTTGATAAATATAAGCGAAACATTGTGTTAATCCTGTGGCTGGGTGTATACATATTTAAGTATCCTAACTAAATTAAAGATGACATTTTTATGAGTAAATGCAATTTGTCTCAGGCTTCAGGCAGGAAGTGAACCTGCATCATTTTCATGCCGGAAGACTGCACTACCATTGTGCATCTTAGTAGATACGTCAAATTTTTCTGTTGTTCTTTATATGCCGAAAAAGCAGCGCCATCACTTTAATGTTAATGATTATTATCACTTCTATACTTGGTAGTATCTCGAATGTCAAACTTTTACAAAGTTTGAAACAATCGATAAAATATAAATAAACTCAATAACTTTAGCGGCTGTTAACTGAAAAAACTGAACTCTAATCATATTTGGAATTCCTCTGTTATCTGACAAACATTAAGCTAATTACTAAATTACATTACTAAAAGTCAGGTGAATGTATGAAATATATATATTGAAATAAAAAAAATTGTAATGATTAAGACCCGTGAGAAAGATTAAATTAGGTAGTACGACGCTATGGGTGTGGAATATCTCTTAAAGATTAGATTTATGCTATTGTTAAATTGAATGCAAGTCATTTTCTGTTTTGACAAGGTGTAAATAAGAGCAAATTAGTGAACTAAATATAATACATCTATTATTTTAATGGCTACAAAAATTAATTTCCTAGTATTTATTTAACGAAAAATGTGAAACAGAAAAAAAACCGTGTTTTAAAGCCCTTAAAAAAGTTGGTATATTATAAGTAGTGAACATGAAAATGTTGAAAAATATTATAACTAAACATATATTATCCAGAAAAATATTTAAATGTTGGGAATATTTTTCAAGTTAATTAATAAATATTTTGCCAATGCTTAAAGGAATATAGGATAAAAGAAAAACTGGTACCGACGTTACCGACATACCTTTTATTTATTTATTCAGTATAGCTACACTTACAGATTACTGTCATACATGATGATGACCTGGTATGATGATGATAATGAATTATAGTAGAATTCATCATCATCATCATACCAGGCGCTGAAAAACTATTTCCAATGAAGAGTGTGGAAACCAGATCAACAGTGTCGAATACTGGACATTTCAATATACACCAGCATAAAAACAAGTAAGTCCTGCAATATGTTATTAATATAAAAATAATTACTAATGAGAGATATGTATATTATGACTAATTTACCTTTATTACTGGTGACATATGTTTGACATAGTTATGGCAATGTCAAGTAAAAGACAGCTAAAAAAGACAATCGATTAAAATTTTTCAAATTAATTTAGCGAATAATGTTATTGAAGGAAACAATTAAAGAATCAGTATTGAAACTTAGATGGATGTTTAAAGAGAAATAATATGTATATATAATTATAATATATAAAATTCCCAATTTTAACCCCCAGCAGTTCCTATTAGTTTCCTATTAGTTCCTATTAGTTAAGTTAATAGTGTATCTATAGTTCAGGAACACAATCCTTATCCAGGCACCACATAAGGAACGGCCAAGAACTTGCACCATTAAGATAAGACAAATCGTTCCTTGGTTATTACAAATGTATTTTTAATGTCGCGATAGATATGTTTACTAACAAAAACTTCTGGCCCGTAATTAAATCTTTTCGAGTTAGCTTGATTAATTGCCTTTGTTCAGCCGCCTTCCCGTACTAATGGGAGACTGTTTGTCAACCATGTTTTAATGTGAACGTGATTTTACGAATCGTTTTAAGTAACTACTCAGAGATTTAATGTAGATTAAAATTTAATTGATGCAATGGTGTATTCAGTGCTCCAAACCTAATTATCATATCAGCCATTGAAAGTCCACTTTTGGACATTGGCCTCCCCATGATAGGGGGATTGTTGCCCATAATTGCCGCGCTAGGCAAGCTTGGTGGCAATCGCAGAATACAACTTCGTAACGAGGATGGTGCTGCCCACACCCAACCTGAAGTATTTAAGTTGTGCTGTTTCGGATATATCGCCATTTGTCGGTTCCGATACTCATCTCTGTCGACACCTGGTATGGAGGGAGGTACTATTTTTCGCCGCCAGTGCTTAGGTATTTACTAAAGTATAGCTATAGAAGAAATGAATTGTATTATAATAATTATAATAAATAAATATAAATATAATAATATTTAATAGATTATTAATTGTGCAACAAGAGTCGCTTTATGCAAATAATATCTGTGTTTGTTCTCTGCTTGGCTGTTATTACATTTGTGACTGTTCTCTAATATCCATGACACACTTGTGTGAGCACTTGGTTTTAAGTGACTTATCTCGGAGAGACAACA
>JACJUM010003237.1:2458252-2500755 GCA_020976665.1 Heortia vitessoides | reverse complement strand
AAAATATACCGGAGATACTTGAAGCGGAAAGGAATTTTCTTGTGATGCGACAGGTGTTTAGTACTAAGGCTTTTTCGAAAAGATAAAGTACATTTAGTTGTTTAGATAGTTTGTATTTAAAAGAGGATTTGGAATAATAACGTATTGGTATTCGCTCTCCAATGGGATTTGAGTTCGAATGCAAGACTTTGATACTTGCTTAATTTTTCTGTAATAGTTATTTTGATATTGTATGCGTTTGGTCATTAGCTATACTATACTGATACTATACTTTTTTCTTTATCATGTGTGATTATGACGTGTCTATTGCAATATATTATATTGTCGGTCATTATTGTTATATGTTACTAAAGCCTGAACCGGGTGTTCTCTATGACTTAGTTTGTTTTAATTTTGTAATAGGGCGTCATTACTGAAATAAAACTATATTGTATTCCTAGATTTTGTTGGACAATTGCTGCAACCTGGTCATGCCGCTGTTTGCAATAATTTTGTTCTGTTGCAACGTCTATAAAGTTCAGAGTGTTAGTTGAGGTCATTTTTATTTGTTATCTGTAATTACGGGTGCCTAATTTTTTGCCCTCTATCGCAAGCATAAATCCCTCTATTTCTGAGAATAATTCACCTATTCTGAGCCACTCGTTCGACATATCTTTGTCGAAATGTGATTGACTTAGAAAGGATTATTGTATTCCAAGAAGAGTTTTATTTGACCATGCTTCTATTTATTGTCTGGGTCTGTGAATGTTTTATTATATTTTACGTAAATAATTCGTTACACCACTGCATCTATAGACAATAACGCAATTACAAAAACATCAGAACTACAATTAAATATTCCTTTCTATTTTAGCTATTCCGTCTGAGTAATGGCAAACAAAACGTGAATAGACATAGCAAATGCAGAATGTAAATAACGCACCGTTTGATGGGTTAGTTCGATGCGAGGCTAAAAACGCGCTGTGGACTTAAAACATACAGGAAATTAAACTTTGTTCCCTTGAGTTAAAGTCTACGAATGATTTCAAACGCGATATTGTTGAAGGTGTCTGTACACCGTGTAATCCATTTCATATAGCTATAAAAATGAGTGACGGCTACGTTACGGGATTGTATATGGGAATCCGTCATGTTTTGTGCAATTGTGTGCTAAAAAAATGAGAAATATCTGTCGATCTGTTTGATCAGCAATATGGGGGATATTTCATTTATTTCATTCCTAAATCAGCTAGTCTGCTTTTAGTGAAATAGAAAAAATATTTTACGAAGATATTACTAGGCGAGCCGTCTTGTCAGCTGGAATACTTTCTTTTTTTTTTTTCATTAGTCCAGGTCGACAAACAAGCACACAGTCCACGCGTTTGTAAACATCATAGCTGCTTAAAACATTCGAAATATCACTAGCGCGTTGCCAACCTTGTGACTTACAGATATTATGTCACATTATCCAGTAATTTACAAACATTGTTTTTTGGCAAAAATAGAACTTTATTTTTGTACCAATCATCATACAAGCTATTGCATCACTTAATGTCAACTGCTGGACGTAAGCCTCTTCAAAATAAAACCTTTTATGCCCATAATTACCGTGCCGAGAAAGCGTGTCTGCAATCGCATCGTTGGCTGCCCACCCCTGCCTTGTGCGTTTGATAATACCGCCATTGTCAGTCACGGTATCTCAGTCGCCACTTAGGTCAACTAGTACATACTGGTATAGTTGAAGGTACTATTCTACTACGCCGGTACCCTTCTGTAACTGTTATATGGGCCTCTACGGCGACCGCGTTGTTTTCCTTTTTATATCGCAGTACTCCGAAATTCTGTACATCGAATTTCACCGAATATATAAAGCCAATATTTAACCAGAAACCCGGTATTACTAACACTAGCTGTCACAAAAGTTTTGTAACAAAACATGCCGTGTTTTAGTTGTTTTCCATCGTTCGAATGTTTGTGCATACTTTCATTCACATTTTTATCACCGTTCGTGTACGTATTTTTTTATTAACAGAAGTAAATTGGCTGTTGCGTTGTGCGTCAGTATTTTGAAATAGACTATCGAGTACGCGTAAATTTTGGATGACAAGAACGAATGAATATCGCATACGGACGACATTCTAATAGCTGAATGTATTTATAAAAATAATGAACAAATTCACATGACATCTCCGCTCCGATATGTTGCTTAAAGCATTTGTGTTACGGATATCAGATATAGAGGAATTACAATATAATACTTAGATAAATAACAATGAAACCCAAAACAAATATAAATATTCATCATGTATTTATTACTACATATCACGTATCATGTATTAGTACATAGTAACAACTGTGCAATTTTCAGCCTTATCGCATAAAGCGATTTCTTGCGGGTACCATTTGCATTGAAAATTTGTGAAAAACATGAGGTACTAGTAGGTAGTAGTTTCAGGTGTACCAACCAAAATATAAAATAATCATACTTCGAAGAAAATTTATATTATTTGTTAAAAAGTTATTAAACACAAGGCCGTTTCCAACACAGACACATGAATGTTTATTTTTATCGTTTTTATTTCGATGTATTTAGCCTTTTTCATATTCTTTCTAATATTTTCACTAATTTGTGAGTATTGATATATTTTAGGGTATCTTTCACGCAAAACCTACGGAGTGGATTAAAAAGGATTACAGTAATATAGTTCTTACTTCAAATTAATACATAAGCTTTATATATTTGTTCAAAATCAAACGATAAGAAGCAGGCAAGAATAATAAGGTATAACCTAAGGTATACGAAGCCGTGAGGTACCGGCAGAGTAGAATAAGCCGTGAGGTACCGGCAGAGTAGAATAAGCCGTGAGGTACCGGCAGTGTAGAAAAGTACCTCCCCTCTGTATCAGGTGTCGTAAAAGGCGACAAAGATACCAGAACCGACAGATGGCGGTATATGCATCCGAGACAACACAGCTCAAATGTACTGGGCGGGCGCTGGCAGGAGCATCCCCGTCGTGAAAGCTGCGGATTGCCAACACGCATGCCCAGCGCGGCTATTATGGGCAAAATTCCCCCTCTCTTGGGGAGGCTATATCCAGCAGTGGACTTTCAATGGCTGGAATGATGAAGAACCATAAAAACCTGCTTGCAGGTACAAGCTATTCTGGCATGCGCTGCTAAATATTACTCTACTAATATAATTAAATGTAAAATTTTTATTACAGAATTTGGTACAGATATTCATAGTCTGGAATAAAAATATAGGCTAGTTTTTATCCCAAAAACATGGTTCTTGGGAATAGATCTGGCTCCTTATATTTATCTAAGCAATTGGCATAATATTTTGCTCAGTTAAACTGTCAGAGAGCTATATAGACATCTTCCCGTAATAAGAAGAGATCCGATCCTAGATAAAGACGTCGAAAACTAGGGTAGGGTAAGCCTAATAAACTAGTTTAAATGTAATAAAATGACTCTTTATCGGCTTTAAAATAATAATAATAAATTCCCACAACATCTCATACATTGACCTGACTCCGTGGTAAGTCGCTTAAAGCACTTGTGTTACGAATGCCAGACAACAGAGGAATCACAAATATACTACTTAAATACATATATTTTACACCCATACACAGAGCAAACACAAATATCATCATATAAATATTTGCTCTGGGTGGGAATCGAACCCACGACCCCTGGTGCACAAGACAGGATCACTACCATCTGCGCCATCAGGCCCGTCAATGCGGTTTTATATCATTCTATTAATATTGACGTTTTCAGGATTGAATAAATGATCTCTTTTATCAAATAGAAAAATAACAAAAATATGTAATAAGTTCAACAAGCTGCGTTTTTAAGGCCGTTAAAGGAGTAGTTTGACTATGACTAACGAACGCGTTAATGTTAGAAAATATGGTGGTACAAATGTAATTAGCGAAGCTAACTATTAAATTTACTATGTCCCCCAAAAGAGGGGGCCAACGCGTGTACCACGCGGTACAATTTACCGCTAAAAATCGAGACGTCTGGAACACTCGTAACTTAGTTTACGAGTACATTTCAAGTACGTGACACATTTGACCGCAAGTCACTCAAACGTCACGCTGAGTGAGTTTACATGTTCTCTGTTTTTATAGTGGTGCGTATGCCATTAGATTATTCAATTATTGTGAGGTGTTGGTATAATGTTTGGTTATGCTTTGATAACATTATGCTTTATAAAATATCAATAAATATAATAGGTGTGCCTTTATAAATATATGCTCTTCATGCTTACGAATATTTTGAACGCGAAAGTTTGTGATATTTTATAAAGTTTAATATTACCAAAGCGTAACCAAACATTAAACTAATAATATATAAAATAATAATAATCCATCTTACCCGATGTAACACAACTATAGAAAGGTGGAAATAGACAGCAGCATCGTCGTAGCGATATGATAATAATGATGTGCATATAATGTATTTAAGCTATTTATGTGATTGCTTTTGCGTATGAAATATATAAGTATTGCCGCAAGGTAAGAGTAGAAGCCAGCCTTATGAGAATAGTACCTCCCTCTGTACCAGGTGTTGTAAGAGGTGACTAACGTACCAGATCCGACAGATGGCGGTATACCCATCCTACACAGTGTAGCTCAAATGCATAGGGTAGGAATGGGTAGCAACAACCCGTCGTGAAAGCTGCACTCTGCGATTGCCAACACGCTTGCCCAGCACGGCAATGATAGGCAAAATTCCCCCTTTCTTGGGGAGGCCTATGTCCAGCAGAAGACTCTCAACGGCTACAGTGATGATGATGGTGATTAAAAGTAAGAGAACACATATACGGTTTTGAACGTTACGTTACGGTTGAAATTTTGAAATGGACTAGAATATGTTTTCTCTTCGAGTCATCCATAGAGATAATTGACACAGATTAGATATACACATAGACAATGTTTAGTTTCACAATAAGAGCTTATAGATGGCACTACTTGTACTATCAATGTTCAATATCACAATGTTCTCGATATCTGTATATTTAGTAGTTGGTTTAAGGGTAAGTTTGTCTTAATAAGGTGAAATACGAAATCTCAAATAATGCCTCTTCACTAGTCCTTTTATTATGAGAAAATAATAACAATAAATTCATAGATGATAAGATAAGATATTGATCTTATACATTGACCTGATTCCAAAATAAATCGCTTAAAGTACTTGTATTGTGGACATCAGGTAACAGAGGATTAAAATCTCAATAGTAATTAAATAAATATTTAGCACTCAGAAACAAAAATACATCATATGAACGTCAGTCCCGAATGGGAATTGAATCCACAACTTCTGACGCACAATATAGGATCACTACCATATATGCAGTTGGACCTGTTGGATGGAATAATGTTTTCCAGAGACAATTTTTTTTTATTTAACCAAATCGATAAATAAGGTTACAGTCCGCTTAATAGAAGCGTCACTGCAGCCTTAATATCACAAGGAAAACACTGGCGCATTGTCAACCTTGTGACCTAAAGATATTATGTAACACTACCCAGTAATTTCACTGCCTTTCTCACCCTTCAAACTGGAACACAGCAATGCGATCACTATTATTTAATGGTATAAACAAGTAAGAGCGCAAATGACCTGCAACTGCAACAAATGCAGACGACCTTTGTACGATGTCTGGTTTTCGTATAGATGTTTTTGTTATCGTTTCGATCATTTGATTGTGCCTATGATAGGCTTTTTTATAAATACATATTTGCCAAACGATAAAATTACAGCGAAAAAAAGTAAAGTTACACAAGAAATGTACTTAGCTATTGACTACCTCACCTACTTACCGAAGATTGACGTAGGCACAGAAAAGCTCTTACCAAATCCCAAAAGGTCTTCACTTATTTTGCCGAGGCACTATAATAAATGCTAGCGAGGGAAAGGAAGATATTATTAACTAGGGCCCTTTATACAAACAGTCTTGTAACAATAAATAAGCGCGAGCAGGCGACGTGATCCGCGGACTGCGGGAATCCCGCGGGATGGTAGACGTATGTGAGAGATCTCTGTAGCGGTAAAATGACGCTTAGACATCCAATAAAATAAAGGCCAATAAATATTTTTCTTACCTTAACATTTATGAGCTATCACTGATGAGAATAAGAATCGTTATCATTTAAAATTTGAAATTGCAATACTTGAAAATTGAACAACCAAAAATGCATCACTAGAAGAAATTTTCGTACTAAGATTATCTGCATTGATACCCCACTCTCATCCAAACATCAGTGTTTGCATTACTATATCCCGGTTCGAGGATTGAGAGAGGCAGTCAAATTACTGGGTAATGTGACACTATAACTTTAAGCCATGTGGTTGATAAAGCTTTTATGATATCCTTGTATATGGACGTCTAAAAGCAGCGGTTACGCTTACTTATCATACGAGAAACGTCTCGTATGTGAACTTAGTAATATAAAATAAAAAACAGTTTTGTGTAGTATACAAATTAAATAAGTTTTACTAATTTTACTTTTTATTTTAAATTAATTATAATGAGCAGATCAGACAAAGTATTGTCAAAATTTACGAAGTCTCTTGGCCTGTTCTTTAATATTTGTCTTAACAAGATCACGTACAATTTTAATCGATTTTCGATCTTAATATTACACTACTGACGAGTTTGAGAGATAAATTAAAAAATAGTGTGATATTAAATCAACGTGACAACAATACAAAAAGGAATTGGACAATTGGACTTGTTACAGCATGTTATTGTTAAGGTACATTTTCTTAGTGCTTCTTCAATGTCCCTAGAGAGCTTAACTTATCGAACAGGAAACGTATTAACCTCGAAGCGATATTTTAGATGCCCAAAAACTCTAGTAAATTCGCTTATAGCGTCACTAACAGCAAACAACTCTGGGGACCTACGTGACGCGAACAAATAAAAACTACTTGTTCAACTTTGATACCAGGAAATTGTTTTAAGCAACGTAAAGTGGAGATTTTGTAGGTGGACTCTTGTACCGTATGGGAACTTTGTTCCAACTGCTTACTTTCTTCCAACTTATTTTAAAAGGCTTGCTTGGGACAAGTACGTGACAAAATATTGTGAGCGGTCATTTGTCTGTTTGGATGCAATTATACAATACTCGAGAAAATGTTAAAGCAGGATTTAGGGATTAGTTTTCCAAATTCATAATTACTGGATATATACATAAAGATTACATGTTTTTCATATATGTTTAAAGCGTTTATTTTTAATAATAATAATAAATTTATTTGTTCCACAATAAACAGACTTAATACTATGACATAAATTATTGTTACACAATTTCTAATAATCTCTTGGGGAAGGCTTGTGCCTGAACTAGGCCCAAAGCCTGTGTTTCTACCCACTAGATCTTCCCTTATTTGGTTGATAACGTATGGTAACAGTCTCATGGGATGTTATTAAAAATGTACATTTTTATAACTACTCAGTTTTTTCAAGTGTCTGATGTGTGTAAGATTGTTTTTGCTGTATTATATATAGATTATTTTGTGTAATCACGAAGTAATTTTAATGGTAGGGGCGCTTGCGTTATTTCCTTACTTATAAGTAAAATATAGAGATAAAATATAGCTTGTTAATTGATGATAATATACTTTTTCATGACTGAAAGTGTTTTAGAAATTAGTCAATAGCTTTTGAGCCTGGTTTGATTTTTGTATAATAGTATTAATAGTTCCCTTAAAGGTGGGGATTTCTATTTTTTTTTAAAGATGATTTAGGATGAATGTATTTAGCTTCTGACGGCGGAAGAGATTTCTAGTCACAAATTGGTCTAGTTGTTGAGTTTAACCGTAAGAAACCACAATAATAAAGTCTATTATAATATAAGTATAAATAAAATTAGTGTTTGAACTAAATACATTTCTCTGTCTATCACCAAACAGCAGAGATTAATTTACTCTGTTACAGTTAAGATAGAATTTCTATGTAGTATATAATATCGTTTAGAGACAAGGTTGGTGTTGTGCTATAAAATGCTATTATTTACGGTAACGCTTATCATTACGCGAACCTTATGTTAGTGGCCGTAAAAAGGGTTAAATTAATCAATTTAAGGCTATTTAAGCTTTTCTATCGAATACAAGTTTGTATTGATTGAAGCCGTGGGGTACCGGCAAAGTCAGGATATGTCAGGACAGTCCTAAAGTGATTATGAAGTTATCAAATCTGAGAGTCTATTCTGTCTATTTTATAATGTATTGAGTATAATAATACGAATAATGCACTCTTTATTGTACACCAATAAAAACAATACAAGAATAACACAAAAACATGGAATAGTAGGTACAAGAGGCGGCTTTATCGCTAAATGCAATGAGTATACATATTTAATATTCTTGAATTAGAGTCATCAGCCATTGTGAATCCAATGCTGGATATAGATTGAAACGCCCGGATATAGTTGACGCCCGCATTAAAAGGGGGAATGTCGCCTATAATTGGCGGTCTAAGCAAGCTTGTTGGCAATTGCAGAGCGCAGTTTTGCGTGACGGGGATGCTGCTGCCCACCCCTGCCCTATGCATTTGAACTATACTGTTTTGAAAGGATATGCCGCCATCAGCCGGTTCCAGTGCTTCAGTCGCATCTTATGACACCTGGAGCAGGGGGAGGTTGGTACTATCCTACTCTGTCAATTTACCTATACTTTATTAATTTTAGCGCGACTAGAATTAATATTTGAATGGATTTGAACTTAATTGCGTAGCTGTGTAGTCAAATAAGGCAGGGCGGGGATGGGCATCACCATTCCCGTCACGAAGCTACTCTGTGTTACGACGTGTTACGACTGCAATGTTTTTTTATATTAGACCAGGTTGACAAATAAGCATACAGTTCGCCTGATAATAAGCGGCACTACAGCCTAGACGCTCATAACATCATAAAAATAACTGGTCTTAACTAGCGCTTTGTAACCGAGTGTCTTAATGATATTGAGTCACATTACACAGTAATTTTACTGCCTCTATTAACCTTTAAATTGGAACACAACACTGCGATCACTGCTATTTGGGGTAGAAATAGGTGAGAGTGCAGAAGATCTTTATATTAGGTCTACATCATGTGAAAATAATGATTAATTATAAGCAGAAGTGAATATTTAGACACTCCGATTGAATAAACATCTATGAAACAATAGACTAAAAATAATTTGACTTTAAATAAGAATAAACTAAATAATCGAGAATATCTCAATGGTTCAAGCAAATAATAGTGCATTAAATATTCCATTTCCACACACACACAAATCCTTTGTACACATTCGACTAAACTCCAGTATTGCAAGTGTTCAGGACTCGATTAACAATTCAAAACAAAAGCCACACTAAAAATTACCGTTGAAATGAAGGAAAACTGCCAGTATTTCTCCCGGGAATATTTTATAAGGGTGTTGCGAAGCAAACAAGCTGTTAGGGGCTCGGCCGGCGCCTAACAAATGCATAGAGCGGCCACCGACCTACTTGAAATATGACGCCGGTGGGATGGAGAGCATGTACACTACAGGCTTCTTAGGAATAGAGTTTGATGTTCACAAAAGGAATATTTACTTAGAATGCCTAATCAATATCTGATATCAGTTATGTTTTAGATGTACCATAATCTTGTCAGTTTGTTTCTGCCTCTTAGCCTATAGCAGTGATTATATACCGCAATCATATCACACCGCCTCGTAGCACACCGGTATATTAATCTTCACTACCGAACCACACGGCATGATATTTCTATATTTTCTTTATATGGATGACCCATGATTAATACATTTATCGAAACATAATTTAGTTAAAAACTTAATATAAAGTCTAAATGCACAAATTATAGATGAACACAGCCTGTACAGAACACGAAAAGAAAATAGTGAAATGATATTCTTTATATATATAAAATTCAACGACAGTCTTTTAGTCATAATGCATGGGCATACTAACGGCAGCGCAAGCAATCGCAACGAGAAAGGTAAACCTGCCCAAGAACATCTATCTATATAATTCTACGGTATCTAGATTATTTATTAATATAATATGTCACCACTCCATACATTATTTAATATCCTATTCACTCAAAATATAATGCAGGACAATGTCTGTCGGCGTGAGTAATTAAAACTTATTTAATTTTGAACGCACGATTTAAAAAAATACACTCACCGACATGGAAACATCGACGTCATAATGTTGGCAATTGTTGATCACTGAATTATGAATATTTTCAAGTGTTGTGTGGCATACAAGCCGGTAGGTCACAACGTCTTTGTCTGAAATATAACGCCAGTTGCTTAGAGACAGAGTGTTAAATAAAGCCTTGATAGGATGAAAATGTAGCTAATTGTATGTTTTTTTTATTAAACCGAATTAGGCATTGCACTAGCTCTGTAATGTGCACTGTTTTATGTAGACCTCTTGCAGATTTAGCAGAATGTTCTCTGCATTATTTCCAAGAGGAACAATACTTGGAGGGGTTCTCAACTTCTTTGCCAAACTTTTCCTGCCAAACTTTTCTGATCATGCGCCTCTATTAGAAAACTAATAGGTATATTAATTACTTTCGGGATTATTCAACTAATCCGCATCAAACAAAACTGCTTGATTTATCCATAAATGAAACAGGGATAAAATGTTTCATAGTTATTAAGTCTCTCTAAACTCTCACTCGAAGAAGTGAAATCAATAAAGATTTTGTATTATGACAGCTTGTTTCATAAATACGTGTAATGATGACATAACGACTAATTGGTCTCAAGTAAATATCACTAGCAACACAATAAAATTACATTCATTAAAAAAAAATCAATCATTTAATCGTAAGGTAGTATGTTTATAAAATAAACTCTTGAATATGATTCAAGAGATCATTAATTTTATTATGATAAAACAACTTTTTCAAGGGCTATAACAAGCAGTTTAATTTTTTAGATTTAACATTTTTTATTCGACGTTTCGGTTAGTTTCGGAAATTTATTTTAAAAATGACAAAGGATATTGTGTCAAGTACCAGGTGTCGAAAGAGGCGACTAAGGTTCCAAAAACAAATGGTAGTATATCCATCCAAAACAGTGCAGCTCAAATGCTTGTTGGGTAGGCTTATGTCCAGCAGTGGACATCCGATGGCTAGAATGATGATTGAATTAAGATTTGATAGGTACAATTACTACCTTCATATTATTTTATTTGAAATAGTTTAGTTTTAATACGAGTAGTGAATGCATAAATATGTTACGCTTGCCGGTACGTGGTCTCCATTCCAGGACCTGACGACACCATCGGCCATCGGTTCTGCGTACCAAATGCCCTGCCACTGTCCATTCAACTTACACAAATCACTACTTCTACAAAATATATATTTTATTTATAGTTATATAATTGAAAAAGTGATATATAATGTAATAAGAAAATATACGGGTACATATCTCGCCTTTGTGTGGTTAACGTCGGTCTCGTTCCAAGCCCGGGTAGTGCGGGAAGTCTGCAGATATATGTTCACTAACAAGCGGCCTGATTTCTTTCTTTAGATGACGCCGGAACTGACATTGGATTCAACCAGCATTAGGGTCGTTAAAAAAACAAGGGCGTACATAATATCAGCATAATACTAGTTAGGAAAAGTTAGAGGATCAAGCCCAGATTATTATCTTTATAAACAAAATTCACGTTGAGCTACGGGTAATAGTACCTTGTACCAGGTGTCGTAAGGGGTGACTAAGGTACCAGACAGATGGCCGTATATCCATCTGCAACGGTGAAGCTCAAATGCATAAGGCGGGGATGGGCAGCAGCATCCCCATCGCAAAAGCAGCGCTCTACGATAGCCAACACGCTTGCCCAGCGCGGCAATTATAGGCAAAATTCCCCCTTGCTCAGTGAGACCTGTTCTACTGTACGTGTGTATGTAACTGAACTCCCTTCTAAAAGGGTGGACCGATTTGAATGATTGTATAGTATGCGTCTAAATGGCGCCCTGAACAGTTTAGATTCACAAATCAGCCCGACAGATGGCGGTGCAGTTGGTATTTAGGTTATTAAGCAGTACAACGTCGGTCAAGTCCGCTAGTTGTCTATAATTTATTTTAGAAAGTTCTGTGTAGAAGGAAATTCGATCTAGAGAGCAGTCTCCTTAACGAGCGCGCGACCGCATAATACATCACTAGTAGAACCGAAACACCTGCGTTGGATAAAGACGAAGGGGCCCTGGTGCAACGGTTAGATTGCACGGATTAAATTTGTCTATGTTTTCAGATCAATGAACATGTAGAAAACCATTCTGAAACTCGTGTAAAATAATGTAATACTCACACAACATTTCATACATTGACTTGTCTCCTAAGTAAATAGCTTAAAGCACTAGAGTAATGGACATCATATTACAGAGAAATAACAAATATAACACTTAAACATTTATTTAAATCACGCATACACAGAACAATCAAAAAATCATTATATAAATATTTGTCTTGGTTGGATCGAACCGAGACCCTTGGTGCTTAAGAGTGGACCACTACCATCTATGCCATTGGACAAAACGCAGGAATCCCAATGGAAGACAGGAGTCCTACTTGAAGACCGGAGATAGACCTTAGAAAAAAGTAGTACGCTTTGTTCCACTCTCAATTATCTCTATCACATGTTATCTTCTTACCTACTGATGTAATTATACCTTTTGCTATTTGTAATATTGCAATACTTTAAGAATTCTTTTTAATATGTTTTATAATTGTACGCAGGAAATTTGAAAAAAAAAAGTTCGCCTGCATTGGTACTTTACATTCACCTATTTCTCCAAATAACAGTGATCGCATTTCTGTTCCGGCTTAAAAAGTGAGAGAAGCAGTGAAATTAATGGATGATGTGGCACAATGTCTTTAAGTCACAAGGTTGTCAACTCACCATCTAATTCTTGTAAATGTATCAGTGTGGTTAGACTGTGGTAACGCTTGCCATGACGTAGAAATAATAAATAGAGAAAGATTAGATCTTTTTTGTTTGTTTTTGAATAATAGGAGGTTCCTATGAAATGGAACAAATAAAAGCAAGCATTTTAAATGTTGAGCATATGAAATTTAAATCTACTGTACCAATTAAAAAAAAACCTTTATGTAAAGCAACAGTAATTTAAATTATACAACATCTCATACAATTTCTTTTGTAAAAGTATTTACAAAACATCTCATACATTGATCTGACTCCGTTGTGTTACGGACCTCAAATAATAGAGAAATCACAAATATACTGCTTAAATACATATATTTAACACCCAGACATAGAAAAATCACAAATGTCATCAAATAAATATTTGCTCTAGGTGGGAATTAAACCCACGATCCCTGGCGTATAAGTTAGAATCACTACGACCTGCCGCATCGAGCCCGTCAATGTAGAAGACCTGTGTTTGAGGTCCACATCATATAAAAAATAAATATTATATATATTTCAATTTTCCTGCCAACAATTGTTAAGTAAATGAAGACTTAATCTACTATGGTCTTTTTGCAATATTAATAATGGCAAAATGCATAATTATATAGGTACTCTTCTGCAATAAGCCTTCGAGGCTTTAAATAACTAAGAGTTCAATTATCTGAATCAAGCTAATAGAAACGATTGTATTAATTACATAGCTGGAAGCCCAACTGTTTGCAAGTTGATATAACCAGGAGGCAAAATAAATGTTTGTTACCTCTCACAAAGATCTTATGTTAAGGGTATAGAGTCGTTATTTGTTTGGCTGTTGAGAATGAATTGTGTTACATTGATAATTTTGACGGAAAGTAAAGATAAAAAATTCACAAGTCCGTGTGGCCATTCCTGATTCACTTCCAGTTAATCGCGCTCTGTAAATTAATGAGGTTCTATGGAATTTTAAAGTGTAATTATACTCTTCAGCGTTTGTGCTTTCGTCGAGGTTATAAACGTTTGTGTAGTTAATAGAACTAATTTCAAAAGCTTCTTTAATGTTTGCAAAAATTACAAACAAACACTCATATAAAATTGGATTGATAAGATTATCTTCAAACTTAAATTTCTAGTCGTAAATACCTCATCAAAAAAGAAAGGAAATTTCTCTATAATGCCGCGCTTAACAGGCTTTGTCGTGATCACAAAGCGTATCTTCGCGACGGGAATGCTGCTGCCCATCCCTACCCTGTTGTATTAGAGAATTGATATGTATATACCGCTATCTGTCGGTTCCGGTAGTAAAGTCACCTTTAACTATACCTGGTAGTATTTTTCCAAGACTCTATGGCCGTTAAATAAAGGCCAACCACCTTTTCAAATCGTTAATATACTTTCTTATTTGTAATTTTTTGTGTCATAAAAACCTTCGTACCATTTGTTCTGCTGAACGATTGTATTGCACAAATAAGTGAGTTTCAGTTTTCTCGCGAGATAATCCCTTTCATGTCAAGAGTCATAATTAATTAACAAAAATCATCCTGGAACTATTAATAAAGAGGGAGCCCCCGGGAAAGAGGCGAAGTCCATAAAATATGGCGATCAACAAAATGAAAAAGTACAATAGATAGATGCATAGGATGACGAATAAAAATTAATTACCATTGTAGCAGCCGTAGAACGTCCACTGAACGCCAGCAGTGGATGCCTCCAAGAAAGTAAGAAAGTTGACCATTATTGTCGTGCTTGACGTGTCCAGTGGAAAATGAACAATCCTCCACCGTCCCATGGCCATACCAACCTTGCAGTTATAATGGCTGAATCGTGGGAGATATGCGCGGAACGGCGTCTGCACAGTCACGCACAAGTCTTGACTCCCGCCAATATTCTTTATCTCCGAGTCCTTGCCCCTATATTAGAATTCTCCCCCCTCACGGGGCTTGCAGGCTTGCTGAGCGCAGGCTTTCTGAGCGGTTTGGGTCCCTTCTATTTTTTGTCCTATGCCAGCCGCGCGTAAACTCCCGCAGACATCCAAAGTTCTTTTCTGAGCTCACCAGGTCGCAGAACCAGATAGGACCATAATCCTTCATTGTGATCCCGTTTAACATCTTTTGTCGGAGCTCATCATAAGTTCTGCATCTCTGTAGAATGTGATTCCTGGCCTCATACTCCAGGCTACAATCACACGTGCTCTCATAGATAATGAACAGTAAAAAGCAGTAGGCTGTTCAACGCTACACAGTTTTGTTAGCCGAGAAATAGCCGTACTGCACTAGCACTGTAAAATACTATCACCTCCTAAACCAGGTGTCACAAGAGGTGACTGAGATACCGGAAACGATAGATGGCGCTTTTATCATATCAACCATTGGAAGTCCACAGTTGGATATAGGCTTTTGCCCATAATTACTGCACTGGGCAGACGTGGCGGCAAGCGCAGAGTGAATCTTCGCGATGGTGACGCTGCTGCCTATGCCCGGACTGTGCATTTGTGCTAGACTTGGACATATGCCAGACATATAACAGTTGGATATATGCCATCTATCGGTTTACTGCACCTGGTACAGAGAGAGGTACTATTCTACTCCGCCGGTACCTCAGGGTTAACCAAATAATATTTCAATAAACGTACCTTAATTAAAGAAAATTTAAGACAGTATTAGACCTGTGTCATTTCAAATTCGAAAGTTCAAGAATGAACATTTGTTTAGGATTACATTTGTAATGTTTGAACATTGAACAAATACGCCAACGTGTTGTAATAATCCGTACAAAGGGTAACCAAATATGCTAAAAGCCAATACATTACAGATGAAAACCACATCGGTAACACTCCTATGGTATGCATAACGTTGATTTATCTTTTTTTCGGCAAAAAGCATACAGTTCGCATGATAGTAAGCATTGCCATAGCCTATAGTTACTCGTAATATTACTAGCGCGTTGCCAACCATGTGACTTAAAGATAGTATGTCACATTACCCAATAATTTCACTGCCTTTCTCACCCTTCAAACCGGAACATAGCAATGCGAACACTAATAAATTTGGAGGTAGAAATAGGTGAGAGTGAAATCAATGCGGACGATCTTCGATGAATAAAGTCTAACTCTACTGAATTCTAATATTCTAAATACGAAAGAGTTTCTGTGTGTATGCTATCATGGTATTGTCTTGTAGGTAGCTTAAAACATCACCTAATTCCCATCCCGGAAAAATCTCTTAGGACGTAATGTAAAGCGATAATTAAGAACAACAGTTAATTTACACGAACATAAAATACAACTCGCTCTTACCCGCTTTTTATTTGGACCCGTAAAATAAAATGAAGTTTAAAATATTAAAAGGCCACCGCAATGCCCGCGGCGTGCGTACGGTCCATTTACACTTAACGACCATGTCTGAACAATCGTTCGGGAGATACGTCATATCCTGTGGATTGCCTGCGATTAAAAATTGATCAGGTAAATATTAACTTTATTACAGCCATTGAAAGTTCACTTGCTGGATACAGGTCTCTAAAATAAAAAGGGCAATTTTGCACTTAGTTGCCACGCTGGGCAAGCGTATTGGCAATCGTAGAGCGCAGCTTTCGCATCGGGGATGCAGCTGCCCATCCCCACCTTGTGCATTTGAGCTACACTCAGTTTTGAAACCTTAGTCGTCTCCTAGAACACCTGGTACAAAGGGAAGTACTATTCTACTCTGCCGGTACCACATGGCCAAAATCATGAGCCAAATTTTATTGTACAAAGAAAAAGTGTTTCGTCAATTTACATTCAAGCGACATCTCATTCTTACCCACCAATTATTTAATTTTGTTAAATAAATTAAACTTCCACAGCAGTCTATATCCTCACTTAGGGTTCATGTATAGAAGAGATAAGTCATAGTTGTAGGACGACCGCTGCTGGACATAACGCTCAGGAAAAAAAATCCTAAAATCTGATTGTAGGGAGTGGTCTAATTGATTTTAATAATTTACAGGGGATCTTCATTATTGCCAAGCCACCTTTGAGGATGCTACCTCAGAAAACACAGGACATCTACCCCTATCTACATATGCGGTACTTATACAAATAGCGCGATCTTGTGGCTAGTGGGTAGTCAAATTGTGGCTTCAACCTAGTATTATACCTACTAGGTACTTAAGTCGTCTGTAATTATTAATAATAATAATAAATTCAAGCAACATCTCATATATCGATCTGTCTCCGAGATAAGTCGTTAATAGCATTTGTGTTATGAACATCACAAAACACTCGAATCACACATATAATAATTAAATAAACATTTAATACAATGTAGGTAATACACAGACACAGAACAAACACAAATATGCAACATATAAATGATTATTTTGGGTGGAGAAGGAACTTACGATCACCACCATTTGTGCTATCCGGCCCGTAGAGTACTAATGCTGCCGGCAAACTATCGTCTGACAAGTTGACTGATCTTTAAAAAATATGTCGGGCCAAAGATTACTAAATTTGACGATTCTCCCTAAAATACGCATATAACTAAATTCGTAGGATGTAAACTCAATTTCATACTTATAGTATATCGTACATGTAATACGCCAGGCCCGGAGGGACGTATCGCTGCGTCGGGGATCTCCGGCCAATTTGTATGAATTGTATGTCCCAGTTAACGATTGCTGCGTACCACCGTGAGGCGACGTGCATGTCCCGATAAGACACGCCCCGGTTAATTTGTTTGTATTGTTCCAATGTCACATTGATCAGGGTAAGGGCTGGAATTAAAGCATCTTACAGAAGCTGATTTGTAGCGTTCAGAATATTCAAAATGGCCGAATTGTTCTATAGGAAGAATATAATTGAAAATTCTTCTACTTTGTAATTTTAAATGACCTTAGATAAGGTAGAGCTAATACAAAATTCGTCTGCATTGGTACCTTGCTCTCACTTATTTTTACCGCCAAATAGTAGTGTCCGCATTGCTGAGTTCCCGTTTGAAGGGTGATACAGGCAGTGAAATTACTGGTAGTGTAACGTTATATCTTCAAGTCACAAGGTTGGCACCGTACTAGTGATATCCTTGTGATATTAAGAACGTTAAAGTTATAATAAAATAAAGGATATGTTTACACTCCAACCATAACAGCCTCGGAAACACCACTGATTGACGTAAGCCTTCCCTTGAAAGAGAGAATTCTGACCACTATTATCGTGCTGGGCGGGCGTAGTGGCAATCACAGGTGTAGCTTTGCAACGGGGATGCTGCTACCAATCCTTACTCTATGGTATTTGACCTGCACCGTTTGAGATGGATATTCACCATCTGTTTGTTCCTGTGCCTCAATCGCCTCTTACGACATCTGGTACAAAAGGAAGTACAATTCTACTCAGCTGATATTAGCCACGTATGCACAGCAATTAACGGCAATAATTCCCTTTTTTTGGGGAGGCCTATGTACAACAATGGATATCTAGGGCTGACATAATGACTAAAAGTACCTCAGTCTTTCTTACATTTCTTAAAAAATAGAGCCTATCTTTTTTTGTAGCAACGAGAATAAAAATTTTCGGTATTCTATAAATCTAAAAACAATTATGTCATCTTATCTCTAACCAACAATTATTAAATAAATATTTTGTATCTGTTAATTTACGAAAAGGTGCAGACAATTCTGATAGCATTAATAAATTTCGTATATAACACAGCGAGTATTAAACAATGGTTGCAAAAATCCTTCCCGTTCTATCTAGATCAAAATAACTAGATTTTCTTGCAGGTGGTTGCATTTCTAGTGGCTCGTATAATGAGTCTGCATTAAACTTAGTTATAAGATCCGTTTGGTGCCAGCAGACTAGTACTAGTAGGCTTCATTCACATACGTTAAATGACTCTAAATATTTCGAGTACAAGTTTTAGTTCTTCAAGCAATACAATTGTTTGATTATTAAATTTATCGCCAAACAGAAATGTACTTACACAAATTAGACTGGATTAAAAAATGCTGTAAATATTTTCAACACGAGATTTATAACGCTGAAATAAACATTTTGCCAAACGCAATCATTCAATCTTCATATAGGTACATAGAATAACAAAAAAGAAATACGCATCCAAATTGAATATAAACAATATTGTCTGGCGTAAATTTTATATTTACCTACCTAAAAATGTTTTCACGTCTCGTATGCAAATGGATTTATGATCGATCAAATTAAGTCAAGTATGTGCTCTCCATAGGCTGGGGCGATACAAGTCGGCCGATTTAGATCGGCTGCTAGAACACATTAGACAACCGTTAAAAAAAATTCCAAAAGCCCTATCTACTACTAAGTGTTGATAGGATATTATAAACTAGTGTAGTGATGTAAGCCTTATTTTATGAAATACTGGCAGGTTATCGTCATCATCGTCATATTAGCTATAAGATCACTAGTGGACATAGGCCTTTCCAAAAGGACCGGTTGTATCCTGTGGTTTTAGTCAGATCGCCTGACCACCTTGTGGGAGGACACCCTCCGCTGCGCTTACGTGGTCTCCATTTCAGAACCTAATGACTCCATCGGCCATCGGTTCTGCGTACTAAATGCCCTTAACACTGCTACTTCGACTTACTAATCTGCCGGGCTATATCAGTAAATTTGGTACTGTTCGGATCCTCATGACTCAGAAGAGTCGATCACGAAAAGATACTTTAAGCATTGCCTTCTTCATAGCTCGTTGGGTTATTTTGAGTCGGCCTATAAGGCCAATGGTAAAATACCAGATTTTGCTGTTTTTGAGTTACACTTTTGAGATATGACGCGTCTAACACCCCTTTCTAGGGAAATAGCCTTTGAGTCCTGTTCTTGTACTTGGATCGACATAGTGGCGTTGTTACACAAACACTTCAGTACTTGAATGTACCAATAGTGAATATGGCACCACTGAAGAATTTGATGCACAACCTACGTCTCAACCAAATCCAAGGCTTGCTCATATGGTAAAAAAGAATATTTATATTGGTTGAATTGATTTTGAGTTAAGATGTATCAAAAACCAACCATTTAATATTTTCTCTTTATAATATTATATTATAGATTAAGTAGTATCATATACATCAAGCTCTACAACCGAAATAGCCACATTTGTAAGAAAAAGAAAGTTTATTTCTAAAAGTGAATAACCCTCACAATATAAATACAAGAAATAATGTTATATTTTCTTAGCTCCGAAATACAAATATTAAAACATTAAAAACGACAAATACCATAGTGATCTTAATAAAAAACTAAAGATATACCTAATAAATGTGTGATTATACAATCTAGTACAATATTTTAACAATAATAGCGAACAAATCTGCTTTAAATAGGCAAATATTAAAAAAGGCAACAATACTCATTTAGATTAAAAAATATTATGTTATGTATGACATAAATAAATGTTATAATATCTATTACGTATTTACAAACATTAAAGATAGTATATGCAGATACTATAATAAATTGTAATAGACTTTCGTGAACTAAATATATATACATAAGGATATTATAATATGTTGATGGATGTATCCCATGGCACAGATGGCAGTGATCCTGTTTTGTGAGCCAAAGGTCGTGAGTTCGATCCGCAATAAGGATAAATATTTATATGATGATATATGTGTTTGCTCTGAGTCTAGGTGTTGAATATATATATGTTTTTTGTGGTTCCTTTGTTGTATCAGGGTGTTGGGTCAATGTATGAGATGTTGTCTGAATAAAATATGTTTTAAAGTCGCTCAATCTACAACGCACGACTAGAGCATATTATGGGAAATTTTAAGAACCTCTGTATACTAACATGTGCTATAAGTCTTGCAGTTATTTAGTTTATTTGTTGCAAGCACACAAAAATAAATTACGTTCCATCGTATTATTTTGGATAAGGATTTTGATGAAAATATGATATTTTATTAATAAAATAAAATAAAATGTAGCATTCTAATGGAAATATATATTTTTTTAAATAGATCGTGTATTTGTTGAGTTTAAATGTAACAAACAAAACAATAAAGTTTTTCTCTTTACAATTTTAATTTTAGATATTATAATGGTGGCGAAATTGCGTCTTTCATTTATTATTATTAATAATAATAAAATAATTTATTTCCAATTTCTACCTTTTCCGATTCTATATGAAACCTCGGCGCTACGTATCGCGATCGGGTCGGAATTAGCTTTCGGATCAAAAAGAAATGAGACGAATGTTCTTCGGAATAAAAAAAATGTAATCTGTATATATATGTATATAAAAGGAGAAGCCGACTAATTGACTAACATATCAATGCAAAGCCTAAACTTTGAGGGTTAAAAACTAAAATTTCGCTCAACAGTTCTTTTCGAAGCTATACGGGTAATGAAGCACTTAGAAAGGATTTTTGAAAATTCATTTCATTCATTAATTTTTTGATGTAATTCGTATGGAATCCGTATAAAGTTTCTTCATTAAAAGGCATGAAAAACGCATGAAATATTTTTTCGAAAATCATTTCTTAAAAGGTTTCAAAGTTGTTGCACTGATGAGCTCTATGTTTTTCTTAGTTATTTCCTTATAATAATTATTATAGGCGATATCTGTTTTTGTAAATACAAATTATCGGACTTTTATTGTCAAATAGCTATTGTTATAGGTAAAACTCACTGTTATCCTATTTATTATTCTCACGGGAACCCGAACAGCGGGGCGCCGCTAGTACTTCAATAAATAACCTTTACGTGTCAAATTTCATTTAAATTTGTTAGGCTGTTTTTGTTATATTGTAATGCAGACAACCACGTTTAGGAATATTAGTAGGAAAGGCTTATTTCGCGGCGCAATGCAGGCCGGCCCAACCTGGCCTTGGTGGCCTTTGTTTTGTTTAACTGTCCCACGCTTTGCAATGGGACGAAACTCGACAACTAAACTTTCTGGTCCTGTTATTTACTTTCTAATTAAATTCGTTAGGGGTTTCACAAGTTTAAAATTCACGGAAAAGTATAAATAACATTTTCGTTGTTCCGTTCTGGATTTCGAGGTATTGCAACGGTGAGAATGAGAGAGAATCAAATTAGTTACATTTTTAATAAGTACAGAGATTTTTATAAATCCTTAATTAAAAAAAATAATATGAATAATAATGAATCTAGATATGAAAGGTGATAGAAGATGTTTTCTTTCTATTTAAAATGAGGTAGACCGCATTTTTACCGCCATATAGCAGTGTTTGTATCGCTGTGAAGAGAGCCAGTGAAATTACTGGGTAATGTGACATAATATCTTCAAGTCACAATACTTGAAATATTACGAGCGTCTATAGGCTGCGGTGACGCTTACTATCACGCTTTATGCTTTATGCTTGTTTATCGACCTGGTCTAATAAAAAATACCTATTCAATTAAAAGTTTTCTTCCTTGAGGTAAACTCTATTTACTTGTAAACAGTTAAACTGCTAAACCTAAATTATTTTAAGAGCTCATAAATGATGGTTTTACCGGATTTTTACTTTTAGGGATTTAAAACGCGAGGAATACCGAATTGAAACAAAAAAATACGAGTTCGATTTACCTATCTATACTAATTTTATAAAGCGGAAGAGTTTGTTTGTTTATAAACGCTAATCTCAGGATCTACTGGTCTGATTTGAAAAATTCTTTTTTGTTGGATAGTCCATTTATAGAGGAAGGCTTTAGGCTATATAACATTACGCTGAAACTAATAGGAGCAAAGCGTCAGTGAGAAATGTTACAAAAACGGGAAAAATTATTCACATTTTTTCGTCGCATGCGCTGCATAAACGGTTTAAGTTATTCAAAAACTATGTATGAAAGAATTATTCCTTTTTAATAATAAAAAAAGTCCACGACAGTATATGTCTATCTCTCAAGATTTACTCATAATAACATTATTTGTCGAAGAAGGCTGCATTATAATGTGCAAGGAGACCGCGCGGCGGCGGGTAAAGGGGAGCTGGGCCTCGCCCCACCGCTGTGCTGGCCACTACCGCTCGCGAGTGTATCTTGGCGAGGTACCATACCACGCGACTACAGCGTGCTTTATTTTAAACAAAAGTAAAAATGTAATTTTTGCCGAAGTACTTTGACCCATTATTAATAAAAACATTATTTTTTTACATATTATAAAAAAATAGTCTTATTCACGATTATACAATAACATAAACCAACGTGAGTAATCAAAAAATAATCTCGATAGAGTTTCCGACAACCACGCGAACGAAGTCGGGGGCACAGCTAGTTTTTTAATTAAGGTTCGAAACTAAATCCTCGCATACGACAACATCCATCGTTTTGAACTGGTCGGAAATATATGTGAGTCATTTGATTAATTGCCATATAATTGGTCGGCTGAGTAATTATTCAGCGGGCAGAATTCTGTTACGCTCGAGTTATGCTGTACCACGATTGCATATGACACTTGTCCGTAATAAAATAAAGTGCGAAAATGCCTATGCTATTTTTTTGTGAATTAAAGGCACTGGCTTTTGCTCGCTAGTTTGCGTTATGTCGTTGATTTGCTTTATGATGCGAACGCTCTAGCTATTAGCACACAGATATTTTAGATACCAACAGAATGCTCAAATACAAGAGTACTTGAACATTTCAACGTTGGCCACAGAAAAAGAGCGTTACAAAAACAACATCATCATCATGATAGCAGCTGCAAAACGTCCACTGCTGGACATATGCCTCCCTAAGAAAAGGGGAACGCCCGTAATTACAGCGCTAGGCAAGCGTGGTGGCAATCGCAGGGCGTAGCTTCGCGACGGTAATGCTGCTGCTCATCCCCGCCCAGTGGAATTTGAGCAATACCGCCGACTGTCGGATCGGTAACCTCAGTCGCCTCTAACGAAACCTATTGCAGGGGAGGTACTATACTATTCTGCCGTTATCACACAGTAGAATACAACACGTTGACCGTCTTACTCACCATCCAACCCACTGGCTTATGGAAACATAATGTAGTTAAAAAGTTAAAAAGAAACCACTCGATTTAGAAGACAGCATGGCATAGGTCATTTGCTCTTGCAAAAGCAAATTCACTTAACACACCTGATTATAGTCTGGTAACTGTTTGCAAATGAAACAGTACAAAAAAAAAGATACCTAAATAATAATTTTGTCGGTCTGATTATATTCTTTCAAGATATTATCGTGTCAAGAGCTGGAACTACGCTGGTGAGTGCTCTGCCCTGCTAGTTCTTAACAGAATTACTGTTTGAACAAACGAACGCCAGCTTAAAAGCTTTCGTTCAATCAAAATGCCGTTCGACGTTTTGCTTCGATTACAACTACTAGGTAACCGAAAAGACTAATCAAGAACATTAAAAAATTTAATAAATCTTGTTAAAAAGCCGTCAAAAGTTTAGTTTTATTATCAATTATATTTGATAGGCCAAATGGCGCAGATGGCACTGATCTTGTGCACCAAGGGTCGTTGGTTCGATTCCAGAACAAATATTTATATAATGATAGTAGGGTTTGTTTTGTGTCTAAGTGCTAAATAATAATAATCAATATAAATCAATAGGCCCGCGAATTTTGGTTTTGTACCGAGGCACCTTCAGAGTTTCGACAATTTGAAATTCAAAAAAAGAAAAATTATATATTTTCTTATACACTATAAGATCACGTTTTATCTTAATATGAGGTTAACACGAACGAGGCACGCTAATTTTAAATTATGTTTGCAGCGCCTATTTTCCAAAGTCAAACGACTGAGAGATTTAATATCTGATGGGCCTGATGGCGCAAATAGTAGTGATCTTATCTTGTGCGCCAAGTGGTCGTGGGTTCGATCCCGCCCACCTAAGGCAAATATTACAAATATATGTATAATGACATGTGGGTATTTTTCTGTGTCTGGGTGTTAAATATATGTGTTTAAGTATTAAATTTTTAATTTCTCTGTGTGCCTGTTTATTTTACTGTCCGTAATACAACCGCTTTAAGCAACTTATCACATGGCCAGGTTAATGAATGAAATGTTGAGGGAATTTCATTTAATACGCTTATTTGCTTGACTGCATTCTTGGTTATAATTTTAAAAGATAAATTTCAACGGGAACCTCATATAGTGAATCTCTCGAGTAGCCTTAGTTTTGCGGCTCTTGCAGCACTCAAAATCCGTCAATTAACAGACATATGTCATAGAAAATGAGAGGCTAGTTTATTTCAGCATCTTTTACAGTGTTATGTCCAATAATGGGTTCCAATAATATCCACCATTAGGTGTAATTGGAACCCAAATCACCATTAGTTTTTCTTGCTGGCTCTTTTCTGGTATCGCGTAATAAACCTGCTATAAACTTAGTTATAAGACTGGTGCCTGCAGCCTAGTATTTAAGTTGGCCACTCAATAACCTATTTGTTTAAATGACTCTTATAACACTCGTTGGCAGGGTTATTGGTCAATTGTGTACAATTGTAATTAGCAAATCTATACTTATTTTTTTTGCTTTTTTACTATATTTTAAAGTGTTTTTGATGGGTATATTTAAATATAGATATATTTGACTTGATTTTGACTTAATGTCAAACGTCATAAAATGACTTGCATTTAAAAAAGTTTATATATATTTATGGTCGCTTAGTTTCTTTAGTTTCTGTGCAGCTTATGTTCTCATAACCTTGTTACTTAGGGATCATATTCTAACTAAATAACAAATACAACAAGAACAGTATTAGGATAATCAGTCCAGCCGTTCACGCATGACCAAGAGAAATAGAAAATCATTTTCACATACACCTAAGTATCTGAGAATTATTTTCTATTTCATCATTTTACATAGATATACAAAAATAAAAGCTTTCTTTTTTATTCTTACGAAGTTGCACATACATTAAAGCCGAATCCAAGATGTATCCATGGTAATTGTTGCCGATCGCTGAGCAACGAACAAACAAAATGGTATCGAAACACGTCAGCAAGTTAGCATAGTTAACGTGAACGCAGCAGGACTATAGATATTTTATAATTTAACTAGCAACGCCTTGCAGTTTCATCTATGTGTAGTTTTAGAACTTTAAACTAACTTTGCACCCCCTTCTATTCCCTTGAGGAATGATTACCGAATAAAATATTTAATACGCGTTCCATGAATTATAATAAAGAACTTATATACGGAATCGCATTCGAATGACTTCAAGAACAGCAAAGGTACACACTAACTTTGCACCCTCTGTTTCATCCCTTTAGGGGGTGAATTTACAAAAGTCCTTTTTTAGTGCTCCCTTACGTTATAAAAAGAAAAATTTACAAAATTTCAAGTTTCTTGGGCCAACCATATGAAATTCACTTTCAGTTTTGGTGAAAATTTATCTTTTACATCATAATCTTCTTTCGTTACGCTGGTTATAATAATATCCTTTAATTTTACTCTACGATGTGTTTATCTTGTCGGATTTTGTGTTGAAGATTAGTTCGAGGACCCATCTGGTGCCACCAGACTAGTTAAGAGTAAGCTACTCATTGACCTATTGAGTCATCAGGTCATCAGTTATTGTAGTTGTTGATTAATATTGTATTATACCATTTGACGTTAAAATGACCACTCTATTTCATCATAACAGCCATTGGGATTCCACTGCTGGATATAGGCCTCCCCAAGAAAGGGGGAATTTTGCCCATAATTGCCGCGATGGGCAACCGTTTTTGCAATCGCAGAGCGCAGCTTTCGTGACGGAGTTGCTGCTGCCCATCCCAGCTCTATGCATTTGAGCTACACTGTTTCGGATGGATATACCGCCATCTGTCGGTTCGGTACCTCAGGCGCATTTTACGACACCTGGTACAGGGTTAGTTACTATTCTACTCTGCCGGTACCTTACGACCTCTCTATTTAATGAAAGATTATTATAATAAAAATAAAATAACTACAATAAAATAGTATATTTTAATATAACATTTTAAATAAGGCATACATTTTCGTTTAATATATTTGTATTTTTTTTAGTCGAGTATTCTTATGATTTAAGAAAGACACAGGACAAACATTTCTTTTTTAATGAAATTCTGAATTACCAAGAAAAGATATCATATATCGAGATGTTAGTTCCAGCGTTTTTAGTTAATTAATTGCGCTATCAAGAAGCATTTATCATACATGTAAGTAGCCGTTTTGCATGAGAATAGGAAACGGAAAGCCTCAGAAGAGGTGTTGAGGAACTTTGAGGCTGTTGAGGACTCTTGACGCCTCACAGAACATTGCAACGCTCGGCACGAGTGGTGCAGCTAGACTCGTGATTTCTGAAGTGGGCTTCATCGACCACCGGGGGTCAATTTCAAATTGTTCATGCAAATGTTTAAGAAACTGGGTGAGTTTAAGGTGTTTAATTTAGAGTGCACAGATTCTGAACACTTCTATGCAAATATTCTGTCTGGTATGGTAACAGCGATGTGAAACGCTTCAGTCTTATGACTAGTGAAAACGACAGTTGTATGCAAGTTAATGAATTTATCTAGATAAAAAAGAGATAGACCGAAAAAAAATTAATTGATAAGGATTAGCAAAATTAGCTTTCGTACCAGGTATCGTAAGAGGCGTCTGAGGTACTGAAACGAGCTGATAGCGATACAGCCATCTTATGTAACGTAGTTTAAGTGATAGAGAAGATAGAAATGGCATGCTTATATCCAACAACGAACGTCCAACAGCTGATCTAATGATGATTTGAAATGTGGAAGTCAGTAATGACACTGCGTTTGATGCTATAAGGCCGCCCATTGTACTGTACTGTTGTAAGTTTTTCTATGTTATTTTAATAGTTTTTGTTGTTTATAGAGTGTACAATAAAAAATATTATTATTATTAAAATACCGCCACAATGTAGGCATTGTGGCGCGTCATAAACGTAAACGTATGCTGTATATAACTATGTCGATCGAACACCTTTGAAGCCTTGTAATATCCTAAGGATAACACTTTATGACTTGAAGATATTATATCACATTTATCATAATAATCATTACAGACATTGGAAGTCCACTGCTGGGTATAGACTTCCACAAGAAAGGAAGATTTTTACCTATGTCGCGCTGGGCAAGCACAGCACAAATCGCAGCTTTCGCGACGGAAATGCTTCTGCCCATCCCCACCCACTGCAATCTGTCTGTTCTGGTACGCCGCCGCCTCTTATGACGCCTGGTACAGAGGGAAGTACTATTCTACTCTATCGGTACCTCACCTCTCTCACCTTTTCAAACTTAAACATAACTTTGCTGTTTGGCGGTAGAAATACGTGAGAATGAGGTAGCAATGCCGATGACCTTGGTATAAAACCTACCTTTAGTAGGTCTTATAAGATTTATATCTTATAAATGACTTTGCAGAGTTATGATACTGCTTCAGCTTCTTGCCGTGAAGTTCAGCTCGGACAGAGCTCAAGTAATCAGTAGCGCTTACTAGGGGTTTACCAAATGCACGCTGTTACCGGCCTTGTGTGCGTTGAGAATTACCAATGATTTTATACTCATGCAGTCAAATAATTTTTTGACCCGCGAGAAGTCAAGGAGAGAGTAGAATTAGGTCAAAGGTACAAAATGTTTAATGGATCCGCTAGCGCAGTTGGTAGTGTTTATATCTTGTGCGCCAGGTGTTCTTTTCCCAGGAGAAATATTTATATAATGGATGTTTGTGCTAGTTCTGTGTCTGTGTGTTAAATATGTATTTAAGTATTATATTTGTTATGTATCTGTTGTCTGATGTCAATTACATAAGTGTTTAAAGCTACTTACTTCAGATTCAAGTCAATGTAAGAGATATTGTGTAAATAATAAATAGAAATACTTATTTAAACGCAGTAGAGTTATATGTATTAATTTTATTGACTATTCGGTATACTTTAAGTTTACTACAAAGTAATCGTAAAGTCAAACAAAGCATTATTTAAAAGTGATAAAGATGTATTAGAATACGCTGTAGTCGAACGTAAAACGTAAAAAAAGTAAACCGCCTTTTGAAGCTGTCAGAAATACTTTTATGACGTATAGTAAAAGTGTTATGTAATAACATAGAAAATAAATACGATGATGAGTATTGCGCGTTTTTTTTATTAGACCAGGTCGACAAACAAGCAGACAGTTCGCGTGATAGTAAGCGTCACCGCAGCCTATATACGCTTATTATTTAGTGATAGAACTACTTAAATATTACAGATATTTATTATCAAATGTAGAAAGATTTCAAAGCAACAATGGTAGGGGTGATGACTGGTCGGTACAAAGGCAAATATTTGCCCACACCTGGCCAGTCCATGTTGGCAATGTTAATATATACATAGCATTACGTATATCATCGCGTAGCACAAACATTTGCTAGTTTCTGTTACCCGGCGCCTTGGTTCAATGTAGATTAAAAATAATTGCCGATTTTTAGTCCTATAGATTATATCAATTGTTTCTTTTTATTAGACTAGGTTGACAAACAAGCGCATATCCGCATCCTGTAGACGCTCGTAATATCACAAGGATGTCACTAGCGCATTGCCAACCTTGTCACTTGAAGATATTATGTTACTGCTGCGTTGTGGTGGAAATAAGTGAGTGTGAGGTACCAATACAGTATGAGGTCTACTTCATGTAAATAGAAATATTTTTTAAATGAAAAAGTTCTGATTACAATATTACTTAAATGGTGACCGATGACCCTGATAACCTCATATGATTTTAAGAGACATTTGAACAAAGAGACTACGGTAAAAATATGATTCTTAAAAGTTTACAGCAGGTTCATTCCCCGAGAAAAAACCTAGCGAAAAACAGGTGGTGATATCGATTCTATTAACATCTCGTAGTTGCTGTATTGGAGCCCGCATCGGCGGTTGCATTATTAAACCTTTGTCTTGCAAGTAGAAGTTTAAGCAATTGAAGTCTATCCCAAGTCTATCAATTGAACTCAAACTCAATTATTAAATATACATACAAACACACATGTATACATCATGCCTGTTAATATTAATGTTATCATGAACGATTTATTAAATTCATATTTCTGATTAAACAAAGGACTTTGTATCTTAATTATTACCTTAAACTAGTCTGCCGACACTGTCTGTCTTAAAACTAAGAATACAGCAAATTCATCCCATGGCCCACCCGGAAAGATTTCTATAGAATTATGTCCAGAAAGATATACAATTAAAAGTAAGTAATATAATTAATTTCAACATTTTTGCTCTCATGAATTGTGAGCTTCAAAATTTGGTAAGAAGGTAGACCTCTTACAAAGCGCGTCTGCATTTGTACCTCCGCATCCATTTGCATTCTGGTTTCAAGGGTTAGAGGCAGTGAAATTACAGGCAAAACGTTGTCACATTTGTATGTTCACAAGGCTAGCGACACTCTAGTGATATCTTTGTGATGACACAAGTGTCTATAGGCTTCGGTCACGTTTGTCATCAAGCGGACCGTATGTTTGTTTGCTAACTTCATAACATTAAAAAAACTTGAAATGTAACTACCAAATTCATTCTCCAGTTTTAATCACTACATCCCATTTAGAACCTACTCGTAAATAATTAAAATTTTAACAAATACTTTACAAATGTGTCTTCAGAGCACATTCTATCATTAATTGACTTCAAATAATGTTTCAAGTTTATTTTAAATTAAATATTCTTATATTTCAGTGTGACAGTTGAAATGTACTCTGAAGAGCTGAATATGGGTGAATGTGGATATAATAAAAAAAAACAGAATAACTTAATGGAAAACCAATACAGGTTTAACATGGTTTTTACTTGTTATTTTTGAATTGAGAATCGAATGTCTTAATGTCAAAGGCAGGAGTCTAACCAGCATTATCCCCAAACACATTAAATTTTTCCTATTGTTCCTTTAATGTGGAGAAATCAGCGCCATCTCTTCATTATTGGAGTAACCGACAAAAACTCGGACAATATTTTGAAAAGTTTGAAGCAACCGATAAAAAACAATTGCATTCTGTGGCTGTTTCCAGTACAGATATAATACCAAAATTTTCATTTGAATCCACTCCTATCCCCATCGTTTTTAATTCTGAAACGGCTAGTGTATTAAATACCAAAATATAGCTCGCGCTTGGCACCGTCATTTGTCACGGGGTAATAAATCAAAGTGAGCGATATAAAGCCGTCAGTGTCGCCGACCGGTGAACTGCGTGGAGGTCGGGCCGAATATTGCGAGATGGGCAAGCGTGAGTTTTAATAACTGGCATATTTCGTTTATTTTTCCTATATGTATATACGTAGCTTTAGCAACTGCCTTTGGGGACCGGTAAAGTAGAGAAGTATAAGTCTTGTTAGTCTTTCAGCGACATATGGGGTGTCGTAAGAGATGACTATGGTACCAGAACCGACATATGGCGGTATATTCATCTGGAATAGTGTAGTTCAAATGCAAAAATGCAATAAGGCAAGGATGGGCAGCAGTTTTCCCATTGCGAAGCTACGCTCTGTGAATGTCGCGACACCTAGAGAAGCTAGAAGTTGCGAGCCTTTAAACCAAATACCAACATAATGACCTGAGAGGGTCGTGGCATAAGCACAAGGATCGAAATGGGAGCTCTTGTCTTTTGTGGTAGTAGTTTGAAAGTAGGGTACCTCTCTACTAAGACCAAACATCGTTTGCAAGAGCCTACGTATGTTTTTTTAAATATTTACCCTTGCTGGCTTCATCATAATATTGTGCCATTTTTCATCATGTTTTTTGTGGAAACCTTACTTAGTTTCTAGCGTCAGTAGACGAATAGGTCAGACCGCTCATTATTAAGTGGCCCCTTGTTTAAGCATTTGTTGCCCATCATACTCTCTAGGTTTAGGCGTGTGATTCAATAACGTTACTTGTATATTGGTTAAATTGTAACAATTATTGTTAAAGATGACATAATAGCATACAATGACGATTTGGAGATTTTAGTGATGATAGTACATTAAAAAGGTGATACGATAAATATAGCAATATCGTCGGTTATAAGCTTGAAGCCGTAACAATGGGGTGCTGGCAGAGTAGAGTAGTACCAAACCCTGACCGAGGTACCAAAACCGACAGATGGCGGTACCTGAAAGAGGTGAGCTCAAATGTAATAGTTCAAATATGGGCAGTAGAATTATCATTGCGAAGCTACACCTTGTGAATGCCACCACGCCTGCCCAGCGCGGCATTTATGACCAAAATCTCACTTTCGTGAGAGCCTTGTGACGTACTACATATTTGGATCCTGTTAACCAAACAAAACTTCAATCATAAAGAACACTTTGTAATTTAATTTATATTTAATTATTTAAAAAAAGCATAAACTTGAGAAAATGAGCAAAAAACCAAGCAAAAACCAAAACATCGAACAAAAAATGTATAATAAAAGTTAAATGAACCGCGTTTCAAAGCGTTTAAAGAGTAGTTTCATTAGAAATAAGTGAACGCGTAAATATTAAATAAGCAATAATTGAAATGTGAATTCTAAAGGAACCCCAACTTTAGTTATTACCTTAAAAAGAGCTAAAAGATAAATTATAGTTTTATGCAACGTTTGAAGGTTAAACGTTGCCGCAATAAATATTAACTTTTTATTATCTAGAGATCGCTCCCGGCCTCAGCGAGATACAATAACTGTCTAGAATCCAATACAAAATAAACTTGGAATATGTTGAACAATGGCATTGGATTGAAATTAGAAAAATATTGAGTTTGTGTTTGATCAGTTAGAGAAGTTTCACTTGTCAGCAATTGGATGCCCACAGTTGGATTTCTTCGACAGTATGTAGGGCAATATTTTCTAAAATTTATGCATTCACTACACGTGTTGGAACTTTGATAATGGTGGTACTAACATCTTTGTCAATTTTGAAAATTATTGCGGTAAGGTATTCTAAACGTCGAAAACAAAAATGAAAAAATTTACCTAAAAAGCTGTTAAGAACTAGTTTTATTACTAGTACCTAGTGTTAAGACACCTAGGATAGCTAGTAGGTAGCCTTGTTCTTCCGCTATCGGCTCTAGACTATTATTATTACAGGAAATATACAATATCCTAAAGATCCTTAATCGGAAACAAATATAAACATTTGTTTAATCTTCCAATCGCCGTGTGGTACCGGCAGAGTAGAATAGTACCTCCCCAAGTACCTGGTGTCGCAAGAAATAGTGTATTTCATATGCAGAGGGTGGGGTGGGCAGATGCATTCCCGCCGTGAAGCTACGGTCTACGACGAACACCACACTAAGTAATTACCTCTTTTTTGAGGAGGCCTATGTTGAGCAATAGACTTCCAATGGATAACATGATGAAGACAACATGGGATGGATATACCGCCATCCATCTTTTCCGGTAACCTAGCCGCCACTTCTGATACAGAGAGAACATCTATCTATTCTTCTCTGTAATCCACGGCTTTTAATGATGTGTTAATAAAATTTCCGGCACTGGATTAAATTCGGTTTTCATTACTGCGGGTAATTTATCAGATTTGCTAAATAGTTAATGAAATCTTCACTTTCGTCCATTCGCGTACTTGATTATAACCATTGCTGTCTTTGACGGATCCAAAGGCGTAGATGGTAGTGATTCTGTCTGTTGTGCGTCAAAGGTCTTGGGTTCGATCACCACCCACAAATCACCATGATTATCCACTGCTGAATGTAGGCCTTCCGAAAATAGGGAGAATTTTGCCCATAATTGTCGTGCTGGGTAAGCGTATTGGCAGAGTGCAGCTTTTGCGACGTGAATGCTGCTGCCCTTGTTCACCCTGTGAATTTAAGATACGTAGTTTACGATACAGCCATCACCTGGTACAAAGATTGGTACTATTCTAGTCCGCCGGCACCTCACGACTTTCAAGGAAAAATATTTATATGATAATATATTTATTTGTTTAATTTATTTGTGATTCCTCTTTTGTCTTATGTTCGTGATAAGTCGCTTAACCTAAGTGTTTTAAGCGACTTATCACGAAATCAGGTCCGTGGTGTAAATTTGTTTTTATTATTTTTTATTTTATCTAAAACTTTATATTTTATTCGGTCAGATTTATAAACAATGTTCTGTACGTGGAATGTATTGGAAAATATGAACTTATGTATTAGCATCCAATACGAACACAATTTTAAATTACTAGATAAAATTAATGCCTCTTGATAGCAGCGTCTCTTTATGAAATTGTTCAATATCGACATTATCAGCGGGTGCAATGCAATTTACGTGTTTTTGGAATTGGTTCGTGAGATAAGCATCTATAGAAACCGTGGTTGCTATGTCATGTTTTTTACTGCATTAATAAAATCCTTACTAACATAATAGCTGTAGGGTACCGGCAGAGTAGAATCGATGTCTCTGTGCCAAGCGTCGATTGAGATACCGGAACCGACAGATGGCGGTATATCCATCCAAAACAGCACAGCTGAAATACTACAGGGTAGGGATGTATGAGCAGCATTTTCGTCGCACAGTTCGCTTTGCGATTAGCACGGCAATTGTAAGCCTCTGAAATTCCTCTATCATGAGGAAGCCTATGTCCAACAATGGACTAATATGCTGAATGGTGATTATAAATACCAATGTATTGGTATATCTATTTCTTATCTTTTCACAACTAAATGGTTTAAGCGTATTTGAATAAAATTTGGCATGCTATTGAACTCGAGGGAAGATTTAAGAAAAAGTAAGCTTCGACTATGAGACGATTTTCTAGATCTACAAATCATGCGGATTGATCTGACTGAAACTCACAGATGTCCGAAATCACCAGGGTGGGGTTGGGCAACAGTGTCGTCATTGTGAAGCCACGCCTTGCGATTACCTTCACGCGAGGTCAGCGTATATTAATTATAAGCAATATAAAGTTCTAATGTCTAACACTTAAAAAAATTTGATTGACTAGGTATATAAGAAAGACTATCCAGTGTGAAGGCGAGAGGCGCGCAGAGCATGACGCTGCGGTGCTCGCTTTCCCTCTACCCTGTCATTTCCTCAGTGGGCTCGCACTTGACTTGAACAGCACGTACTCTTTCGTCACAATGCTGTTGTTATTAGTGATGTCTAGTAAATTGCTTGTAATATATAAAGGTTCTTCTTGGTCCAATCTTCAAGAAGTGTCAATGCAAACGATATTCATTAGGTCGAAGTAGCGGGTTTTTTTATATTATAACAGGTCAACAAAGATAGTTAATGCAGTTTATTGACTGACGCTCGTAATATCGCAAAGATATCACTAGCGCGTTGATAACTTTGTGACTTGAAGATGTTAAATCACATTACTCAGTAATTTCACTACCCCTCTCACACTTTAAGCCGAAACAAAGGAACGCTAACTGCTATTTGGCGGTAGAAATAGGTGAGAGTGTACCTTATGTAAAAACCAATTAGTTAAAACATGTATAAGATTTCTAGAAATATAATATTCGTCCATTTTATTAAACCAGTTAACCTCCTGGTTCTGCAACTGATTTACTATTCTTTGTTATTTCCTAGAAATATGAATGCCAGCCTACCGTTGCAGGAATAACTGTGGTAAAATAACTTTATTTAGGCTAAATATTTACGTATTTCACTTTGAAGCACACAGTGTTCCCCGAAACCACGGCGTAGTTGGTGCGGTCGCTGAACATTCCGCTCGTTCGTGGCTGTGGTGGACACAGTTCATGCTGGCAGCTAACCTCGGTTGAATCAAACTTTTATAAGCAGTCGCGTACATATTGCGTGGTTTGACTGAAAAAAAAACAACCAGTTTATTTGTTCTATTGGTTTTATATAACATTTGTAAATCAATACTGGCCAGTCACAAGTATATTGATAGGTCCGATGGTACAAATGGTAGTGATCCTATCTTGTGTGCTAAGGGTCGTGGGTTAGAATCCTAACTCAGAGAAAATATTTATATGACACTATTTGTTGTTTGTTCTGTATCCGGGTGTTAAATATAATATTTATGTAGTATATTTGTGATTCCTCTGTGGTCTGGCGTCCATAACACAAGTGCTCTCAGCGACTTACCACGGAGTCAATGTAAAAAATGTTGTAAGATATTATTATTAAAAAAAGTTGTGGTAGCTTAAGTATAATCTCTAAGTCATGCAAATATATTTATGTTCCTGACCGCCAAATAATATGGATGCGTCGCATTCTAAGAATGCTTTAGAGCAAGTCAGGAAAAAATATTTTTAACATTTTGACAAATATTAAAATGCATACAAAATAACTATACATTTGTTATGTTCCAATGTATGCTCTATTTTAAATATATTTTAAACATACTTATTATTGAGTAATCATAATTGATCACCTCTGTACCGGGTGTCGTAATACTCTCAGGTACCATAGATAGATTACCCAGCCTAAAAAAGTGTGGTGGTGTCAAAATCGACTGCGGTTGCCATCACGCCTGCCCAGCACGGCAATTATGGGTGAAATTCCCACTCTCTTGGGTAGACCTATGTCAAGCAGTGGAAATTCTATTGCAGTCATGTAAATGAAGATAATAATAAAAAAAATAAATTCCCACAAAATCTCTTACATTGACCTGACTTCGACATAAGTCGCTTAAAGCATTTCAAAGAATAAAAGCAACAAAGAATCACAAATATACTACTTAAAATCACATATTATAGACACAGAATAAACTCAAATATCATCATATAAATATTTGCTCTTGGTGGGAATCAATCCCACGACCCTCGACGCACAAGACAGGATCACAAAAATCTGCGCCACTATGTTTAATTAAAAAAATGATACTAATATAATGTGTTTTGCAAATTTAATAACTGCCTTGTATATGTATAACATTTATTATTTATTGATTCACTAAAATTTTCATTCACAAATTAATTAGTTCAGATATAATTAAGGTATTTTTGGTCTATGTGTAGCTAATAAATACACGAGAATACATCATGCATTATGTTCTTCTAAATAACAGCAAAACATAATACATACATACATCACGCCTGAGTCCCATCGGGGTAGGTAGAGACTGTGGATCTCCACTTGTTACAATCTTGGCATACATCTTTTGCTTCCCTTACTTGCATTACTCCTTTCGTACACGCTCGTTTATTCTTGGTACTCCTGACCGGGCCTTTTTTTAATACCTCTTCCACCTGGTAATATATTTATTGCCAAATAAACGTTGTCCGATGACACGAATATATTTCATCTAACAAGAGAACACGGTCCAGTTGCAGAAACATATGGCGTTTCAATAAAAACCTAAACAAGTTCGCTTAACATCGGACGAAGATCTGCGATTGAACGTGATTGTATGTCTTCTATTCACCATTTTCCGTTGTGGCATATTTGTACTATTTTGAGTATATTTGTACTATTTCAATTATACATACGAGTACATACAACTACATTCAGACATAATTTCTGTCACGCCACTACCAAGTGGTCAAGGTAATAAAACCAAGTGCCAAATAGCATTCGCATTGCTGTGTTTCGGTTCGAAGGGTGAAAGAGAAAGTGAAGTTACTGGGTAATGTGCTATTGTATCTTTAGTATACAGGGTTGGCGATACGTTAGTAATATCCTTGTGATGACTGACTGCTGACTTCATAATATAAAAATATAAAGCGTTTAACATCAGCTAAAAAAGTTTTTATTATGAAAAGTAAACGTTAAAATATAAAAAAAATATTACTCTCATGTACATCTCAAGTTCTGTCTAATTTTAATCCTTACGACGAATCCGTCTTCATCGCTCCTGATTGCTATGATGAAGTATCTATATCGGACCGTCTCGATTACGGCTCGAGTTATTGATTCGATTGGACCGTTCCGTATTGATGAAATCTTCGCATGACGGATTTGTGTGATCCACCGTCGGATGGAGGTGTTAGCATACCTAGCTAAGTTATGGTAAGTCTAAGGATATTTGGAATCGGCCTTAGTTGGTCTAGTGCATGTTGGATCATTTTAGACGTTAATATCGCACATCAATATAAACATAATTGCGTTTTGTGTTTTGTATGTTGTTGTTAGGATAGAATAGTACCTTTCCCTGTACCAGGTATCGTAATAGGCGACTAATGTATCAGTAGCGACAGATGGTGGTATATCTATCCAAAACAGTGGAGCTTAAAGTACAGGGTGGAAACGGGCAGCAGTATTCCCGTCGCAAAAGCTGCGCTCTGCGATTGCTAACACGCCTGCCCAGCGCGTCAATTATAGGCAAAATTCCCCCTTTCTTGGAGAATTTTGTATCCTGCAGTGGACTTTCAATGGATGATAAGATGATACACAACATCTTAAAGGTTGATCTGGCTGCAAGATATGACTACCATTGAGAGCGTAGCTTTCGCGACGGGGATGCTGCTTCCCATCCCCGCCCTGTGCCTTTGAACTGCACTATTCCGGATCGATATACCGCCATCTGTCGGTTCTGGTACCTTAGCCGCCTCTTACTTCTACATTTCAGGCAAAATTCCCTATTTTTTGGGGAGGTCTATGTCCAGATTTAGATTTCCAATGGCTGATATGATGAGGATGATAGGAAAATGGTGAATAAAGGTCAAACGATCGCATTAAATCGCTGATCTTCGCCCGAAATTGAGCAAACATTGATATGATTTTTATTGAAACAACATCTGTTTCTGCAACTTGAACGTGTTCTCTTGTTAGATAAAGGCATCGATTTACAAGTATTGTTACTGATTATACTTTTCAACAACAAAATTGAGGCCCAAGTAATTTTTTACTTAATTTTTATTATATTTTTTGTTTGGTTTTTACGTATTATTATTTATTTGCGTTTATATATTTTATGTTTGATGTTATTTAGAAGTACGCATGCTATAGTCTCCTGTACTTGTTTGGTACATACAGACAATAAATATTTTTATGAAATTTTATCAGATGAATTATCGTTTGAAAATGTTTTTTATAATTTACAGCTAAAGAGTTTGTTTGTTTGTTTAAACGCGCTTATCTCAGAAACCTTGGGTCCGATTTGAAAAATTATTCGATTGTTGGATAGCCCAATCATCAAGGAAGGCTATAGGTTATATAACACCATACTAGGTCTAATAACAGCGTAGCATAAATTACGCTAGGTTTATTCTATAACTTAACAGCGGTAGGACAGGGTGGTTAATTATTTACTAACAGCTGTTAGTAAATAATTTAATAAATTCCCAGGACATCTCATACATTGATCTGATTCCGTGATAAGTGTCTTTTAATTATAATTGTAATTTTTATCATCATAACAGCACAAGAAACTCCACTATACTCCTATCTAAGGCCTCCCCAAGAGAGGGGTAATTTTGCTTATAATTGCCGCGCCGGGCAAGTGTATTAGCAATTGCAGGGCGAAGTTTGGCCGCTAACTTGTTGTAATTATTTTATGCCAGTTAAGATGTAATCTATCTATGATAAGTCCGTCATCCTCATGCGACATTTGGTACAGAGGTAGGTACTGATACCCCGCGGCTCTGTATAATTTTTACATTCCGATATTTGTTAAAATAAATATAAAACATGTTTGAGCATTTTGGTATCTTCCCTACGGATTTTGCTGTGTTATTAAATTGATAAAATGATTCAAGAGGGAGGTTTATATGTATAAATACACGCATAACATAGAAGAAAAACACTGATAATTTTAGAGTTTTCTAATGTGATGTCGTAATTAAACACATTTTTTGCGTTTACATTGCAAACGCTGAATGAAACAGTTTTAAAATAATAAACCACAATATAGTACACCATCAACAAAAATTTCGCACAGGTAATATGTCTATCTTTTAGGGTTTACCTACAATAACCTTTATTTACCACCCAATAACCACCTGAGCAAAGCTGGGGTGGATCGCTAGTGTAATATAAAATAATGCTGATAAGTATTTCTATTAATATATAGTAATTGGTAGACATCTTATAGTTGCATTTAATTTAACTTAAAAAAAATTAAATTATATACGTTCAGTTTTAGTTTATCGGTGTTACCCTACCTTGAGGTAGCGGCAGACTAGAATAAAAATTTTTTTATCAAGACGATAACTGTTATTATGAAATTACTGAAATATTGGAACTAACACGTCACAGTATATCCATTAACAGGGGAAGGGAATAGGCAGCTGCCTTTTCATCGCAAAGCTGCGCCTGCGCACCGCACTTGCCCGTAGCGGTAATTTTTGGATAAGTTCCCCCTTTTTTGAGGAGGTTTATTTCCAGTCTTGTCCAGAGTAGATTTTTTATGGCTTCTATGATAATAAAAAAAACATTATGGAAGCTTAGAGACAAAGAAATGATAAGGTTTTTTTGGTATTGAATGGATAATATAATATATGCAGATGGTAAAAAAGGTTGACTACAATAATACAAGTATGAACTACTAGCAGCGAGCCCCGGTTTCACTCGCCTTAAGGTGTAGCAATTTAATACTAACTTTCCTCTTTTCACCCCAATTAAAATTTCGAAAAAATATTTTACACAAATTTTATGATTTTTAATAAAGAACCATTCTATCGATTTTCATTTGAAAAACTTAATAAGCTCCAAAGTTTCATATTACTTTCAAAAATCCTTGTATAGTGCTCGCCTGCGTTATAAAAAAACCCTTATAGCCTAAGCCCTGTGTTGCTATGTGAGTCATTCAATTAGATAGTTGGTCAGTCAGTCAGTAAGCTTCTCTTTTTATGTATATAGACTCCATGCAAAAATCTGTGTAAAATCTAGTTTATCTATACTTCTCTCTATGTATATCTTGATTTTTACGCTAATTACTAACAATTTGATTCGTATTGTCAATGGCTCATTCATTACGTTGGAAATACGGACAGTGTCAGTCTTGCCGGTTAAAATATTTTACAAAGAAGAAGGTCTTATCTACTCTGTGAAACATGAGCCTTAATGCATGGTAATAAAGTATACAGAGAAGAGCTGCATTAACATACGTTCATAGATCCTTGGCGCGCTGAGTGAACATTGATTCGGTTTTATTAAAGCGACATCTGGTGGAGTTTTACGCGCCAACTTGCTGTTTTGTAAGGCTGAGTACTCAATAGCGATTTAGGATAAAATGAAATTTTCTTTGGGGTAAAGTAGTATTCACAATAATTTGAGAAAACATGATCTCAAAATTAAAATAAGTACTTTCGAATCATAGTAATTAAATAAATCACATTAGTCATAACACATCAAAAGACTTTTAATTCTATATTTAACTTTGTTTTTATATAACGCGGCCTATAAAGCTTAAAATAGCCTAAAGCCGTTTCAAAAATGCACGGTAAACTCAGGAACTAGACATCTCTTTTCCTTTACATGCACGCACTGATTGTGACGACCGGAGTTTTTTGTTTTTTATTTTAAATTTACAAGCTTTGCGTTTAATACTAGTACTGATGCATATCTATTCTTTTTACGTGATTGTATTTATATTCATATATATTGATATGGTTGGATTATGGAAAAAAAATATTTTTTTTGGTAAAAAAGATTATTAAGTGTAATTGTAGCTAAATAGTTATTCGTGAGTACGCGGCTTTACTATGCGATTTAAACTTTCGGTATAGACGGTAAGAGTCATTTGCTGATGGGAGAATGTATGACTGACAGATATTATTCCTCTAATGTTTGTTTGGCTAATTTCCGATTAACTAGACCGATTTTAATGGAACATTAGCAGATGAGTGTTGTTATTAGAAATATATTACGGTCCGATGGCAGCGACGGGCCCGATGGAGCAGATGTTAGTGATCCTATCCCATTTTATGCGTTAAAGATCGTGGCTTTGATTCCCTGGACAAATATTTATGTGATGATGACAGACACAAGACACACACAAATGTGGATGTTCTAAAATATGTATTTAAGTATTATATTTGTGATTCCTCTGTTGTTTGATGTCTGTAACATAAGTGCTTTAACTAAATTACTTAGAGTCAGGTCAATATTTGGATGATATGTGAAAACTTTTTAGACTAAAATACATATGTTTCCTAGAAAGATTCTACATTTGCTTTGGAAGTAGACCTCATAGAAAGATCGTCTGAATTGGTACCTCACTATCACTTACATTTTCATTTATTGCTGTGTTTCGGTTTGAAGGTTTAGTTATGTCATAATAAAAATAAATATATCTAGCGGTTAAGTAAGTATGACGGCAGAAGACGTCCTACGATGTGCTAGCCGATGCTTGGTCTCTATTTGAAAATTGGGCACAAGGCAAGACTGATAGCTGTTTAATCTGTAAAATTCTTGAATAGATACCACGTAATGACAAGCGCATCATAGGACGTCCATCCAAAACGTGTCTAGCTAATCGTGTAGCTAACGTAGATAGCTAACCTGAAGTGGACAGCTAATCAGAAGTGGATAGCTAATCTGAAGTGGATAGCTAATCTAATGTGGATAACTTATCTGACGTGGATAGCTTATCTGACGTGGATAGCTTATCTGACGTGGATAGCTTGTCTTACGTGGATAGCTTATCTGACGTGGATAGCTTATCTGACGTGGATAGCTTATCTGACGTGGATAGCTTATCTCAAGTGGATAGCTAACCTAAAGTGAATAGCTAATCAGAAAAGGATAGCTAATCAGACGTGGATAGCAAATCTAATGTGGATAGCTCATCTGACGTGGATAGCTAATCTAATGTGGATAGCTTATCTGACGTGGATAG
>JACJUM010003237.1:2099494-2458242 GCA_020976665.1 Heortia vitessoides | reverse complement strand
TAGATAGCTTATCTCAAGTGGATAGCTAACCTAAAGTGAATAGCTAAACTGAAGTGGATAGCTAATTTGAAGTGAATAGCTAATCTAACTAGAACGCTAAATACATAGCGTCCGCTATAGTTTCTATTGGGAGTCTTTAGTGACGAAGTCGACAGTTACAATGAACAAAGTAGGCAGCCTTTTTCATATTGTAACTGATCACTTCTGAATCTCACCACATTGAGATGTCTTGATATGTGGTCTACCTCAAATTATGATACGACAATAAACAAATGAATGATTATAAAAATACAATAGCTAAAAACAAAATACTTCCACAATAAAGAGTTAGTTGTTTGGAAAATAAACTATTATCAGAAACTTAGAGAATCACGGCTTAAACAAAGTGCTTCCCCGATTCCGTCCCAAAACACTCCATTAAAATGTAAGCCTTGAAGCGGCGATGTAAATAAACCTTCGAGTTACTTGGCCGATCTAATTCTTTAATTATAAAATGCAAATGACGGAATCAGTGCCGCGATCAATGCGTCCCAGCGGACGGTTATGGGGTGGAAAGTTGATGGAGGCACTAAAACCGGAACGAACTGCGCACGGAATTGGTGAAACTGTGGAGTGACTCTCGAGTTTGCATGCAAATTTGTGAGAGGTAATTTTTTGAATCTATTTTAAACTGTGGTGCGCTTGAAGTGTATCATATGGTAGGAGTTTGTCACTTTAAAGTAATTGAAAAATCTACGGTTTGCTTTCGCTTGTTCTTGTGTCAATTAAGCGCCATCGTAGCCTAGACGTAGACGCTTTGCCAAACTTGTGACTTGGAGATAGATATTAGGACAGTGTCTCGGGTGAGAAAGGCTGTTTAATTTTTGCTGTCTTTTATTAATTTTAAATTAGCAGACCGGCAGAGTAGAATAGTACCTCCCCCTGTACTAAGTGTTGTAAGAGGCGACTAATGTACCAGAACCGACAGATGGCGGTATATCAATGCAAAGAAGTCAGATCAAATGTACAGGTCGGGGATAAGTAGCAGCTTCCCCATTGCGAAAGCTGCGCTTTGTGATTGCCATCGTGCTTGCCTAGCGAGGCTTATGTCCAACAGTGGACTTTTAATGGCTGGTATGATGATTAATACTAATATTTAGTGGGAGAAAAGATGAGAGTGAGGTATAGTGGTAGAAATACAGACCTTTTTATGAGGTCTTGCTTGAAAACCTAGCAAAGGCTAGTCTATGATGATATTTTGCATAGGTCTACCACTGTTTCGCCGGAAGATCATCGGTTACATTGATATTTCTGTTAGGGTAATGATTAGACCTTTTACTCAAATTTGCTACGCTGTATTGCATGATGCCATCTACCCCTATCTGATGGTGATATCGTAACTTATCTATTCTAGTACTTCAGCCGATTATCAAGACATGTGGTAGACCGTACTAGACGGAGTCAGCAAGTCAAACTACAGCACTGCTGCTATAGTTGGCTGTTTTTGGCACAGTAAGGCCTCCGATTAGTATAGGTATTTGAATTTGAATTAATTAGGTAATCCATAGGAGTTAAGCTATTACCAAAGTGTGGAAGTGAAAGTTACTTCCACATGACTGCCGTTGTTCCAAGGATTAGCAAAAATTAGCAGAAATATGTGTTATGTATATTTTAAAGTTTCATATATCTATGTCAAAAATGTACCTTCGAAATTTGTGTACGCGGAAAACTCGAAAATGACTACACAAAATTAGATGAACCTTTTTTGCTATGCCGTTAATTGTTAAGACCAGTTTTGTAATAGATCGGGACGTTAGTGTGAAAAGAATGTTTCCCTCAATGTTTGTGTGTAGGTAAGTAGTTTATAGGTAAGAGATTTAAGAGTTACCACTATTCATCATATCGGCCATTGGAAGTCCACTGCTGGACATAAGCCTCCCCAAGAAAGAGGGAATTTTGCCCATAATTGCCGCGCTAGGCAAGCGTGTTAAAAATCGTAGTAGCGCAGCTTTAGCGACATAGATGCTGCCATCATCACCACCCTGTGCATATCAGCTACATTGTTTCGGATAGACATACCGCCATCTGTGAGTTCAGGTACCTTAATCGCAGGGGGAGGTACTATTCTACTACTGAAAAATTCCCCCTTTTTTGGGAGGCCTATGTCAGCAGTGGACTTCCAATGGCCCTAATTAATAGCCCTAACTAGCAGCGCCCGCGACTTTGTGCATGTGGAAAAGTGACTTTGCCTTCCTCGATAAATAGACTATTCTACACTGAAAGGATTTTTAAAACGTACTAACTGTTCTAGTGATTAGTGCGCTTAAACAAACAAACTCTTGAGCTTTGTAATATTAGTACAGATAAATTTTCGTAACAATGTTATTTCATATTTAACTATTAATGAGTTCTTTGTACTGTAAAATTGTCTTGAAGGCTTATCTCAGAATTATTCCAGGGATATGAATTAAATTTAAATGTATACACACAACGATTCATCAACAAGGCTAGTACTTTGTAAATGTCTTGGAATTAGCGTCGATATTCGCAAGTATAACGATGGCAGAGCGCTGAGACATTTGCAAAAAACATCCATAAAAATATATCACTGCTATCTCGTTTTTCGCGTGCATTTATAAAGAGAATGTTATTATAGTTCGTATCAGCAACCCCAGCAATGTCTCTTAAAATAATCTGTGTAGCGCTCTTCAGACCCCTCTATTTATGATGAGATGGTATAGTATTAACGTCCATAGAGGGGTTAAAAAAATATTAATAGCATTGGGCAGAGTTGCGGGAACGCTTTCTGAGGGCGTTACTTGTTGAAGATTTTATTTATCAAACTGATGCTCGCTAACTTATTAAAGGGAAGTCGTGTAACCAAATATAACGCTTTAGACGTTCTAAAATTTATGCTGAAAAAAAGCCTGTTGCCTGAAACAGTCCGTGAAGGTCAATGGATCCAGCTTCCGCATCAGAATAGATACGCAAATATTCGGCAAAAAAGTATATAATATTTACCATCGGTGTAAGTAACAATCAATGTTTACTACCATTAATCTATTTTTGCCATCAAAACCATAAGGGCGAAAAAAGAACTGCTGCATTGGTGTTCAATATTTTTCCTAGTAAAATGTTGTCTCAATTTCAGAAAAAATGGTAATCTGTTGAAACAAGATCCGGGGAGTAATGTGGATGGCACATAGATTCCAATTTCAGCCCATCTAACTTAGTGGTTGTTTGTTGTGCAGTGTGATCTTCGTTGTCGTGTATCAGCAGTGGCCAAGAGCGATTGACCAATCTCGGTTGTTTAGCTGCTAGTTCTTCCTTCATAGTTTGCAGTTACTGACAATAGATGTCTGCCGTAATTGTTAGGCCTGATTTTAGAAAGCTGTAGTAAAAAAAAGCGCGCTAGTCCGCCAAACACTCACTAGTGACTTTTTCTGTGCCAATTTTTGTTTTAGGGCAAGATTTCGCTGAGTATCCAGGGTTCAAGCAACGCAAAGAGTATAAATTTTTCCAAGCAAATTTATGTTTAGGGCAGGACTTGGCTGGGCCTTCAGGCTTCCGATTATCGTATAGTTTCCACTTTTGATCACAAGTAACATTAAATCTAAAAAACACAGCAGTTTTAGATTCAACCAAATTTCAGATCAAAGTGGTCAAAACGACAAAACGTCAATTTGATATGTAAGGAATAATAATATTTATCAATTTTAGTACAGTCGTTATAAAAAATATTTTTAATATTTATAATTTCTTAAAAATACATAAGTATATATGTTTATTGTACGTGTGTATGTCACTGAGCTTCTCCTGAATGCCTAGACAGATTTGAATGGTTTGTTGATTATGTTTTTAAAACGTCACACGTCTAGAAAGTATTGTCTCGAAATAAATATGTTTGCTACGAAGTATTATTTTGCCATTCTTTCCTTATATGCGTAACTCAGTTTTTATTGACTTATGCATTGTTAAAACTCTCATACGTTATGTAATTTATTTACGTCTATTAAATATTAACAAAGCATGGGACGGCCAAAGGGTGGTACATTTATGAGGGCGGGAGCTTCCATAGGACTTTATTAAAACTCCTAATAAGTAGGTTCCTATATTTATATGGTACTCTAGTATTTTATTTCCATCGCAATGTATGTATATATCCCTGTAACAGCAGACGCATGTGTCAATGTTTCTATATCACTCTGAAAAGCTTTACCGAACCATTGCCTAATCGAAGCCCGCTTTTAAATCATTAAAATTTACTTAAACCAAAGTGTCACTGGTTAATTGTTAAAAACCATCAACTGCATCATGTACCACGTTTCAGTTTTCAATGTTAATCGAACCAGCATCTTTGTTAATCCGTAGTAATGCTATCGAGATCTTAGTAAATACTTCGATATACTTACCATTGACATCTCACCTATCATCGTTACAGCCATTCGAAGTCCACTGCTGGACTCCCCAAGAAAAGTGAAATTTTATCCATAATTGCTGCGCTGGGCAAGCGTGTTGGCAATCGCAGAGCGCAGCTTTCGCGGTAGGGCTGTTGATGCTCATCCCCAACCTATTTATTTAAGCTTCGCTTTCTCAGATGGATATATCGCCATCTGTTGGTGTTGGTACCTTAGTCGCTTCTTTCGATACCTGGTAAAGAGTGAGGTACTATTGTACTCTGCCAGTACCTCGCGTTAGTCACAGTATCTCACCTATGTTATATGCAATTACACTCAATAAGTTGTTGTGGGATAAGAGACAAAGTAAAATATTTCTCAAAACGACTTAATTCAAGAAGATCGAATACAAGCATCAAGAAGATCGAATCAAGCATACAAACGAATATACACTGTAAAAGTATAATAATTAAGACATACAGTTGTGCAACATTAGAATACATTATTAAAATGCACGCATTTATACAGTCGGCAAGTGTGCCTCTGCAGACTCAGACTGGCTTGAATACTTCATGCGACGAGTCATACGCCAGCGATAAATTGCTTACTCTGAAATATGGACGGGATTCAAGACGGTTCATACATATTTGTGTACCGGGAAAATAGTAGCGCCACTAAAAATGCAACGATGCTATTAATTTTAGCGTTGAAATTTTCCAGTTTGTTGCATCTATTTAAGAGAAATGATGCGCATTAATCGCAGTTACCGGTAAAAGAGGGGGTGGAGTAGTCGGAAATAGGTCTCCTCTTTCACGAAATGGGTATGAATAAGAAAGAGAGTTACCAAGATATTGAGATATATAAAAATACAGTTGGAAAGAAACTGATGATTTTGTTAACATGGGTACCATTTATATGTATTTAAAAATGATGTACCTCTTTAAATGGTGGTATGTCTATCCGAACCAATTTAGTCCTAATGTACAGGACGGGGAAGGAAAGCAGTATCTGCATCGAAAAAGCTGCGCTCTAGAATTACCAACATGCCCAACGCGGCAATTAAGGGCAAAATTCCCTCTCTCTTGGGTAGGCCTATGTCCAGCAGTGTATTTCTAATGGTTGATATGATAATTTGTAATTCATCTGTTGCCTGATGTCCGTAACCCAAGTGCTTTAAACTGCTCATTACAGATTTACTTATTTAAGTTATATGCTGCTAAAATATTGAAGACATGAACAAATGTTTGTGTAATTCAAAGTTGTCAGTTAACTACAGAAAAGTGGCAATGAGTCGGACTGAGTGAGAGCAAGATAGAGACCTACCTAGATAGTGAGAAAGACGTAGATCTAATTGCTATTTTTACTACCAAACAGTTGTGATATCTTGGTTCCGGTTATAACGGTAAGAGAAGCAATGAACTTGTGTATAGAAGATATTATGTCACATTACCTAGTATCCTAATTTTCTTCCTTATTAGCGTTTATAGGCTTATAGAATTTCTATTTTTGATTTTGTAATATAAAAAAAAATTAAGATACAGAGAGACAGGAACTGAAAGTAATACACGAAAAAAAAATTTTATGCTTCAATACGAGGTAGCTTCTAGACACTAATGAACCAAGGACCACCACAAGTTTGTACTTTACCTATCAATTGAGAGTCACTTATGTCCGAGGGGCTAGAAAAATAACGGAATTAATCATGTACCGTATTTACGAATAGAATAATATTATATAATATTATTCGTATATCTTTTGAGTATTTGAAATACATAATACTTAAAAATATTTAAGAATAAAAAAATCATAAACTATTATTTATGACACACAACTGCCCCGCGGTTTCACTGCGTAGATCCAATTCCCGTGAGAATAAGAATTATAACAAAAGTAGTGAGTTACTTCTTACAACAATAGCTAACTGCCAACTTGAATTAAAAAAAAAATACAATTGGCTAAAATCATTATTAGGAACTTATAACTCAAATGTAATATTTTGAAACATACGGTGTGCCTTTTTTGGGTGTGAGGAAAAAAAACACGCCGGCTAATCTATGAAAAAATATATCACACGTGTTCCATGTTTTTTAATGAAGAACTGAAGAATTCTGTATTTCATTCTAATAACTTTAAAAACAGAAATGTCTCATTAAACTTTGAACTTTTGTATTGCCCGTTTAGTGGTTAATGTTCAAAAATCCTTTTTTGTGCTCTTGTACAATAAAAAAAGAATGTCTGTGCAAAATTTCTAGTTCCGAACCCTTATGGTTAAGACCCTGCGTTAAGAGTAATTTTCTAGGAAATTAGCTTTTCACCCACAACTATTTTCGCGTGGACTTCATACTTTTTCTGGTATATGAAGGCGCTTGTATCTTAAATTAGATCTTTGACAGAGCATCTGTGGGAACAGCATTACACTTGGTATTAATTCTGTGAATTGCAACAACAACATATAATCAAAAATTATTTTCAAAAATATTTTAGAATATTATTGAATATAATATTTTATTAATTTTAGAAAGTAAAAAAAACTGACATGGAGGTATATGTCTGTATTATATATTTATTATTTATTTTTTTTATTTATTTATTTAACTTTATTGCACAAAATGTTACAAAATGTACAAATGGCGGACTTAATGCCAGATGGCATTATCTCCCAGTCAACCATTACACTAAACTGAAAAAAAAAAATATATATATATAGTGGTGCAGGCAATATATATACAAAATAAATAAACGTGGCATACATATTTGTATAAATAAACGCAATAAATGCATATGATATAAATAACTAAATAAATAAATAAATAAATAACGTACATCAGAAATATAAATTGAAGATATTTAAATTTATATATATATTTAAATATCTTCAATATATGTTTGTATTTAATGTATATAATATTGAAATAAAATAAAACTTAATGATAACATAAATTTATCTTCAGTACAAACTAAGTACACATGGCTGGAACCTCAGTTATATTTTTAAAAAGCAAATTAACTGTACTACACACCGAAGAATAACGCGAAGATAAACATTTCACAGCTTTGTCCAAACAGACTCAACAACAATATATTTTTCCTTGGCGCTTAGCGCGCGGAAAAAAATTGCCGAGGGTTTTCCATTATTTTTCATATTACAGGTACTCTAATACTCTAACTTGGAGCCAGATAGGGCATTATTATTTCAGTGACTCTTCAGGGAAATAACATTTTTTGAGAGGAAACCCCGGCAAGAACAACCCTTCGTGTACAGTCGCTTGGTAAATATTAACGGGATAGTGCATACTGAATAAGGGTGAACGACAGCGGACTTGACTTAAAGATTTGTGATAACGTTCTTATGCAATAAATACTTATTTACTGTAGTTCCTTTTTATTTCATCTAAAAGTAGTAGATAGATCATCATCAACATCATATCAGCCATTGGAAGTCCACTGCAAGATATAGGCCTCCCCAAAAAGGGGAATTTTGCACACATTTGCCGTGCTAGGCAAGCGTGTTGGCACTAATAGATCGTAACTTTTGCAATGGGGATGCTGCTGCCATTTCCCATCCTGTGCATTTGAGCTTCACTGTTGCAGATGGATATACCGCCATCTCTCGGTTCAGTATTTTAGTTGTCACTTATTACACCTGGTTCAGGGAAAATACTATTCTACTCTGCCATTGGGACATTATGGGCTTAATTCTCCCCTTCTTGAAGAGGCCTATGTCCAGCATTAGACTTCCCATTAGAAGATACACAATAATGAAGCACAAATCAAAAATTACTGTTTTTAAACAATAAAGACATTTTGTATTTATTGTATAATGATAGATACACTGCATACATGAAAATACTCATAAACTTAAGAATGTTGAATTTGATTTGCTTGAACGTAATTTTGGACTATAATTTATTGAATTAATTGACATATGAACGCAGGGCCTAAACTATAAATGAAGGTGCAAAAATAGTATAAATCTTTGCCTATTTTTAAGTTACACTAAGACCAATAACAGTGGAGCATAAATATACTAGGTTGGCCCTACAACTCACCGCGAAAGTACTAATTGTAAATAAAACATCTCTTTTTCAGTAAGATAAGCTTCTTAAGGCCAGTTTAACAACACGGTTTTTAACGTTTTTCATTGTTTGTTCGACGTTTCGCTAAGGCATGATTGCGGTGAGGAAAGTTAAAAAATTAGTTTTTTTTTAATATATTATGTAACTGTCAAGCAAAGCACTGACTTCTTGGAAGTAAAAAACTAGACCAACACTCACAATCATTTCACATACTAGTCTCCTTTATAATTAAATTCTCTAAGACCATAGTATGAAAACGTTGCGGACAACTTCGTATGTGTTTAGTATTTAGACTATGAACTACAGACTATAAACCTCTGTTATGCTCAAAGTTTATTATCGTCTCTCATTTCACAACTTGGCAAATTTAACTGAAGAGTTAAGTTGCTTGCTCGAGGACCTATAAATGTAGTCCTAAACGCAGCCGATAGTGCATTTTTAATACAGAAAAAGGTTATTTAAAACTTCATCTTATTAAAGAAATAGCAATTTCTTAGAATTTTTCAAAATCTTGTACGACCTTGGTTTTAGTTATGAGCCAAAGTTTGCTTCTTAAAATATCCCCTTCCATTGCCCTCTCACTGGCACACCACAATCACAAAATCTACTACCTCTTACAAAGGTCGTCTGTATTGACACCTCACTCTCACCTATTTCTACCGCCAAATGCAATGCAGCAGATGCAGTTCGAATAGCTGTGTTTCGGTTTGAAGGGTGAGAGAGGAATATGACTGGATAAATATGACATTATATCTTCAGTTTACAAATTTCGCGACACACTAATGATATCTTGGTAATTACACGAGTATCTTTAAGCTGCAGTCATGTTTATCATCAAACGGACCATGTGCTTGTTAGCTGATTTTATTTTATTAAAAAACGAAAGCTTCATTCATACATATTGTTTTCATAGAGTAATTACCGTCTTCGCCTGTGGCCCGGCTTAGTCTGTGCCCCTCGAGCGAATATCGAGCAAGTTAGGAAAAGCTCACTTAGTCCTCCTTCTTTGCAAACTGTTGTTTAACCGGGGGTACGCAAATATAATTTTGTTTTACTGCTAAATTATGAGCGGAAACGGGCTCTGAAATTGACGTCTGAGGAGTCCAGCAATAGGTTCTCTGAAAAAGAGACTTGCTTGGCGTGTATGCTTACTCGCACTAGTACTAGGCGCAATCCATCCTCCTCTTTTCATCTTTAGAAGTCTCTTTCTCTGGAGGTCTCTTCTCCTTTTTCTTTTGTTCCGTCTTCGGAAGAATCTTCCTTTGGAAGTCCACTGTTGGATACAGGCCTCTCTAAAAAGAAAGTTTTTTGCCTGTAAATTGCCGCGCTGGGCGAGCGTGTTGGCAATTTGCATGTAAGCTGCACTGTTTTGGATGGGTATACCGCCATCTGTCGATTCTAGTACTTAGTCGCTTCTTACGATATCTGGTGCAGTTGGAAGTACTGTTCTAGTCTGCTGGTACCACGCGGCAATTTCACTTTATTTGAACAATAATATTTTACTTTGGTTTTTTTTAGTTAAAGATACTAAAAAAAAAGTATGATATAACAAATTTTAATTATTTTAGGAGGTCGCAATCTATAAAGGATTTGAACTTAGATATAACTAAGATCTTCATTGATTTAAAATCAATAAAAAGCGGCAATGAAGAAAAACGATATTGTGATCTTATAAGGGTCAAAAAATATCAGAAGAGCTGAGGTTAGGTACTGGAAACATCTGAATAGAAAAACTTTTCCTTGACGTAATCTATTTCATTTGCGATATTCTTTCTCAGATAACAAATAGTCGGTCAGGCAACTCAATAAAACGAATTTATCCTGTATTTGAATGTGCTATAGGTACGATGTAATATATCTGTACATTGACTCGATCGATTATATATATCCTCATAAAATAGTGAGCATTTTATTAAATTGCCATTTTAATTTAATTTATACTTACAGCCTGTTGCGTTTAAGTAGGTACTTTGTTGAGTCCAGACCATCTAGGGGAGGTATTATTACACTTTTGGTCAAAGGTCGTGGGTTCGATCCCCACCTAGGGCAAATATTTATATGGTGATATTTATTTTTGTTCGGTGAAATATAATAATTAATTATTGTTAAATATAATTTTAGTAGTATATTTGTAATTCCACTGTTGACTGGCGTCCGTAAAACAAGTGCTTTAAGTAACTTACCACGGAATCAGGTCAATGTATGAGATGTTGTGGAAATTATTATTTTTAATAAATAAAAAAACATGTAACATGTCATACATTGACTTCACTCCGTGTGAAGTAGCATAAAGAACTTGTGTTACGGGTACTAGACAACAGAGGAATTACAAATATAACACATATATATGTACATAACACCCATATTATTTTATCCTACCGGTACCTCTCGACATTCAGGGTTTATACCACGATGGCGGTAAATTAGCATACGGCTTGCTTGATAGTAAGCGGTTACCATAACATGTAGACGCATGCTATATCAAGGGTAACACATGCGTGTGACTTAGCTAACCTCGTAGCTGATGCTCGTAGCGTTATAACCTGAGGAATATAAAGCTACGAGCATCAGACGCGTGACTAAAATGATGACACATACCCATCTCGATTTGTTTCTCACTATCCACGTCACAATGTATTTATAAATTTACTTCAAAGTACACGAGCTATTTAAATGAGATGAAAATATTATACATACAATTAAATAATTAGAAACCAATTTTAATATCTGAGGCAAATACTTAAATAGTATTTATGTGGCCTCAGACACAGAGACTTCATACAAAAAGTCGTCAGCATTGGAATCTTACTCTCACCTATTTCTCCGCCAAATAGCAGTGTTCGCATAGCTTTATTACGGTCTGAAGGGTGAGAAGTTGTGATGTCTTGTTATGACACGAGCGTCTATAGGCTGCGGTGCCGCTATCACGCTGACTGTATGACTCTTTATTAATCTGGTATCATAAAAAAAAATTAAACGTTCCCTTAAAATTTGTGAGTTTTCCTTGGATTTCTCTCTTATATAATCATTATAACCCAATTTTAGAATTTAAAACCATCCTGTTTTTAAGGCGGTTAAAATAGATGAGTACGTATTGATATAAGCGAAATATACGTAAACAAAATTGTTAATATAAACTAAATCGTAAAAAAAGTATTTAAAAATACCATTTAAAATATTTTGCGTTTAAGAATAATTTTTAATAAAAATATTTCAAATTTAGACAAGGGAACAAAATATGTCAACATCGGGTAAATAATACGAGAAATTATTGTAAGCAGCACAAATACGGGTTAAATGTGAATTTTTTCCAACACTAGTTTCGCTCATAGCTACCTGAAAGGTTTTATTGAGTCGTTTCCAAGGTTATCTAGATGATAAGGGATATTTCAAGAAATAATAAAAAGCCTTTCTGATTTACTGTAATATCTATCTCAATTTCTTAACCGATTTTAATTTGGCATTTCTCTTTCCTATCGTTTATACCGTTTGTAATAATGAAATAGTTCTCATGTATCATTAATTTGCTTCTTCACGTGTCTGTCTTTTGTAATTATGTTTAGTAATGACTGTCTATAAAAATAACTGCATTTTAAATTATATTCGAAATAAAATTAATTCGTAATGGACAAATGGATAAATAATATTAATAATTAAAAAAAAATTTAAGTGTATGTAGTATCTTTTCAAAGTTTTCAGACTAATAGCAATCCTATTTTATTCCAAAAAAAGAATAAAATACACATATTTATCTTGAAAATGCCACTTTCAAAAAATCTTTAAAATGCCATGAACTCGTATATTTATTTGTAACACTCGTATATTTGTTTGGTTGTTTACCCTCCGTAAATAAAAATAACACAAATTAATTTTAAAATCCAATAAAGCGTTCAACTCGTAATTGTCAGAATTAATTTTACGGTGCCATCACCTTATTTAATCATGCAAGTATTTAAACCAATTAACCATTAAAATGCAAATATATTTTTGATTATAAACGCCTATTTTAAATTTTCACCCCACAGTCTGTTTGCGCCAAAACCGTGGGGTCGTAATGAAATCCATAGGGGTTCTATAGATCGCGATGGATGAAAGGGGAGGTGAGAATTAGGGGTGGAAGTTGCATTGTTAGATTTATTTTACAAACGGGGGCGGTAGATTACACGCTGATATGGCAAGTGCTGATAATCTACTGCGATATGTGGATAAAGCAGGTCGTGATATGTTTAGTGAATTCTACATCAGTTTCTTGTTCAAGTCATACACTATTATAATATCACTGTTTTGTTTACAAAAAAGAAATAATAAATTCAAACATCTTATACATCGATCTAATTTCGAAATAAGTCATTTAAAGCGCTTGTGTCAGACATCAGACAACAGAGGAATCACAAATATAATACCTTAATATTTAATGCCTAGGCACTGAACAAATATTCTTCATATAAATGTTTATCCTGGGTGGGAACAGTTCCACGACTCTTCACGAAGACATGATCAAGAAATATACATAAAATAGACTTCATACTAAAGGTCGTCTGCATTGCTACCTCACTCACACCTATTTCTACCGCCAAATAGCAGTTTGCTGTGTTCCAATTTCAAAAGTGAGAGAGGTAGTGAAATTACTGGGTAAAGTGACAAAATATCTAAATCACAAGGTAGAAAATGCGCTAGTGATATTCTTGCGATATTACGAGCGTCTATATGCAGCTGTGACGCTGATCACGCGGACTGTACGCCTGTTTATTAATTTACTATTACCTCCCCCCGCACCAGGTGTCGTAAGAGGCGACTAAGGTAGCAGAACCGACAGATGGCGGGTGGCGGATGTTTCGGATGATCCATCCGAAACAGTACAGCTCGTATGAACAGGGTGGGGATCGGCAGCAGCATCCTCGTCGGGAAAGCTGCGCTCTGCGATTGCCAACACGCTTGCCCAGCGCGGCAATTATGGGCAAAAAACCTCCTTTCTTGGAAAGGCTTATGTCCAGCAGTGGACTTCTAAATAATCTGTTATATAAAATTTAACATTTTTATTTGAGCTATTTTGCTGACGAAATAAGGATGTAAAATTTTTAGTTTGGTTCTATTTTATAAAATAAAATCTATTGTATGTTAACAAAACACGCGCGTTCACAAACTTATTTGATTGTTCGATACGAACTATTGTGTGTACAGGAACCAGCACTGCGGTATTGAGTTGATATAGACAATATTGTTTGCAATGCTCTTGCTCGCTATACCACGCCAACTATTGATAATAATAATAAATTCCCCCAACATCTAATTGCCCTGACTCAAAGATAATTCGTTTAAAACGCCTGTGTTACGGACATCGGACTACACAGCAATCACAAATATAACTAACTAACAAAAATACTGTAATACATTTTTATATATGCATTTCATAAGGCTAGGAAAAGATAATTGGGAATGCATAATGGGTATATAATTCTTTAAAATTCAATAGAAGTCAATCAAGATGTGACAGCTGTCGAGAGCTGCTTCGTGTAATATGTACTGACAGATGTACCCTGAGTGAGGGTGGATTTATAAGGTTAATGCCAAAAAATAATATTATGTATATTAAAATAAATTGTGAGAAAGCCGATGGAATACTACAGTTTATTTTAAGTTTAATTTGGTAAAATTTTACACAATCATCGCCCATCAAAAGACGATGAACTTTTGAAAAGGGTTTTGGTGTGTCTAGTGTTGGTAATACTTGTTTGTATGTGAAACTTTCTGGCAAGGGTTATCTGCATGCTTTGCTCATCTTACGCACTACAAAACGCCGCTTGACCTTGACCTGTTGAACAATTAAACTGCCAGGAATCTTTAATGATAACGCCCAGAACGAGGAATTTGAACTTCAATTGTCATTTACAATTCGAAGAAAAACTTTTAGCAGTCCTTAAATAAGAAGTCGTTTGCATCCAGTAAAAGAGCTCGTTAACGCTTCACCGAACCGTTCATTTCATTCAAAGTGTTGACTTCCTCAATCCAAGTCAGCTTACACCTAAATACGAAGCAAACTTTCTTTAAAAGATTCGCGCTAAGATATAAGCGATGTGTTCTGTGCGAGTACTTATTGCCGGGCGATAAATGTCAAATTCGCTCGTTTGACAAGCGGCAAAGTGAGATTGCGAGATGCCTCGAGAGGGTAGTTGCATCGCGCATGCGTAAACCGGCGCCGGTCGGCATTCTGGTGCTAGCGCCCACCGGCGATGCTTCGTCAGTCGACTGTCGACTGGTGGGCAGGGCGGACGTGCGTGGCTTGTCTCTCCCGAAACTATCGCGGCGGAAATACGATCGTATTTACTGACGTGACACCTCAAAAAATATTTGAAGTGATATAAGTTAAACTCTATTATTTATAGTGGTTTCGTTCAATTGATTACAATAACAAGAAAAACGTGATGTGAAAAGAAATACGGGTAAGAAGAATTTTGCTAAGGTTACAATCTATTTAAATTTTTATGAAACAGAATGTTTAATAACATGGGATGATAAGGAAAACCTCAGTTCATGAATAAAGAATTTGAGGTCGCGACTGTATTAAGGAGAATTTCCATCTGCAGTAATTTCGAGGAAAACATTATTCGATTTATTTACATGAATGACAATTTAAAGGACAGACAAATTAATAATTTGTTTATTGAATGAAATTCATGCGGCTTCCTTGAAATATGTTTTCCTTTGAAAATGGTAACAAATAAAAGGTGTTCTACAGAAGTTTTATTACCAGAAAACGTTTACCTACTTAATTCAAAGAGAATGCTTTAGTATTAAAAAAGGTTTTCATCGATGTATTATAGAAGTTACTAATTATTTTTATACAATCAGACATGTCGGATGTTCTTTTATTTTTCAACTATTTATTGAGATAAAGGAAAACTTCGTCTTACTCTGTTAATTTAAGAAAAATATGAAGAATTTTAATACGTAATTTGCGGTCAAAGGTATTCATTCTTATCAAAAACGTGATATGAGTATTTTTTTTATATTTTACAATAGACATATATCAAAATCAATCAATTTATTGACTCTAGCGTGCGTACAGTATGCAGCTTTGCCAATTTTTTATGCATGAGCATTGAATAGACTTAATTTATTTGAACTTCCTTCATTAGCACGGCTCCATTTGCCGGCTATTAATTCTGGAGCTGAATTGATTTGTTCGATAGCCGGTTCAAGGCTGATTGAGTCTCAGTGAGTAATCTTCTGAATACTGATTAGTTGCTTAAGTCTATTGTCTATCTGGGTGCAAAGAGGTGGTCCTAGTTTGCAAATCTAGAAATATTTAAAGATATATGAAGGATGCAAAGTACTTTTAGACTAGAACGAGTTTGTGTTAGCTTATAGGGTTTGAGCTCACGACAAATCTAGACGATCTAGAACTGCCGTCAAATAAAAATACTGTAGTTATTTTGTATGTATAATAAATTGTCTTATTTAATGAATAAAATAAATTTAATTTGCGAATGATCTTATATCGTTAGTAGCATTAAATTATTTTTCAAAAGCATCTTTTACATTCACCATTCGCTTCGTCATAACCTGGCATTATAGCCGACGAACCTTATAAAAACGCGTAATGACTTTTCTGGAATTGCATAAATGCTTGCAATATCACGAAGGCAGTCATAAACCCGTTTAGTGGTGCCGTAAAAATATTTGAAATTTCGTATATAACTCGGTTGGGAGGTAAACGCAATACCACGTGGCATCACGCGAGCCTTTCGAGGTTTTTCCAAAAACTTACATTGAACTGTTAGAAAATAGTATGTTTGCGTGACCGGTATATTGTGAAGAGTGCAATAGAAATATATCAATGAAAATAAATAAATATAAGTCTGATTTAATAAATTTGCTCATCTTTTACTAATGCTGCTTAGTTACTTTGGGAAAAATTATTTTGTTTGGGATATATTGGGTATCACCTGGTATACTATCCGTATACCAGGTGTCGTAGGAGACCACTAAGGTACCAGAACCGACAGATGGCGGTATATCCATTTAATACAGTATACCTCAAATGCAAAGGGCGGAGATAGGCAGCAGCATCCCCGTCACGAAAGCTGCGCTCTGCGATTGCCTACACGCTTGCCCGGCGTGGCAATTATTGGTGAAATTCCCCATTTATTGGGGAGGCTTATGTCCAGCAGTGGACTCTTAATGGCCGAGATGATGATGAATTTATTTTCTGTTCGTTGCTTGATTATTATTAGTTTATAAATTTATTAAGAAGACTAATAAGAACATTTGCCATATATAGAAAATTATACAACATTATCAGCTTTTAAGCTAGGGGACGTGTATTAATTTTGCGAGTCGTGGCAAACGTTAATTAAGAAATTATAGTTTGCCAGCTCTTGCATAACTAATACAGTAATTATATACTAAGTACCTATAGTATTCCTAAACTGTAATATAAGAGATGTCTTCAGATTAAGTTTTTTTTATTTATTTAATGTACACAAAACAGAGGTACAATAGTCAATATTTTTTACGATAAGCGCAAAAAAGGAACATACATTGTAAAGGCCGATTATACTGTGAAGCGGATTAACAATATTTAACAAATCGTATGAAGGATTCTAATTTTATATACAGATATAAATACCTTACTATTAAATGGTATTAATTACATATTAATAATCATAAATTCCCACATCTCATACATTGATCTGACTCCGTGGTAGGTCGCTTAAAGCACTTGTGTTACGGACGCCAGACAACAGAGGAATCACAAATATACTACTTAAATACATAAAGTTTAAGTTATTTAACACCCAGACACAAATATTATCATATAAATATTTGACCTGGGTGGGAATCAAACCCATGACCCTATTATTAGTCCATATTTAAAGTAACACAATAAGAAATACGTTACTAAATATATAACTTTAAATAAAGAAATCTTAATTTTCGACTTATTTATATGTACTGATAAATTGAGCATATTGTCTATCATAATGGCTATGGTGTTCTTAATGAAGCAAATGGATTTTAGTACACATATTGTTATAATTACGTCAAGTGTCATTAAAACTTTTAAATTATAATGAGTACAAATGCTCAGGTATTTAAATTTTTCATGTTTAAGCCTCTAAAATTGAAATGTGCACGCAATGTGCTAAGGAAATATCGGTGCATATAGGGTTTTTAATATTTTATGTGATTGCGAACATAAAAACAAAAGTGTTTTTTTAAAACAGATGTTTTTTTAGGAGTGTTAAAAATCGTGTACTATTTTAATTGAGTGTAGTAAATGAATTAGCTCAGTAGATTTCTTTCTTTCTTTTTCTTCTTAAATTATATTTTACTTTTATTTGAAACAAAGTACAATCATCATCATCATCATCACAGATAGGTACCTATCTTTATTTCAGTTCTTTGACTTTTGAGCGTACCTCTTTCGCTTCAATCGCTTCCATACACACAGTATACACGAGTATATTTTAGCTACTATTGGAAGCGATTGCGAAACGTAGAATATAAAAATTTAAAAGCGAATTCAATTACGTTTCAAACGTTTTTTAATTTGATTGTGTAAACATTATTTCAGGTAATTCGAACTTTAAAATATAACACTTACTCTTGACATATACGGATATATGTCACTAACACGAATATTAATCTGAAGGAAGCGAAACTTGACAGAAATTCTCGCAGAAGTTGTGCGTATGTTCTCAGTGAGGAGTTTTCGAACTCATAAATCGGTTAAAACTTTCTACGACTTCTTTCTCTTTGATGAGCTTTGAGAGGCAAATTGTTTGGTTCAGTTAGATTTTATAGATCAAACTAGCAGCGTCATGTGGTTTTATTCGTGCAGATCCAGTTTCCGTGAAAATATAAGAATGAAAAATAGCTTATGTTACTTGATGTTTGTGTAGCTTTCCATTTATGTAGTTTAAAAGTTAATTTGTTCATTACAAACATATAACAGTACTAACCTTTCTTACATTTTTTCATTTTAAGTAATAGTCTAATTTTTAACTTGTCTGTTACGTGGTGAAGACGTTCTTTTCTAGTAAGTAGTACTGGTTTTTAATTGGTCCATACTTTTTCAGTTTTATCTTAACAAACATACAATTTAGTTTGACTTTTTATAATTTTATTATTAGTTAAAATTTTATAATAGTATTTATCTATAACTTACACTTAAATCTTATCTTATGCCTAATAGATTGAACCGGCATTCTCAGCTTCTTTGATAAATTCTTACGTTAATACAATTCTGAAAATTTCACTTTAAAATTTCCCGGTCAATGATCAAGCGAGGAGCCTTTTACGTATTATCTAGACTTTGAGCCAATAAGTGCTGCTAGAATAATTACTAGTAGCTCAATACTCGGTATTGTCCTAATCTTGAGCGCTAAGGTCCGTGGGTTCGATCCTCGTCCAGGACAAACATTGTTGATCATTTGTGTTTGTTCTGTTTCTGGGTATTCATATATATATATATATATATAGATTAGTAAAAAACTTATCTTGACGGACGGACGGCCTCGTAGATGCAGATGGTTGTGACCCTATCTAATGCGCAAGGGTTATTTATTTATATGTTTTGTATCTATGATTGTTTTGTCTGGGTGTTGAATATATGTACTTAGGTATTATATTTGTGATTGCCCTATTGTCTGAGCCTGTAACATTATTTTAGGGATTGGTATTAAACTGCATAAAATTGATGACATGAAATTTTAACAAGTCAAAGAGTTTGTATACCTAGAAAGTGTTATTACGAGAAACTAGAAGTTTGAAGAAAATATTAAACGGAGAGTGAAAGCTAGAAATAGTGACAATGGATGTAGAAACTACATGCTTTGATAGGCGACCAAAATGTGTCACGACTGATAGATTTAAGAATAGATAATAACAGATAAATACTGTGTAAAAGATGGTGTTGTGTCCAACAATAGGGAAAGAAATGTTAAGATGGTTTGGACGTGTAGAAATGATGGATGAAAGAGCGGTAGTTAAGGCAGAAGTTGGTAAATGACAACCTAGGCAAACATATCTTAACCGACTAGAAAAAGTATTAAAGAAGGCCAGGTCAGAAGTACCTATAAAAAACAGAAGCAATGAAAGGACTAAAGAGAGTAAGGAAAGTTAGATCCATAATCTTTGTCTACCTCGATAGGATGCAGGCGTCATGTATGTACAATGTATGTGTTATTGTGTGAATTTATTATTATTGAATAAAGTAACGATTTAGTCCGCAATTACTATATTAATTTTAATATATTTGCTAGCTGATTGCTAAAAGCACCACTGCTAGAGAAATGATCGTATGTGTCCCATGCAAATGTTTTGTATAAAATCCTTTGATTGTTTTGTTCTAACACAAAAAAATATCCTATTCCCTCTTTAATACAAACAATCATACAGACCGCATGATAATAAGCATCACCACAGATTATAGAACCTCTTTAATATATCTCTAGTGACTTGCCGCCTTGGTGACTTAAAGTCATTTTGCCTTTTTTGCATCACATTACCCAGTAATTTCACTGTAATCCGGAATACAGTAATCCAAACACTGCTATTAGGCGGTAGGTATACGTGTAAGTGTGTACCAGGTGCAGACGATTTTTGGTGTCTTCACGTTAGACATACATCGATCTGACTACCTCATTTTCTGACCTCTAATCGAAGACTGTCCAAAATAAGTTCATGGCTTCGTGAAAATTTTCCGGAATAAAATGCGGCTTGAGCTATTTATAAGTCAGTTATGTATCAATTTTATAAAGAGGAAAAGCTCGATTGTTTGTTTCTATAAAGCTTAAAGCTACTTAAAGAAATGTTTTTGCAGCATTAAGCTGATTATCTTTAATGGTTAACATAGGCTATATTTAAATATTCATCATAATTATCTTATTAGCCATTTCAAGTCAACTGCTGGATATAGGCCTCCCAAAAAAGGGGAATTTTGCCCATAATTAAGTGGCAATTACGTTGCAAAAGCTGCGCTCTGTGATTTTTCAAGGGAATGCCTATGTCCAGCAGTATAATTTCAATGGCTGTAATGATGATAAAACGTGAAAATGAGGAAGAATTGCAGTTAACTGCCCAAGCTTCATTTAGCATAGAATAGATATATCTAATTAAAACTGGTCTGGTTGGCTTGGTCTGGATTGCAAACAGGCTAGTTATATACAGATCTAAAATAATAAGGATTCAATATTAAAATTAGGCAACAGCATGAACACCCGAACCGGAATATATAAGACACAAAATAAAATAAAAAATACCTAGTGTTCCAAACTAGCGAAATTTTAAACCCACGCCTAAAATAATTCATATAATTGTTTGCTATCTCTCTGCTTATCTGCAGGGCTGCGATGAGGTAGTTACTTCATATTTAATGTTATTAATATCATCAACAATTCTCCCTGTGATTTCATAATGTTTTCGTAAGACTGCCCTCACGTTGCAAGACTTAGTCTTCATGGAGAACAGTGAGCCACCAAAACCCTGTTGACTGACTTTGAGCACTCAGCACTTGATTGGCTTCTCATCGCATTGCCAACTGTCATCTTGTACTAGTTATATATAAGAGTCGAGCGACTTCAAATTGCTAAAAACTCAACTGGATTTTAGTTATAACGTATCTACAGTTTTTATAATTGAGCACTGGCTGCTGGTCAGATGCCGAGTTGTCTGCCCTAAATAATATGGTGCCCTTTTCCTCAACATCATGACATCCAGCGCAATGAGAACTTGGTGGTGCTGATAGGCTAACAAACGTTAATATTCGGGTCCAGTGAGTAGCCCTAGTTACACTGATCAGTAGTGAAGGTTTGCTGCACTGAAACCCTCTTAGTATTAGCCAAAATATTTGTTAGTATCCTCCTCCTGTTGGTCCTGAAAGGAAACGGTGAACGCACGGGAAATATTTCTACATATGATTTCAGATGGACGGTACTAGCCTCATACATATTAACCTCATACATCTTCGATATATACTTGGAAAGAGAATCGGTTTATCTGATGTCTCGAAAGAAGATTAAATAATTAGTACTTAATTGCGATTACGAGTAGAGTAGCTTAACAGCTTGGATATTTGGAACGTCAGGAAGTAGATTACTAAAGTCCATTATGTACTAGCGTCGGTTTATCGCATAGTCGGATGCTTGCATTAGTTTTTGTTCCGAAAAATGCTGCGATATTTTTTATTTTTCCTAACCTAATGCTGGCCTTGTCAGGCGTCTCCAAGACGTCTATTGGGCATAGACTTCGACTTGGAGCAATGTATAAACGACAACTGTCTGTTGCAGCCTCAGGGTTATGTGTAATTGTATACCTGTTGCAGGTAAAAATTCTCCATATCTATATAAATAAATATGAAACGTAGAAATCTATGTACGACTGCGCGATAATGTTTATTCATATAATTTTGTTGAATTTGTTATAAACCAGTTTCTGATAGGGATAAGCGAGAGAGGAAGTATGTAAGGATTTTTTTTTATTTAGTCATGTTTGTATACAGTCAGGTAGTTTTTTGCTTACGGATTTATTATCAGGCTTAAAACTTCTATTGTAATGGGATCAATAGGATGCAATTTTACTATTCACCTGGTCAAAATCGAGTTTGACTGTTATTTGAAATGGGACTCTGGTTGCAAACAGTAAGCCGCTGTCTAACGAAATCATAGCCTTATGGTGCTTGAAGTAGTTGAATGTTTTGAGACGGATATAATCAAGCTGTTTTGACGAGTTAGAGTGGGCGGACGGGATGCGGTGGTAACAGCTCCAAGGGCTTCTCAACAAAGTTTTGACCTCAAGAGGCTTGAAGTAAGAGGTAACTGAGAATGAGTGAATCTCTTGTTGTTGGAATAAATACGCTAATTAATTGGTTTCATTTGACTTAAAGGTCTCTCATCTCTTGCAAGGTCAATTGATATGAACTATCCCAAATTTAAGTCTTTAAAGTCGAGTTCACACTTATAATGTTCACACGCCTGATATCCGTAACACCCTTTTAGGCAACATACTCCGATGTCAGGTTAATGTTTGAGAATTTGTGAGAATTGTATTTATAATAACGCAGATGGGAGTGATCTTGTCCTATGCGCCAGAGGTCGTGGGTTTGATCCTCACTTAAGACAAATACTTATATGATTGTTCTGTGTCTGGGTGTTAAATATATGTATTTGAGTACTATATTTGTGACTTTTCTTATGTCTGATGATTGTGACGATTTTATAGCAATACTTAAAATCTAATTGAAATACATATATGTTGCTTGAACTTTTCACTACCATCCTACGAGTACTCATTACATTGGTTGTTTTTGCTTATTCGGAAATCTACCATTTGAGAAACTCAATTGAGTTCTTCGAACTTCGTACTCAGGTCATCCGTCGATTCTTTTCCATATCTACAATACTTTCGACAAATCGAAAGTGGGTAAGAGAATTAAAATTAATACAAAGTCCTTGCCATTCCAGACGCTTGCAGGTGTTTCTCCAAAATCGCTTTAAAAAGTATGACGTCTGTTAGACACCCATTATTTAAAGGAAAGAGCCTTCGACACTCTTCTCCTGCAGTCGGACCGATATTAAGGCGTTTTCATACAAACAATTTAGCACCGATAGTATGGCTCCACTAAAGAGATCCACGGTGAAAAGACGTCTCGATCATAAATGCATAAGGCATAAATGATAAAATATCCTGTTATTCTTTTCTGTCTTGCCACAGCGTATTCTGGCTTGTCCGTAAGGTTTGACGTTCACAAGACTGTAACTACTTATAAACATGTCTCAGGAGACAGATGAGGTGGTAACTACTCAACAAGGTGATGTTCTTCTTAAATAACATTACCACACTTGTGTTCTTCAAAAGACGACAAAAGGACTATTGCCTTTTCAAGAACCATGGCGTAGGCAAATGTGTTCTCATGTGATAATTATAATATGAGAACCAGTTGTATAAATAAGAATTTATTTATGATAATTCTATTTATTTATTCTAAATATATTGGTGGCATGTTGTTACAGATAATAATAAAATGGGACAACATCTGTAGGATTTCAATGGTCAGATAGTCTGACTCAACTCGAAATTGAGAAACGTGAATTTTATAGTCGATGTTTGTTGCTAAATTGAAAATCATCCAACCGAAAACCTCGTTCTGTGTACAATGTTTTTGTTGCGTACGGTTTCCATACTTCGGTACACGAGTGCCTACAAATATTTTGGTCCGCCCCTCTGTTTGCAATGCCATCGATATATTGTGATACATTCCGGAGCGGGAGTATTACAAGAATTGATTCGTGCTTGTCCCTTTATTCGGATTGCTGTTTTTTATAGCAACCCGGATTGGGTACTGTTTTTCTATTGAATGTCTCAAAGTGAATTTTCGTTTAAGGGTTCGTGCGAAGAAAATTGAAGCTGTCTTGTTTCATGAAATGACCATCTCAAGTTTATTTTGCGGAATCAAATATGCTTTAGCTCTCAATTGATTTTCGGCTTTTGAATCTAGTAGAGTCTAGTACTAAGAGCCTAAAGTACCGGTACCAATAGATAGATAGCGCTATATCTACTCAAAACAGTGTAGAGCAAATGTCACAGAATTGGGATAAGAAGCAGCATTCCTATCGCGAAGGTACGCTCCGTGATTCTTCTCTCACTTTCTCGGAGAGGCCTACAGTAGTGGACATTATGCTTAATGCTAAGGAAATAACAAGCTGGCAGATTTATTTTTTTCAATACCATTTTATATATTGGAAAAAGCAAGTCACTTGCTTTTACTTAGCAACAGTATTTTTTTTAAATGACCAATATCATCATCATTGATGATATTGGTCATTTTAATAGACATAATGAAGCAAGACATAATGAATAGTTTTTCTGAACTGAAACGTTGTAAATATGTGAAAAAGTTAAATAAACCACGTTTACAAAGGAATTATAACGCCGTTAAAAAGTAGTAAGTCTCGTATATTAAAGTAAAATTAACTGGATAAACCTTATATTAGGTACTAACTTGTAATAATGATTTGAATTGATGAAATTGGTGACGTCATATGGCGTCCTATGGCAATTGTTAAAATGAACTGATATTACTTTAAAGAATATCATATTAAACTTTCTTATTAGCTGTAAATATAGTTCTAGGAAATTGATATTCAGGAAGTTATTTATTTATTATACGAGTTATTCAAACTACACAATTATAAAGAAATGGATGAAACAGGTTGCGTTATACAGCCGTCACAAAATATCAGTAGTCAATAAAAGACACATATTTTTGTAAGTAATGCTCACTTAATTGCCTCACAATAGCAGTGGCCCAGATTTCTCTTTCTAGCTGAGCGTACAACAATGTCATATCTCTCCAGTTGATTTTCTTTAGAATTCTGTAAATAATGATAGATGAGGTTTTCTTGGTAAAGAAATAATTAAAATAAGAGAAAAACATCAACAACTTGCATTGATTTCAAATAACCATGGCTAGTCTGATGAAGTGGTTTATAAGTATAAGGCTGAAGGTATATGATTTTTCGTTCTTGCAAATACCACAACTGATGACCTTTGCTGCTCACAATAAAGACTCTCAATGCACCACCTGGTTAGTCCATCAGACATTGAATTCCAAATTGAAGGCAATTTTAGAACAGGTCTAGTGTGAGTTACTTTTAACCAGCACTTGTGCGTGCAGATTTTAAATATGTTGAAGAACCCATAAGTATATGGCAAGATAGAATCAAATGACAAACAAGGTATTGTTTATCATTGATGATCATCCGAAGAAGTACTACGGTTTCACCCGGTTCATCAGCATCATCATAGCAGCCGTAAATCTTTCACTGCTGGACATAGGCATTGACATCTCCAAGGAAGAGGTAATTTGCCCGTTATTGCCATACGCTGGGCAAGCTTTGGGCAAATACAATAAACTCAAAATTCAAAATCGTCTTTATTTTAATAGATCTAACACGGGCAATTTTAAATCAACAATTTTTTTTATACAGTATAAATAGTATTTTCAATAATAAATTATTATTTGTATAGATTAAATAACGTGAAAACTATAGATTTGAAGAAGTTTGGAGACTGAGTCATTTTATTGTTTTTCTTGTAAATATTGGCTTAAAGATAATCTTCTCTTCTCAGATCTTTTACGTAATATCTATATATTCTTATATTTTAATTTACTAATGACTAAGATGGACTTAATGTGTATGAAAAAGAATTGTGTGAGAACTGTGGTCGTGTTAAAATATCTCGGTATTAAAATTTTTGATACTGCAGCAAACTAGTACAAAAGGATGGCCAATTTCTTTGGAATTAAAATAAAGTTGTCGACCAACGCCTTCACCTGCGGTCTGAAAGTTCACTCACTCGCCAAGTCGCAATTACCGCTTTCTGTGCTCACCAGCCGAAATGATGGGGTTGATTTTAAGAGGAGTTGAAGACTTTGTGAATTTAGTCGGTCAATTTATACAAATAGACGGTTCTTTCGAGGTAGCACTTTTTTGTGCTGGAACTTTTAGAGATTTAGTTTGCAAAATTTAGAGAGGCGAAAAATTTACGTTACTTTTTTATAAATTCGCGCAGAATTTTACACGTTGTTATTATTTATAGCGATATCATAAAGATTTAGTTTCTTGTGTTACGGAACAACAAAGGTATTAAAGTATTTATTTTATAATAATATATAATAATTTATTATAATTAATAATAATATATAATATTTTATAATAATTTATTATGTAAAGTATTTATTTATTTTTATTGCACAAAATGTTACAAAATGTACAAATGGCGGACTTAATGCCAGATGTCATTATCTCCCAGTCAACTATTACACAAAACAGAAAAAAAAAAAAATATATATATATATATAGTGGTGCAGGCAATATATATACAAAATAAATAAACGTGGCATACATATTTGTATAAATAAACGCAATAAATGCATATGATATAAAAAATATATATATGTATACGAGTATATACATATATCTAACCGCTCGATACAGAACAAGCACAAATATTCGTCACTTTATATCTTTGTCCTGAATAGAGAAATCGAACCCACGACTCTTTTTGTATATTTTCAAATATACACGTTTACTCTTAAATCATTATTACTGTATTAGTATGAAATACTCCGTGAGTGGAGCCGTAACCAACACTTGTTTACACGATTCAAATACAACAAAATAACGAACAACAAAACAACGAAACAAAATTTGAATAATGCCCAAACGACAGCACAATTATCATCGTACACTTTTAGAAAAGGACATTCCCTCGAATGGCCTATTTTGTCCATTCCTAAATAAGTACCTTCAAATTGTACATTATCGTCGCGACGATCAGATAACCCTCGAATCGATCGAGCGTGCCCCAAATGAGCCGTACATTTTGTTCATTTCCATACGACTGCGTACATTACATTGTGCACACGTATATCGGCGTACATTACGCAAACAACGTGCAACGTCACAAAGCTAGAATTGCCGTTTTAGGATTAAAATGCAATTGGATTGATTCAGCACATGGAGTTGATTAGTACGTTCAGGAATCGTAGTTGGCTGTAAGCTAAACTATTTAGTTTCTACATTGAATCAAAGCTCTATCACCACCAGTTTCTTTTCAGCTTTTATCATAGCTCATGTGATGAACTTGCAGTAAACTTAGTTAAAAGACCTGTCTTGTGCCGACAGACCTTTCGTAAATATTAGAATATACTAGAAATAAATTATATATCTCTTTTGTTTAATAAAAATCCAGTTAAAGAACGTCTAGTTTAGGGAAGTGAAGCCGTGGGGTGAAGGCAGAGAAGAATAGTACCTCCCTCTTTATCAGAGGTCGTAAGAGACTGAGATATTAGAACCAATACATTGCGGTATATCCATACTAACTGGAATAAACCAAATACAATAGGTCGGGTATGGGCAGTTGCAACTCGCCTTAAATCTAGGCAACGCGATTGACACTATGTTAGCTTAACACTGCAATCATAGGCAAAATTTATTGGGAAGACCTGTGTCCAGTCTATTATCCATCAGTGGACGTTCTACGGCAGATATAATAATTCTTAGAGTTCAATGAACTTCAAAAAAATAGTTCTAAATTATTACCCGCTTATTCACACAAGCGAACCGACTTAGTCCTACATTTTGTGGAGTATACTGAATATATACTTACTCATATATTTATCTATATATACAGTATTTTTCTGTCACTGTTTGATCGCAATGAATTCTAAGCTATTGACCCATTTTAATCATGTTATGCTTACTGTGCAGCAATGTGCAATGTAAAAATTCAACTAAAGAGATAGGATAAGCATTCTTAATTTAATGACACAACATTGCATTTTTTATTTAATTAATAATGCCGTGGTGTTTTAGCAGAGTAGAATAGTACCTTTTTCTGTATCAGGTGTCGTAAGAGGCGACTAAGGTACGAGAACCGACAGATGGCGGTATATCCATCCGAAACAGTGGAACTCAAATTCACCGGGCGGAGATGGGCAGCAAAATCCCCCTGGCGAAGGTCACACTCTACGATTGCCAAAACGTAGTGTCTAACAGTGGACTTCCAATGGCTGATAGAAAATATGATGGTGACGAAGATTAATCTGTCTGTTTATTAAGTTTTGACAGGTTAATTTTTTTTAAGAAATCAAAAATAGAGCTACTATTAAAAACCTAAGTACCTACGTAAGTCTCTAATATGGCTTCCTCTAAATGCTCTTCGCTCAGGATTCATCCCATTATCCCCTTAGTCACTGTACAATAACCACATTAGGCTAACAATACCAGTTATTTCTCGATCTACACACCGCCGGTCATTCTTCATATTATCCAACAATACAATGTTTACTTTCTATAATGTGAATCTACTGTACACAACGTTTCGGCCTTATCATCGTTAATCCGGTAATTTCGCACATTCACCATTTTTAAGTGCTTTCGTTTCAACTTGTTATGAATACGGTGTGTTTCACTTTTTGTATTTTCTGAATTAATATTAGTCCCCTCTTGTTTATGAGAAGTTTTTAGGTGTTAGGAATTGTTTTATTACAGCAAATATTACATGTGAGTCTTTAGTGTACTTTCTGATACATATTATTATATACTATATTTGAGTTATTATTTTTTTTACGCAAAATAAATCAAAATAGACCAAATATTACTCTTATAATAAAGAGAGGGTAAAATTATAGCTGGAACACAATTTTGGATTTTTGGTTGACGTCTATTTGGTTATTTATTTAATAATACACATAAAAGCATACAGAGGTAAGTCCTATACGCTTAGAAGATTAAATTTGTTCCAGTTATAGCTGAAACACAATTTAAACATTAGTTTTGTTTCATAAAAATATTTTAGTATCCAGAGGTTGACTAGAAAAAATCACTCAGAATATCTATATTGGAGAGGTAAAACCGTAGGGTACTGGCAGAATAAAATAGTATCTCCCTCTTTATCACAGATCGTAAGGGGAGACTAAGATAAAAGAACCAATAGATTGCGGTATACCTATGATAATAGGATAGGCAAACATAAATTAATTCCAACACGCTAAGAAGATTAAATTTGATTGCTAATTAAGAATACGATTAAGATTTTTTGCATATGTAAGTGACGAGAAGCCGTGGGGTACCGGCAGAGTAGAATAGTACCTCTTTTTGTACCAGATATCGTAAAAGGCGACTAATGTACCAGAACCGACAGATGGCGGTATATCTATTCGAGACCGTGTAGTTCAAATTCACAGGGTGGGAATGGGCAATAGGCGTTTCTGTCGGGTAAGCTGCGTTTGCAATTGCCAGCACGCTTACCCAGCGCGGCAATTATTGGCAAAATTCCCCCTTTCCTTAGGTAGGCCTATGTCCAGCAGTGGACTTCTAATGGCTGTAATGATGATGATAAAGTAACGTCAATACCGTAATTCACAACATTTATTTATAGTCAATCACAAAACCAAATAACTGCAAAAATAATTAAACTTTTTAAAAATATTATTATCCAAAAATGTAGAGTTAATAAGTGGTACCAAAAATCATTTGTCATAAGCTATGATTTATTCATTATTATCATAGCAGCTAAAGTGTATCTACTGCTGAATACAAACCTCTTTAAAAAGTGTAAATCTCCCGATAACTGACACACTGGGCAGGCGTGGTTTCAATCTCAGAGCTTAGCTGCACGACGGTAATGCTGCAGCCTGCATCGCCGACCTGTTGCACTGGAGCTACGCTCTGTTGGTTCCAATACTCAGCCAATACCCCGGAGCTTTGTTTTGAATATAGTTTTTATATGGAACAATCAAACGGATTTGTAAAATAAGGTTTTAGTTTTTACAGACTCTTAATAAGGAAAGTTTTTAACACAGAACACCTGTTAAAAACATGTATTTAAGTATAATCTTTGTGATTATTCTCTTGTCTGCTGCCCGTAACAGAAGTGCTTGAGTGACTTACCACGGGATCAGGTATGAGATGTATGTGATATTGTGTATATTTTATATTTTTACAAATTTGAAGTAATCAATGCAGAAGAAACAGTTATTTATTTACTTTAGAGGCATACACAAGTGCTAATTATGTACAAGATAATATTTACTAGAAAAAAATCGACTTGTCTTAGGCTTTAGCTGGTAGTAGATCAGGTAATTGTTACAACATTAAAGAAATGACGCTTATTTGTCCGTACAAGATAACACTTGGAAAAATCGACGTGTTTGCTTAGGTATTAGATATTAGGTGCCTATAAGAACAGGCTAGACCTAGTTTAGGTACCTAAGTATCAAAATGTATTTCAGTTTAAGTTTCCTTTTGTTGTGGAATAAAGTTATTATGATTATTGTTTGCACAACAGTAGTTGAATTCATGTTAATTATATTTTTCTTAGTTTGAATTTTCGTCGTCTGTGTATATATATGAATAGGCAGGTTTGGATCAAAGATTGTCAATATTGGTTGCGAACATAGTATGTGTTTTATTTAATCAAACAACTCTTGGCATTCTTTTGTCCAGTTAAAGTACTGTCCTTTTCTTAAAAGTTTATGCAATGGTTCCAATTTGATAGCTATATTTGGCACATACTTATGATAAAAGTAGAGAACATGTAGACTTAAAAGTTGGTGATACCGTTTTTGTAGAGAATGGAAACAAACTCAATAGGAAGAAACTCGATGAACTAAGACTCTGACCATATAAGTTCAGAGAAAAAATTTCAAACTCAATTTACAAGATAAACACTGATCATAAGAAGTTAGAGTCAAACTTTTTTCACATTTCGAAGCTGACGCCAGTCCCTAACTACGATTGAAGAGTACGTATATGTGCTGCCGCATTGTCTTATCTTCTCTGGGAGGGGAAGATGTAAAATATATTTTTCTTAGTTTAAATTTTCCCGCACAGTCGCGCGTCTAATGTCAAAATCATTCAATTTAATTTAATCTGTGGTAACATAATTATAACCTAAAAACGTCACATTGTCATAATCTGAGAAATGACTTGTTTAAATAAAATTTCTTTTCTTACAGAGAAACTCAATTGTGTTTGACTGTGTCGTCCAAATTACACATTGGATTATATATACATATATACATACACATATATATATTAAATTCCCACAACATCTCATACATTGACCTGACTCCGTGGTAAGTCGCTTAAAGCACTTGTGTTACGGACACCAGACAACAGAGGAATCACAAATATACTACTTAAATACATATATTTTTCACCCATACACAGAACAAACACAAATATCATCATATAAATATTTGCTCTGGGTGGGAATCGAACCCACGACCCCTGGTGCACAAGACAGGATCACTACCATCTGCGCCATCGGGCCCGTCTATATATATATATATATATATAAATATATATATATATATACATATATACAGGAGATATAATAACTTTTACTAGTTCTAACGCAGATGACCTATTTATGAACGCCTGATTCAATCATTCCCAAAGACCCACCCTAGTACGCTTTTCATAATTATCGTATTACGTATTTCTATGAACTACGAATAATTTAAGAATTAGTGGAACACTCCGTTTAATTGAATAGGCTTCCGATGAAATTATGTTTTATACCAGACTTGAACTTGTGTTGAATGCTTTTTGTGTTAATTGTAGTTAAATTAGTTTTTAGATTAGTAGTAATTTTTTTTCTTTAATCCTGTTACTATGAGAGTTTCAATCTAGTTATTACCTTCATACACTCTGCATATAAATCATAATTTCAGCCATAGAAAGCTTATTGTAAGACACAGGCTTCCCCAATATAGGAAGACTTTTGCATAATTACCGCGTTGTGGTGGCAGTTGCAGAGCGGAACTTCACGACCAGGATGCTGCTTATCTGCACCCTATAATATTTAGGCTGCACTGTGTTGGGTGGATTTACTGTCATCTGTCAGTTCCAGTACCTCAGTTGTCTTACTACACCCGTTACAACGAGAAATTCCATTCTACTCCGATACTCTACACGGCAACTTTCATATGTCTACAATATAAATGAATAAATTCCCACAACATCTCATACATTGACCTGATTCCGTCAAAAGTCGCTTAAAGCACTTATTTTACGGTCATCAGATAACAGAAGAATCACAAACATACTTCATAAATGTAAAATAGATATTTAACACCCAGGTACAGAAACAGCATAAATATCATCATATAATTGTTTCTCCTGGTGGGGATCGAACCCACAACCTTTAGCGCACAAGACAGGATCACTACCTTCTGCGCCATACCCGTCAAATATGTTAACAAGTATTTAATTTTAACCTTTACTCTGCGATGTCTACTAAGCCAATAAACACGTACCCTTACACTATCTTAATCAAAATCGGGTAATATGGTAAACGCATCGAAAATAAATTCCTGCCGAGCGTCCCCTTAGGTAGAGCAACCCAAACCCGAATTTCAATTGTAATCAAATATGTCGCGGCAGTCTGAGTAAACAAGATAAAGGCAGTGTAGGCGCGTGAACGTGTAATTCTCGGCTTTGACAATCTTTGTGCGCGGCGCAAGTTACAAGGGGAACGATTTGTATGCGGGCTGACGTCGTAATCGCTCCTTAAAGTTACTTCAGAAAGAATCATGACTCTACACTAATATTACAGAGAATAGAATAGTACCGCCCACTGCAGGTGTTTTATGAGGCGAGTAAGGTACCAGAATCGACAGTGTGACTGACTATGTCAGTCAGTTTCATCATCATCATTACTGCCATTGGAAGTCCACTGCTGGACATAGGCGGAGCCCTATGGGGAGCCAAGAAAGCAGGAATTTTGCCTATAATTGCCACGCTGGGCAATCGCAGAGTGCATCTTTCGCGACAAGAATGCTGCTGCCTATCCCCACCCTTTGTATTTGAGCTACACTGTCTCGGATACCGCTATCTATCGGTTCTGGTACCTTAGAGAGTCTACCTTATGAACCTTGATTTTGAGGGAGGTATTATACTTGGCCGGTACCACACGTCAAGTCAGTCAGTATAAATCAAGTGTAATTAGAGTTAATATTTATTCATATGAACATTATTGTTGTTTTTGTCTATACAAAAGTTATTGTGTTACACAATTATTCAAACTCATAATGTGAAAGTAATTATTTAAGTTACGTTTCTACGGCTTTGTTATTAAACGCGATGTAAAAAGTCGAAGTCAAATATGTTTTTATTATAATAGGTCTAACATAGGCACTTTCATATCCTTAAAACAACAAAAAAATAAAAAAATCGTTCAGTATATATTTGCTTATTAAAATTTACACAAATGAAGGATGGCCCTGATAACGTTATGGTGTTATAAGATTCATTTTAACAAATGGGTCATTGAGCGTCCTACTTTCATACTCAGTCTGCCGGCACCAGGCGGGTTTTATAACTAAGTTTATAGCAGGTTCATTACTTGAGCCACTAGGTGATGGTGATAAGGTTTCTAATAAAACTATAGATATGATTGGAACCCACCCATACCGGCGTCGACGCTAGCAACTGTTGTCTTGATTTTAGATGTCAGAGCAATTTAATGCAATCCCAAGCAGCTTCATCAATAATTTAATCTTTCAAGCAGTAATAACCCATAGCAATAAGTTTATCTTTTACGCAATTCTTGAATTCATTTAGCGGCATATTAATAAATAATCTTCTTGGAACTTTTTTTGTTTAATCTTCATTATTTTAATTTCTTTGAATTTTAGTCAGAAAGATTCCGAGTCATTTAATAAATCGCTTAAATAGCCTTTTCCCGCAGAACAAAAATAGCATTTATGTCAGCAGAATACCTTATGACATAACGCTTTAAAAATAGCTAAAATAAACTAGTCGCGCAGTATTTATGTCTATAAATTGACATATTTTGTATACTGAAAAATCCGCAGAACTAAGTCTACTTGAGAAATTTATTTATATGAGTTCCCCATTACAATTCATCATCTGAAGTTATATCACCAAGAATACAATAGTTTTGACAAATTCCAATTCAATATCCAAAAAGAAAGATTTCTTAATAATGATATTTGTTTTTGTATGCTTCACATTAGGTGTGACAAATTTATAGTTCTGGGATGTAATCTGGGATTTATCGTGAAATCTATTTAAACACGGAAATATTTAGTTTATCAGTGGACGCGCGTGAACATTCGCTTTCATCTTATGTCTTGTCCATCTAATGAGGGATTATATGAGAACGCCTTTTCCAGATTTCCTTTCCCCGCCACCCCTGCCAGCATGGCCGCCCATTATTACTGGCCGCAGATCATCTGGCCATTATATAATTTGTTTACTTACAGACATTATGATTATGGTTGCTCGTTCTACTTCAGGGTTCACTTTGTTATATGATATACTTATGTAATGCAATAGTAGTAGGTAATAAGGTGTTTGTAAAAGTGTGCTGCAGAATACTGTTGTTTTACTGTACTACTTGTAACATTACAAACGTTGAGAAAAAAACCTTTTATTTCAGCGTTAAGTATCTATAAAGAGAGAAATTCTGTTTGCGTGGAGTAAAGTAGAGTATTTCGCAAATTCCCAAAAGAATGCAGCTCTAATATAAGGGTTGGAATGGGCAGCAGCATCCCTATGCCTGCCCGGTAATTATAGGCAAAAATCCACCTGTCCTGGATAATACTATTTCCAGCAGTAGACTTCTTATGGCTGTTATGATGATAACGATATGATTTTGTTAAGTTTAGTAATTTTAACAATGTTTCGAAATTGACCTTATAATTAGTTAGCCTTTGACTTTGCCACGAAGTACCAGCAGAGTAGACTAAAGTACCAGAACCAATAAATGGCGGTATACCAATCAGGAACATTGCAGCTCGAATGCACAGGGTAGGGATAGGCAGCAGCATCCCCGTCCTAAAAGCTGCGCTCTGCGATATGCCAATATGCTCGCCCAGCGTGTCAATTTTGCACAAAAACCTCCTTTCTCTGAGAGATCTATGTCCAGCAGTGAACTTCCAATGGCTGGTCTGATGGTGATGATATCACCCCATGTTGAATGCGTGTTTAAAAAAAACTCAATTTCATTAAATACTGGAGAAAGTAATATTAGTATCTTGTAAAATAAACAAGGAAACAAAAATGAGAGACACAGCTCATAAAATTGTTTGACTAAAGTGGCCGAGGAAGAGACAGATACACAGCAAAGGCTGGTTTGGCGGACTGGATTCTGAGTGGTGATCACCTATCGGATGGTGATTAACCAATAACCACAAAGCCATAGGCAATCTGGTAAGGTTGATAGCAAGTAATGGGCAGTACACCTAGGTTTCCCGGAATGTAAGCGTCACCGCACGTAGACGCTTGTAATATCACAAGGATATCAACTAGCGTATTGTCAACCTTGTGACTTGAACGTATTTCATCACATTACTCAGTTAATTCATTGCCTCTCTCTCCCTTCGAATCGGATTACAGCAATACGAATACTGCTCTTTGGCGATAGAAAAATGTGATGTGTGAATTTTTTGCAGAACTGCATATAGCAGTGCTTTTGCAGTAGATGGCTTGGAACATTTGTTTTGTTTACATTTAAAATTATTGTGTTCAAGAAAACTTGTAAGTTTAGGACTATATATAATGAAAGTACGGATTTCTTTCGTTTTTACGGATATCTTTGGCCCATATGAACTTGAACAATTATGTACTATATTTATATAATACAGACAACACCCAGTATCTTTTGAAACCGTTAAGTTTACAATGTTCAATGCTATCTTGACCGCATTTTGTAGCTTTAATGCTAAAAGTTTCTAGTTTCTTCTAGGTTCATTCTAGTTTTATAGAAAGGACTTAAGTGTTTTAAGTTTAGTATAAAATCAACACGTTCAACAAATTAAATTAACTATAGTATTTTTTTATATATGCATACCTTTTTTATAAAACACAATATTCACAATAGTATATTTACGAATAAAATAAAAGGGAACGATAGTGTTGGATACGCAATCTTCCAAAGCTATTTTTAAAAGTATTATGAATTAAAGAATTATGTGTAATTTTAGTAAACTTTAAAAATAAAAAGGCCTGAACTAAGCTTATTTCATAAAATCAATTCATCATCATCATTACAGCCATTAGAAGTCCACTGCTGGACATAGGCCCCGTCAAGAAGTAGTGGGCAAACGTGTTGACAATCGCAGAGCACAGCTGTAACGACGGGGATGCTGCTGCCCATCCCCAGCCTTTGCATTTGAGCTACACTGTTTCGGATGATATACCGCCATCTGGAGGTTTTTGTATCTCAGTCGCCTCTTGTAGCGTAAGAGGCGACTAGTTCAGAGAAAGTTACTATTCTACACTGCCGGTACCTCGGCTGCAAAAGATATCATCAGTCATCATCAGTCACAGGACAACCATTGCTGGACCTAAACCAAACCTAATAGTGGTTTCCAATAGGACCGGTTGTATACGACCTACGTCTAGCGTGACCCTGCGATATTAGTCAGATGTCGGTGGACGGACGTCCAATGCTGCGCATGCAAGTAGCGTGGTCTCCATTCTAGAACCTTTTAAGTCTAAGTGCCCTCTACCACTTTAATTGCTAATACACTGAGTTATATTGGTGACGTAGATTCTTTTCAGATCTCATTCCTGATTCGATCGCGAGATTTCGAGCGTTGCCCTCTCCATAGCACGTTAGGCAATTTTAAGGTTGCTCATAAGGCAAATGTAAGAGACCACGTCTCGCTGCCATAAGTCATCGCTAGTAACACACATTGATCGAAGACTTTAGACTTGAGACACTGAATTATGTCAGAAAAAAACCAGTTTACCCAACGCCTCCAAACGCTGTGTCTATAGATGTTTAATACAGCAAAGAAGCATATATGCCCTATTAATATAAAGAATAGTACATGTAATGTTTACTCTCTGTAAATTAAATAAACCAGTGTATGCCCCGCCAAGTCCGAGAAGCACACATATAAACACTTTAAAGTGAACCATAAATCGAAGTCATTAAAACTTAATACTCAATGCACGGCCGGCGGTATCCTAAGAGCAGCAATAAATTACCAATGAGCCGGTATTAACCCAATTGAAAAATCGGATCTGGCTCAGCTTAGGGTCCTTACACGCCGCCGAAGCCTTTGCGGTAATCTTGCCACAATTATGGGCCCACGAGCCTTCAAAGAGCCGGAGTTAGGGTGGCATCCAGTAGTAAATGGGTATGGCTGAGATTGTTGGTTCTTAATTTATTGTATGTAAATAGTTTGCCACAGTGCGGCGCGTGTTCTTTGTTTGTTTATGCTTTAAGTTCCTAACAAGCTATGAATTTAGATAAAGGTTCTTAGAATTACTGTGTTTTGTATTCAAATTTGTTTTGTTTATGTTTTATATCTTGTAAGCATAATGCCAAGATATCTTCTGAAGAATTCTTACAATTTCTTACTCGTTGACTCGACTTCGAGATAATTAGTGTAAATCGTATGTTACGGGTATCATATAACAGAGAAATTACAAACATAATAGTTAAATGTATTTAACACCCCGTCACAGAACAAACATTGATTTGTACTATATAACAATTAGTCTACGGGGTTCCTAAAAGTATTATTATTGAAGAAGATGTAGGCAGAGTAAAATAGCACCTTCTCCTGTACCAGGTATCGTAAGAGGTAACTAAGGTACCAGAACTGAGAGATGGCGGTATATCCATCTGAAACATATTAGCTCTAATACAAAGAGCGGGGACGGGCAGCAGCATCCCCGTCGCCAAGGCTACGCTCTGCGATTGCCAACACGCTTGCCCAGCGCGGCAATTATGGGCAACATTCTCCCTTGCGTCCAACAGTAGACGTCCAACGGTATATGATTATGACAGGCTCCAGTGATGCTAATTATTATGCAGGCTTTATGCTTGTTTTTCGACCTGGTGTAATAAAGAAAATCGGTTTCAAGTCCTACTGTAACGAGATAAAATTGTTCTCTATACCCAGACGAAGTCAGGGCGGGTCGCTCGTAAGAATATTGATAAAATGCCTCTATAGCTCTCTATTGGACAACAAGACGAAACTAAATTTATAGGTTTATCCTGAGCACTTATTCCGCAAGGGACAAGATTATATAATGAACTCTGTTCAGAATTACAACGGTCAGGTATCCTGTACCAGCAGCTGGGTGGAACCCGGTTTACGCAAACCGGGTATTATTTATTTTTACCACTGATTAGACGGGGCATTCTTAGGGTTAAGGGCCTTATGAAAAATTCCCAATTTCGTCACGCTCGTTTTCTGCAATACTGTTTGTAATTCGGGTCTTTGTTTGGTGGAATTTTTGAAGTGTGCGTTTGGCTTAGAGTTGTACTGAACTTCTTTTGTTTTCATTTGTTATAGTTAAATAAGCTATTAATGTAATTGCCGTAAGGTGCCGACCAAGAGGTGGTCGTTTGAGGCACCTAGGGTACCGGAACCGATAAATATATATAAACATAAATAAAAAAAATGACGATCTCGATGGCGCAAACAATACTGATCTTATCTTAGGCGCCAAGGGTCGTAGGTTTGATCCGAACCCAGGACAAACATGTTTATGATAAATGTTTGCCTTTATTCTGTGTCTTGGTATTAAACATAGGTTTAAGTATTATATTTGTGGTTCCTCTATTGTTCGCAACACATGAATAAAGTGACTTATTTCGGAGTTAGATCATTGTGTGAATGTTTATTTATTTATTATTTCACCTGAGTCCTAAAAATAAAGGTCAGTTAATGTTACGTTTTAGTGATTTAAAATAAATATCTAACGGCTTTAAAACGCGGGTTATTTTGATACTGCAAGAACATTATGCTGAGAGAGAATCTTTGTGTCTAATAATTTGTATTTATGTATTTTTATTTCTTAGTAAATGTATTTATGGGGCTAAAAAATGATTTTCTATCTTTCTAATGCAAAATTAAGGGATGTTCAATAAAATAATTGAATATCGATAGAGTGATTGGAAACGGTTGTGTGGAGTTTTGACAAAACATTTCATATATTGGCTGCCTTCAAGATATGTCGTTTAAAAACACTTGTGTTACGAACATCAGACCACAGGGGAAACACAAATATAATATTTAAATTCATTTATACAATACCCAGATACAAAATAAATAAATCATAAAATATCATCACATAAATGATTGTTCTAGGCGGGAATCAAACCCGCGGTCCCTGGCGCATAAAACAGGATCATAACCATCTGCGCCATCAGGCCCGTTTATAATATTATTCGTTTATAAAGTAAGTTCATAAAAATGTTGTATGTACGACTTTTCGAAGCACCATAATATGCGTCTAGAGACTATCTCGACTTTTTCCTTGTCCCTTTCCATAACGTATAATTATTGCTTTTCAATTACAAACCATAGGTAGATATTACAATTTGCGTAATAATGATATAATTGTTCAACAAATGCTCGATAAAATACGTATGGTATATGATTATTTCATTTACTTCCTGTCCAATTTTGTTTTCTTTTTATTTAGAAGTTTTTACTCAACCAATGACATAGAATAAGTTGGTTAAGTTGAATAAGCTTTTATAACGTAGAAGAGCACAAAGAAAGAATTTTTGAAAATTAACCCAATAAAGAGGTAAAGCGATGGTGCAAAGTTCTCATGAAACATTTGAATGACGAATAGCTTATTTTAAAATTATTTAAATGATATTCAGTTATAAGATTCTTCACACATATAAAATATATTTTCTATAATTGTCCTTTAAGAGTATGAAAGTTTTATGACTTAATGCGTAACGTAAAACCGCGGGGCGCTGCTAGTTAAAAATAAAATTGTGTGGACCACCTTTATCTCTTAAGGGTATGAAATATAACTAAAAACTTTCAAATCTACAGAGTATATGGAATATAGTCGGTATATATTATTGAGGAGTTCAAAATAATTTACAAATTGTTTGTCTCAAAATTGAAAATAATATTTTCTTTAGCACTCTCATTACAATATTAGAACAAATATAATTAAATTACGTTAATTAACCATTTATCTTACCTTAAAAGTATTAGGAAACGACACATAAAGTTCACTTATTACATCTTCAATTATTAATATATAAGCCTTTATTTTCAGATGTTTAAATATCGAAATACACAAACGAATGTAAACCTCAATCTTCCATTGAATCCCGTTATGCTCTCCAACGCGCCTCATATCGACTTTCATTCAAAGCTTTACAAATCTAATATATAAAATTCTCGTGTCACAGTGTGGTAACTATACTCCTCCGTGACGGTTTGACTGATTCTCAGGAAACATTTTATCATACTCCTAAGTGATAGGGTTATCTAACCCAAGCATTTTTGGTAATTTTTTAAAATTTTGTAATGTGGATTAAAAATACATACAACCCTAAATTATCACCCTTCTATCACCAACCTACTATTTTAAAATAGCAAACTAGATATTTCAACATTTTATATATCTTTATGGCAGAAAAACGATTGCCGGGACTGATAGTTTGATGTCTCTATGAACCCGTCCAAGACTCAAGCCATTATCTTGGGCAGCAAACGACAATTATCCAGTTTAAAAAATGTACTTGTAATTATTTTTAATGACGTGGTAGTGCCTTACAGCACATGCGATAAGGATCTTGGCCTATTTATCGATTTTTTTAACCTGGGATACACATGTTAATGAAATCAGCAGTAAGGTAACTGGAATGCTTCGTGTTCTCTATCGATTAAAACATTTTCTTCCTACCAAAACCCTTCTTACTCAATCCTTGGTTTTACCCATAATTGATTATGGTGACGTGTGTTACACTAATATCTCTCAAAAACTCCTTAATAAATTGGATCGTATATAAAACAACTGTCTTCGTTTAAAGGACAAAACTGTTGTTTTCTTAAAGGATAGATTCCATTTCCTATCTCCCTCTCACGAACGTAATATCCGTTCTTCTAATACTCTCTCGCTCTTAACTCCTTCTCATCACTCTAGTTTTTTGTCAATTTCTTTGTCTTTTGTCTTTCTGGAATGAGCTTCCGTTGAATATTAAGCAATCCCCAAACAAATTTATCCTGAAACGCTGTCTCCGTACTTTATTTACTGATGCTGCTTCTCTAACTTCTCTCTCGAACTTTTATATCCATATTTCTGATGTACGTTATTTTATATATATATTTGATATCATATGCATTTATTACATTTATTTATACAAATATGTATGTCACATTTATCAATTTTGTATATATATTGTCTGCACCACTATATATATATATTCCGTTTCGTGTAATGGTTGACTAGGAGATAATGCCACCTGGCATTAAGTCCGCCATTTATAAGTTTTGTGACAATTTGTGCAATAAAGTTAAATAATAAAAAAAAAATTTTTAAATAACTATGTAAATGATATTTAATTACATAGATATGCATATACGTGTTATGCAATAATGGATAATACTGATCCTTTCAGAGGTTACCTGTATCTAGCAGTAGATGTTCTCCGGCTGCTATCCTTTTATCGCCAATAAATAATAATGATTTGTCAAACCTCAAAAATTTAATTAGTTTTTTATGTGATTTTCTTTATATTTCAGGTACACGCACGGTAGAAGAAATAACAACTGGTAAGGGGACTTTAATGTAATTATATTATCTATGAGTTAGATAACTTTTAAGATTCCTTGGGTAATCAGGGTCATACTACCTATAATTATGCATATAATCATTTCCTTATTGTAAATGCTAATGTTCTTTATATTAATTTATTGTTTTTGTTTTATTGAGATCACTATGAAGTATGTATGGTATTATATTGTAAGATAGATTTAAGGATAGTTTGATAAGATCAATCTGGTGTAAAAGATGATGATAATGTGAAAACAATAAAGAAAGAAATGTTGAAATGGTTTGAAAAGTAGAAAAGATGAAGATATAGAGCGGAAGTGAATAAAAGGGTTGGTATAGGACGACCTGGGTGAATATATCTTCACCAGGTAGAAGACGTATCAAAGAACGCCAGGTCAGAAGAATAAAGAAATAACGAGCGTGTTTGGAAGGACTAATGTGAGTTAAAGAAGCAAAAGAAGTATGCCAAGATCGTAAAAATTGGAGATCAATAGTCTCTGCCCACTCCGATGCGACACAAGCGTGATGTATGTATCTGTATGTATGTAATTTATTGACGATTTGTCAGTTTACGATTCGTATATTATTATTATTGTGTAATTTAATTACAATTTATATAATTAAAGGCTGTGTTTCCTTTCTAAATTTAAATGACAACTCACTAAATCTAAGTAAAGTATGTAGAGAAATAGGGAATCAAGCAAAACGGCCCTCGTGTAACAGTGACACTTTTATAGACCATAAGTCATCGTTAACTACAAATGGACTTCTTTTGATACACGAAATTAATGCGAGAAAGTGGAAAATAGTCCGTTTATCACATTAATAAAAGCTATTGTTGCCTGACCCAGTTCCTTTGGAGTGGGACCAAAATATAAATAGCTTTTGGTATGAACACTTTCGAAGCAATTTTGTGTATTCAAGCTAAGTTTGAAAGCGAAGTTACAGACTGCGAAATATAAATTTTATTGTTACGAACTACGAATTAATTGAATAGTTACACAAAGTGCGGTGCTTATTGGTGATGTTTGACAAAGGAATAAAACATTACATATTGTTATGTTATCAACAATTGAAATCACAACAATTGATTTAGGCTGTTGTAGTGAATTAAAATTTCAAAGTTATAATTAAAAACGTCTGTAATATATGTCGTTATCAAAAACCTTTTCATGATGTGCTGAAACCACTATTAAAGTTTTGTAAAGCATATTTAGAGGTAGGCTATAGATGTTATTTCAACTCATTAGACGCGTTACGTGTGACTGCACTTAAGTTACATTTGTTACCGATATTTGATATAAACGGGATTACAAATATAATACTTAAATACATATATTCCACACCTAGATGCAAATAAAACAAAAATATTTACTCTGTTCGTGGATCGAATCCACTATTTTAATTTAATTAGTTATTTACTTTTTCCTTTAATTTATCAATATCATCATCATACCAGTCGTTAGAAGTCAACTGATGAATAAAAATAATAAATAAATATAATCCAAGTGAGTAGGTTTTTTGCCTATAATTGCTGCGCTGGGCAAGCGTATTGGCAGAGCGCATCTTTCGCAACAGGGATGTTGTTGCCCACTGCTGCTCTGTTCATTTGAGCTGCACTGTTTCGGATAGATATACCGCCATCTGTCAGTGCAGTGGGAGGTACTATTTTACTCTGCCGATACGTTACGGCTGTCTTTAGTTATATTCATCGTTATATCATTCATTTAGTTATAGTTATTTTACTCGTGTATACGTTTGCTATAGACATAAAAATACATATGTATAATTGAATATTTTTTAGCTCTAGGTATGGGATACTGGCGATGTAGAATAGCACATCCCCCTGTACCAGGTACAGTAAGAGACGGCTGAGTTACCAAAACTAAGCGATGACAGTATATATCCATCCAATTGCAAAGCTACGCCCTGCGTTTGTCACCACGTTTACCAAGTCATTTATGAGCAAATTTCCCTTTTCTTAAAGAGTTTTATATCTATTTAGCAGTGATCATTCTACAACTGATATGACGATGATCATGATTTCGTTATTAAAATTATTAAAACGATTATTAAAACAAATGTTCCCAATAGTTCAAGCTAGTCACTTACCGAATTTCATCGATAACAATGCACCAATGACATCTTAACAATTATCAACCGACCATACACTTTTATAATATTACCTAAAGATGTTTACATAGACTGATAAAATCCACAATCATGTACGATTAAAGAAATAGGACATGCACAGGACACAAACAAGAAAATCGATAGATTACATCACAATGAACAAGCAAGTGCTGTGAAGCGTAAACGGAATCTTTGAAACGTCACATTTGTGGACAAAGCATATTTGTAATTTTGATAAAACCTTTATCTTTTATATATACTTTGATTTAGGACATTAAACTAAGTATTTTTAAGAGTCGACTAAAGTACCATAGCCATCAGTTGACGGTTTATAAATCCAGAACAGCGTAGCTCGTATGCGCTGAGCGAGGATGGGCAGCAGTATCTCGGTCGCAAAAGGTGCGCTCTACGATTACAAACACGTTTGCCCAACATGGTGATTATGGGCAAAAAACCTCTTTACTTGGACAGGCTTATGTCGAGCAGTGGACTTCCAATGGCTGGTATGATGATGAAACAAGAATACAGTCCGCGTAACTGCCTATAGACGCTCGTAATATTACAAGAATACTAGTAGCTCATTGTGATCCTTATGTCTGAAAGATAATATATCACATTGCTCGGTAATTTCACCCTTCAAACTTGGACACAGCAACGCAAACACTGCTATTTGGCCGTAGATACAATACAGATTACTATTGCATGAGGTCTACCCCTACTCATAAAAACGAATATAATTCTGTTCAACATGCATAGTTAACATGTAAAAACAAAAGTATACGTTTAATAGTAAAAATAGTTAAGTTAAGCAAAATACAGCCGCAGCATCCAAAAATCGCGATCGAGTTGTAATCTAATTTACGAGCAGAGATCGAAAACGTTATTTCACTGTCACGGACACACGGCGGACGTATCAAACGGGCATTAGCACAAAATTGAGACTGCCGGGTGAACAGCACCATTCGTGCACAATTCACAGCGCCTGTCCCAGTTTCTGGAATAAAGTATGACGTAATAAAATAATTAACTTAACTTCTTTACTAACTATATCCATATTTCGTCGTAATATCGTCTTTATCCGTAATTTCTTTTTTATGTGCCAAGAGTCATAGGATCGATCCCCACCCAGGACAAATATTTGTGTTTATTCTGTGTCTGGGTGTTAAAATTATATTATTCATTTAAGTGTTATATTTATAATTGCTCTATTGTCTGATATCCGTAACACAAGTGCTTTAAGCTACTTACCACAGAGTCAGGTCAATTTATGAGATATTGTGTGAATAAATTTTTATAGCACTTAAAGTGTATAAAGTTTGTCTTAAAGTTTAACTTATAATTTACCATAGCGCCTAGATCGCGCAATCACCCAAACATTGATATGACGAATATTTGTGTTTGTTCTGTGTCTGAGTGTTAAAATATGTAATTAAATATTATATTTGATTTATGGGATAAGTGTATTAACAACCTTTAAATTAATAAATAAATTCACACGAGACCTGACTCCGAGAAAACTCGCTTCAAGCACTTGTTTTACGAACATCAGAACAACATAATAATCACTAATAAAATACATAAATACATATTTTCAATACCCAGACATAGAAGAAACGTAAATGTCATCATTTTAATATTTGTCATTGGTCAGGATGGAATCCACGACTTTTGGCGCACAACACAAAATCTCTACCAACTGGCCCATAAGACTCGTCGGAATCGTATTATTTATGTATTTGTTATTATTGGAGATATCGTATTTTATTAAAATAACTAACATCCTGTGACATCTAAACAATAGATATTTTTCTGTATGACTTAAGTCAACAAACAGGCATACGGTCTACGGATATCACAAGCGTATTGCCATGGGTCTTGTAAATATTTAATGAACATTATCCAGAAATTTTGTTGCCTTTCTCTTTTCAAACAGAAACATATCAATGCAAATGCTGCTGTTTGGGGGTAGAAATTAGTGAGAGTGAGGTACCAATGTAAGGAACCTTTATATAAGGTCTACCTCTGATATAGTTGGCAGGACAGGAAAATATAATATAGTGCAGACACATATGGGAAGTATAATATTTTGGAATTGTACTAAAGGGTGGTGTCCTCTGATTTAACAATAAAGATATTGAATTATAGTGGCGCTCTATGAGTGCCGACAAAAATGAAAACTTGAACTTAAACTTTCTTTAATGCTTGGGAAATATTTTAACGCACCTGCAATACTTTTAACTAAAGCGCTATTTTATTATTTTATTTGTTATAATTACATATATAATTATTATTGTTGTATAGTTTTAGTAAACTTTTGTAATAAATGAAAATTGTAAGGGCGTAACGTGAAAAATGAGACAATTTATTCAAAAGATGGAAACATATTTTTTGCACCCAGGATAGTGGATTCTATACCTATCAGAATCCATAGTAAGGAAAATATGTATATAATGAATATTTGCATTTGTCTGTATGTAATTATTATTATGGTTTCAATTCCTCTGTTATTTGATGTCCGGAACACAAGTGCTTTAATGACTTCAATCAAGTTAATATATAGGATGTTGTGTGTGTGAATTTATGAAATAATGCGAATGCATGCTCGCAAAATTTACAGTAAACTTTGTTATATATTCACAAGCCCCTGTTATATATTAAGACATCCATAGTCTCTGCACTAATGGACTGTTATAAAAACATCCAGCAAAATTGTACAAAGCAGCTATGAATTTAACGACCGATGAATTAATGCTCGTACTAATTTGTTTGCTGTTTATTAAACAAATGGGCTCGTTAGTACTTTAATTAACTGGGAACAACCGAACTCTGTTCCTTAGATATAAGCATATAATGATATATTATGACCGATCAAAATCATCATCATCATATCAGCTATAGCAAGTTTACTGCTGGACATAGGCCTTCCCAAGAAATGATGCCCATAATTGCAGCGCTGGGCAGGCGTGTTGGTAATCGCAAAGTGTGGCTTTCATGACGGGGCTGCAGCTGCCTGTCACCGCCCTGTGCATTAGAGCTACACTGTTTCGAATGGATATACCGCTATCTGTTGGTTCTAGTACCTTAGTCACCTCTTACGATAGCTGGCACAGGTAGAGGTATTATTTTATTCTGCTAGCACCTCACGGCTAGGGAACGAATGAATACAAATAGTAAAGAACATTTATATTTAGCAAATAAATAATTTTCTTTGTTTCTTTCAAGTTGTATTTATGTTAGGAAATTTGAGTCTGTGTACATATAACAGACATCTAAACCACAATATTTTAAGTTGTGTCTCCAATAAATAAATTTATAATTACGGTTTTTCTTTTACATTTTCACAAAACTCTTCGTTTCTTCTTAAATTAAAAGCATTTATTTAATAAAAGATTTGATGTGATTCACTCACTACTAACGGCTTATCTTTTGAAATTTTCTCTTTTTTTATTACTCCACCTATTAGTGTGTACATATGCTTATCAGTATTTGTAAACATTTGCACTTTCACCACCCATAATAAAACTACTTTTATGACTTTTAAAATGAAGTTTATTTCAGTTATACATGATTTATTCGATTTTTGTGTTAAGCGCCCTACGGCAGCTATTTTCTCCAAACCACTCATGTAACTAATAATTTTTAAATGAGTATATTTTTATGGTTGTTGACTTGTTTGACATGCATGTGCACTTTTATATATAAACTAGCTGACCTGACCGACGTTGTCTCTATAGAATTTATGTATTGAAACTAAATATGTAATTATAAATTGAGGAATTTATGTATTGAAACTAAATACGCAATTATAAATTGAGGAATTTATGTATTGAAACTAAATACACAATTATAAATTGAGATACAAATGATCCTTCTCTCTCTTATGTTTATTAAACTGTAAGTACTCTGTAAGTAAAACCTTATTAAGATCGGTTCAGTAGTTTAGAAGTACATCTAGGAGAAACACCGTGTTGTATGTATGAAGATATATGATTTTTGTATATAAATATAATACCAATTGACCTTCAGATGTATTTAAAAAATGGAAAGAAATAATTCGTAACCAATATAAACTCATCGTCAGAAATTGCAATGGAACGGGTTGCCTGAATAATTTCAAGTATCATTAATTCACTGATATTTTCTAATAGAAAGCTAAAAAGCAACGGGCCCGATGGCGCAGATGGTAGTGATCCTGTCTTGTGCACCAGGGGTCGTGGGTTCGATTCCCACCCAGAGCAAATATTTATATGATGATATTTGTGTTTGCTCTGTGTATGGGTGTAAAATATATGTATTTAAGTAGTATATTTGTGATTCCTCTGTTGTCTGGCATTCGTTACACAAGTGCTTTAAGCGACTTAACACGGATTCAGGTCAATGTATGAGATGTTGTGGGAATTTATTATTATTAATTATTATTAATATACATATGGTGAATCTTTAGCAAAGCGAACGTGGGACGTCAGCAAAGCCACAAGAAGCATTCTGTCTATAACGTGGGTGGTAGAAAATCAAACAGTTTTGACACAAATAATAATTTCAAGTCGTGCGAGTAGAGTTCTAATTTATGCACTTTGTTAATGGCTCGCTAAATGACGGGTTCGTTGCATACAAGTGTTAGGTCGATGATTGAGAGTGGAGTAAGCTACGGAATTACTAACATATGCATTTTTTTGTATAGCAAGTTCCGCACACAAGCGCGGGGAAGCCGCATCGAAATCACTAGCGCAGTGCCAAACATGAAATTTGAAGTTGTGGTATAGTTTTTTAATAATTAACTTTACTACCGTTTGATGAATTCATTAATGATGCCTGACTTCGGGATAAGTTTTTTAAAGCAATTGTGTAAACGAGATCAGAAAACAGAGGCATTATCAATGTATTTCTTTATTACTCAGAAACAGGATAAATCCAAATTTTCAAAACATATATGTTTGTCTTGAATGGTGATCGAACCCACGACCCTAAGCGCATAAGATACACTGAGTGAGCAATGGGTTAATATTATTAGGTAAGGTTAAAAATCTGAATTGGTGACACAGATGGGAGACTTACGAAATTTAAAAGTAATTTTGTACTTTTAGTAATTTTTTGTTGTAAAACATGTCATATATTCAAAATTCTTTCATACTCGTAGTATTGTGGATACAGACGTGTTGATGTATATTATTTCGACCCCGTGATAAATTGTTTAAAGCGTGTTACGGATATGACATAACTCAGAAATCACAAATATAATATGTAAATACATATTTTAACACACAGAACTAACACACATATTCATAGAAAAGATATACTCACCTTTTTATCCTCTTGTGTACTAAGATCTGTCACCATATTTGGGCATTCAGAAGTATGTTTGGCACCCATCAAGACATGCTCGGTACGCGACACTTGCATCTTGCTTTACTTTATTTATTTAAATCCTGGGGCATTTTTCGCTTCAGTGTCGAACTAGTCTGGGTACTGTCAGGACTTTCTGTGCCATGTGGTTGGGGTTTTTTGAATTCTTTGTATATCTTGGTATGCTTCAAGACTTCCTGTTTTACTATGTCAACTTTTAGTCCATAGTGAAGCTGATCATTTATGACTTACCAAGGTGCGTTGGCTACCATTCTAAACTTTGTATGATTTCTATATTGGAGTGAGAGGCAGTCCCCCATAATTGAATGCTCTCCCCATAATTGTATAAGGGTCCAAATTGGTTTGAGCATAGCTTAGTAGACAAGAAGTTTGCTGTTTTATGATAATTGCAATTGATGACCCAATAACCAGTAGAGTTTGCGCAATTGCATTTCCATTAATTAGAAAACAATTTTATTTTCGAGTAATCCGCTAGCATATTCTATGGGGCAGTCACTTAAATTTTCACAGGCAGGCAATTTATAGGCCACGTCAACGAATCTCCACTATTTGCCGTCCGTTGTCACCTGGCCAAGCTGATGAAATATTGATAAGTATTGATTTTAGTAAAGTAAACTACTATAATTGTGTTGTTCCACGCGTCCTTAGTTTTGGGTACACCCTTTGATTTGCCTTAACTTACCTAACCTTTGTCATGTATTGTATTATTCTTATATTTAACATTCTTCTAGATCTATACTAATATTTTGAAAACCAAATAGTTTGTTTGTTTAAACGCGCTTATTTCAGGAACCGCTAGTCCGATTTGAAATTTTTTTTCAGTGTTGGAGAGTCTATTCATCGAGGAAAGCTACTATATTCCTCAAAGTCAATATTCTGTGCGGAGTCATGGGTACTATTATTATGTATATAAAAGACTGACGAATGCCAGCCCTAAACTTTAAGGAAGGAAGGAGCGCTAAGAAAGGATTATTGAAAATTCACCCCCTAAGGGAGTTTATACCGGGGGTGCGAAGTCAGTATGATACTTTGCTGATTTTGGAGTTATTCAGTATAACAGTTTTACATTGAAAGTTACAAAACACGGGGAAAAAGGGGATGAAAAATTAGAATGGAATTCTACAAATTAATGCGAGTGAAACTGCGGGGTGCTGTTAGTAATTTTTTATAGCTAGAAACAAGCAAATGCCCGTATTGAAGATTATATATACATGAAAAAAAAAACAAACTTCAGGTGGCACCATTGTCCAATTGAGTCCGATATAGACACGTCGATTTTTCCCCAGTGTACTTAAAGTATTATTTTTTCGTGTACTAAGTCACTGGACTAAACTTTTACTTACACAAGATAACAAGCTTATTTTCAGTTAGAAAAAGTTCTCATATCCACAAACGAACCGCGCCTTGACAGCTCTAATTAGATTTCATTTCATTCTGGCATTATTAAAAAAAAACACATGACACATGAGAATGCAAAATTTTATTCTCAGAAAATATTAACTTATACATAATAAGTTGATAAATATAGTTGAAATTGGCCTTAATTGATGGAAATCTCCAGTAAATCTGTATCAAATACAATTCAGACAAAAAATAATAACAATAAAAGCCTAATGGTCTAATGAAGAGATGTAGAGCCTTTCCAACTTTCATGGAAATAAGTTGTGGCTAGTAGAACATAATTTCTATGTTATGAATAATCGTCATAACAGCAGTAGAATGTTCACTGCTGGACATAAAATTTCCAGGGGAAAGGGGAATTTTGCCCACAATCACCGTATTTTTATTAGACTAGTTCGACAAATAAGCATACAGCCCGTGATAGTTTAATAATAATAAATTCCTTCATCTCATAAATTGATTTGACTCTATGGTAAGTCGCTTAAAGCACTTGTGTTACTGACGCCAAACAACAAAGGAATCATAAATATATTATTTAAATATAATTAACACCCATACACAGCAAACACAAATATCCACACATAAATATTTGCTCTGGGTGAAAATCGAACCTACGACCTTGGGCGCACAAGATAGGATCACTACCATCTGCGCCATTGGGCTCGTCATAATATAACGTTATATTTTGACGGGCCCGACGATAGTAAGCGTCACTACATCACTACCGCCATCCTTATTATTAGCCTTGAATGTTCTACGTCACATTACCTAGTAATTTCACTGTCTGTTCAAACTTAATGCGAACACAGCTATTTGACAGTAAAAATAGGTGAGAGTGAGGTACCAATACAGACGATTTTTTTAAGAGGTCTTCTTCGTGTAAGAGGTCTACTTTATAGCTTCTCGATGAAAATATCGCTACACATCCCCGACCAGTTGCATTTCAGCTATGCTGCAACAAACATGTCATTCACACGCTGTAAACCATAGAGTTGATAAAAGGTAGAGTCCCTATTTGCGTCAATTGAATACAAAGTTAATAAATACTTGTGTTCCGTTGTTTGTTGTATCTAGGTAGTCCCGCTTTGAACTCGTAACTTGGTGCTGAAGGCTTGAATGAAAAATAACATTGTCGTGTAACTATTATAAGCGCATTGCAGTGTTCGCGTCTGTGTATAATTTACGAGTCCGACTGAGCCGTACGCTGTTTTTGTAGGACAGGAATTGTGAACGCATTTAAGAATCACATTTAATTTATAGATTTTAACTAGCTGCCAGAGTCTTTTAACAGGGCCGCGATGTATCAGGCGATTAAGGTATCAGATTTGACAGATGACGGTATATCCATCTGAATCAGTGTAGCTCGGGCGGGGATGGGCAGCAGTATCCCCGTCGTGAAAGCTGCGCTCTTACCCAGCGCGGCAATTATTGGCAAAATCCCCCTTTTCTTGGCGAGGCCTATGCAGCAGTGGACTTCCGATGGCTGATTTGATGATATGATCAACTTTCTATCCCTGCAAACGTTGATCTGTCATATAAATAATAAAAAAAGATTAAATTACTTAAACAAGTATTAAAAAAGGGTCTGGTATTTTTAATGCCATATTATTAAAAAATTAATATGATTTCCATAAAATGTTTAAAGAAGTTAGGATTTGTTAACTCATATCACTTAAAGGTATAAAAATAGATAGTAGTCGATTCTGAATTACAAAATTTCATACAAATCGTTCAAGACGTTTCGGAGGGGTATGGTAAGTGCGGCAATTAAGTTCCCCTTTTCTCGGTAGGACCTGCCACTGCTGGTAGTATACTTCCAATGGTTGATATAATAAAATATTTACATATATATTAAATATGACAAATATGATAAATAAAATAAATATGACACGACATAAGTTTATTATAGCTTTACCATTTGTGATAATACTATTTACATGTAAAGCACAATACAAAAAGACAATTCAAGATTTTATAAAAAAAATGATCAAGACAATTGAAATATTAAGCTATTAAGTCAATTAGGCTATATTCTAAATAGGCCATTTATTATATACTTTAATATACCTCGTCAGGTAGCTCATTCCATAATCTGCAGATCTAGTAATGTCCGGTAAAACCTCAAACTTTTTTGAGGATGATGGTCATGATTGATTTTTTGATAAATGCAGGCGTGGTGAATTCATAGTAAGTGTTTGTGTATAAACTCGTTTTTTATTTCAATCAATTAGTTTAAATACTGACTTTGATTGTTGAAGTGTTGATAGTATGCGCACTGATAGAAAAAAAGGACAGCATCTATATTTGCATCAAGAAAGACGATCGACATTCTTTTACGTATAAAAACAAATTTCTTAAACGAAGTATGATATAACTGATATTATTCTGCACAATTCACAAATGTTATTAAAAAAAAGTGTTGACAGCTCAGAATAGCTTACTTTGAATTTATTTAATTTGAAGAAAAGAAGTCTAAATTACCTTCGTTAAAGACATCGAGTCGGGGCGTCCAATAATTAATCTGACCCTCGGGGAGAATAGAATAGTAGACGATTTCTTTTATTTTGCTAGCGTTTGAGAAACATGAGCTTTATATAATATATTTTACCTTATATTATATTATTCCCTCTATTGAGCTCTGCAAATATAATATCAATCATCATTATCATCATATCAGCCATTTAAAGTCCACTGCTGGACGTAGACCTTCCCAAGAAAAAGGGAATTTTGCCTGTAATCACCGCGCTGGGCAAGCGTGTTGATAAGATGATGCTGTCACCCATCCCTACCCTGAGCATTTGAGCTACACAATTTTTTAAATGGATATACCACCATTAGTTTGTTTTAGCGCCCTCCTTACGAGACCTGGTACATGGGGCGGTATTCTACTCTGCCGGTAGTTCACGACGTATACAGAAATAATAAAAAGTGTATACAAATACATGTGCATTTTTGCTGATCAGAATTGCTCAGGAGTAACTGGATTATTTATTCTAGAAGAGTTATTCGTACCACTTGCAGTCGACTATCGTACCATCTCCACTGGTTCGATAGATGGCGGTCGACCACAGTGAGATTTTCTACTCGGCCTGTTGATCTATGGAATAAACTCACTGCGGTGGAATATATAGACTATTACAGCTTAGGGATCTTCAAGTATCTATTATCTTTAAAGGTCAGCAACAACTACTTGATTAATTTGGTTTTTTAGATGTCCATGAGCAACGCTGGTGATATGGTCACTTATCATCAGGTCTCTCGCGTGCCTGTTTGCCCCTATAATAAAAAAAATACAATTGTTAGATGAAAATTATTAGTTTAGAAAATATTGAAATTAGTAAAACCCATGAAATTATGACAGAATCCGAATATACATTTGAAAGTAAAAGGTATCAATTAAACCTCGGTACCCGCAGCGTAGAATAGTACTTACTTCCTCTGTACCAAGACTCGCACAAAGCAAGTAAGGTACTAAAACCACAGATTATATCTATAGTACCTTTTGCTGTACTCGGTATTTTAAAAGGACTAAGGTTCTAAACCGACAGATGATTCATATAGGGTAATACCGGGAAATACTGCATTCCTGGTGAGAAGGAACGCTCTGTTATTGAGACAGCGCAATGTGGCAATAACGGATGCCGGATGAAAATTATAAAATCTTAGATCCATATTTATTAATAGATGTCCTATTTATTTATTTTAACAAATATCTTAAAAGCTTACAGAGATTAGTACAACGTGCTGTGAAGATTAAATTGAAAACAATGTCAGAGTTTTAATAGAAAATATAACACGATTAAATATGTTATTATTATAATAAAAATATAAAAAAAATCTTAAATACTATATATCAAATTAATATACGGAATTTTAAAGCCGTTAAAAGAGATTCACAATTTTTTTTTATTTTACTCAAGAATTCAAAATCCACCTTTCTTAAAAATATTCTATATAACTTAATTATGAAATATAACTTAATTACATATCTGAATTATAGCAAATAGTGGTTCTATATATATTTATTAGCAGAGGAGACGGAGACACATGTTTAAATGTAATTATGTAAATAGTTAAAGAAATAAAACATATTAGTAAAATGTGTACCTGAAACAGTAGTAAATGAAGTACCTGAAACAAATTTGAATGAATGAATTTTTTGGAGCATTGCCAACCTCGTGACTTGGAAGATATTATGTCACATTACCCAGTATTTTCACATCGCTGTGTTTGAAGAGTGAGATACCCTTCAAACACAGCGATGTGAACACAGCTATTTGGCGGTAGAAATATGTGAGAGTGAGGTACTAATGTAGGCGACATTTTGTGTGACGTCTACCTCATGTATACTTGTTTGGCTATTCGTAAGTATGTACTGCTATAGCCTACTCGTATCACTTGCTAGTTGTAAACCCAATATTGTTTGTTTACAGTTCACTCCGCTGTCAGTCATTTTTCAATCACTGCCGCAACACAACGCTGTTCTCGTATTTCAGTGTATATTCGCGCACTAACTGACAGCTGTTTGTTTGTGATTTACATTGTTCATACTCAGATATACATTCGTTTTTCAGCCATATGACATGTGAAAGTTTTCGTTTTGATATTTTAAATATTTATATGAAATATATAATTTGTACTGTCAAAATCGTTGTTGTTTTAGTATGAATTAGCCACATTCCCGGACTCTGTTTGGAAACAATATATAGTTTCAGGCTGATGATCCCGTTACCGTAAGAGTTCGAAATCCATTCCAGGGTCTCTAAACTATAAGACTGCTATAAAAATTAAGAAATATTTTTTCTATACAAACGTCCCAGTCCTATGACCTAGTACTGCCAATAACAACCTAAAGAAAAATATTTACATTAATTAATGATGAACTTTAAATAACCTGAAGATCATCATCATTGCAGCCGTTACACGTCTTCTGTTCGATTTGCATTTGGACTACACTGTTTCAGATGGATACCGCTATTTATCGGTACCTTGGTTAGGGGAAAGACCTATTCTACTCTGCCGCTACCCTGCTAGTGAACAGCTAATTAATTTGCTCCTATAATAAGGTTCTATTTGTTAGAGAAACTAGTGATAATCGGAATGTACTGACCGACCATACTTGAATTATATATTTTTTTATTTCATTTTTTATTTTTATCGTTATGGGCAGCAGTATTCCCGTCGCGAAAACTGTGGTCTGCGATTGCCAACATACTTGCCCAGCGTGGCAATTATGGGTAAAATTCCTCCTATCTTTGGGAGGCCTATGTCCAGCAGTGGACTTCCAATATAGCTGATATGATGATAATGAAGAAGTAAGCAAACCGTACAGTCCGCTTGATGGTAAACGTGACCACAGCCTATAAACACTCGTATCATCATAGAGATAGATTGTGTATCGCCAGCCCTGTGAACTAAGATACTATGTAAAATTACCCAGTAATTTCTCTGGATCTCTCTCAACATTAAAATTGGATCACAGCAATATGAACACATTATTCTAGAATCATTTAGTCTCACCAGTATTAATCTGAATTCAAGAGAGCTCAACATATTCTTTTTGGTATTTATGTCCTCACTTAAAGAGTCCCTTCTTTTACTCACTAACCCATTTCAGGTATAAATATGTAATGTTTGTATTGTATATTTGTTTTGTTTATATATTTATATGTATTAGTACTTTTTTAATTTATTAATATTGTACATTGTTTTAAAATTAATTTTTGCCCTGTTTTGATCACTTTTCTGTTTTGCCCTTGGCTTGGTTGACTGGTAAATAATGCAAATTGGTATTAAGTCCGCCATATGCATATTGATTCAAATGTGTACAAGGAGTCAAATTCTAACAAAAAATGACTACCACTGGCAAAAGCTAAGCTAAGATATTTAAACCATTCAAATAAAAAAGAAAGTTGTCACAAGTAGTTAATAACAACTTTACAAAATCTAGCATCTACAAAAAAAAATGTCAGACATAATTATTGCAGAAGTCAACAATTCCCAAGTGTACTTATAAATAAATAATCAACGAGAATCACATCGGGCGCACAAAATTTACACAACTAACTGCGAAGTTTGGAGACTGACAGACAACAAATACTGTCAATGAATATTAAAAAGTTTGCTTGTGTTTAGGGTTGTACTGAGACATTTATTGCTCAATAAACTTTTACCGTGGTTCCATTTGGCAGGCTCTTAAGTCGATAGACTGAATTCTATTAATTATTTATTTAACTTTAGCGCTAAGATCTTTGACAAGTACTGTGAAATTTACATATATAGTATTTTTATATTTTGTATTAACTCAATAAACGGCAGTTATAAATTCAAAAATTTCTAAATGGATATCAATAATTTTTTCACCGTTAAAAAACTACATTATATCCCTATCCAAAGTAGTTCCCGTGAAGCTATCACATACAAAAACAGATAAATTCACCAGATAGTTTTTCTATATTATCATTTTGTTAGATGTAGAGTAATCCTCTAGGTAGTTTTTCTATCTTATCATTGTTCACTGCTTACCTCACCAAATTTACGTCACAGCGTGCGGTTTGGTACCGCTTAGAACCAATGACTTCCCGAAACCTTCACCAGGTCGTCCGTCCACCTGGCGGACGACCCACAGCACAAGCATAAACATAAATCAAATTTGTATTTTAGCTGATTTAAAACTTAAGGACTATATATTTTTTTTTCTTGTGTCTCAGATATCATTAATTTATAAACCGATTAGCAGCGCCCTGCGGTTTCACCCGCGTTAAGTTGTACAATATAACTGAAATAATTTTTATTTGTCAGTAATAATAATAATAATAATAAATTCCCACAACATCTCATACATTGACCTGACTCCATGGTAAGTCGCTTAAAGCACTTGTGATACGAATGCCAGACAACAGAGGAATCACAAATATACTACTTAAATACATATATTTTACACCCATACACAGAGCAAACGCAAATATCATCACATAAATATTTGCTCTGGGTGGGAATCGAACCCACGACCCCTGGTGCACAAGACAGGATCACTACCATCTGCGCCATCGGGCCCCAGTCAGTCGGCTTTTCCGTTTATATATATAGATATAACACTGTATTGAAATAACCTTGAAAATTAGAGAATTTCCATATTAATATTCCTTTTACTACTTAAAAAATCTCGAAAAAATATATTACTCCTGTTTTGTGACTTTCATTGTAATAACCTATACAGAATTTTGTTCAATTAAGTTCCAAATCAGCAATGTTTTATACCGACGTTGTACCCCCAGTTTATTTATTTAGGGCATGAACATTTTCCTTGGGGTATTAAATGAACCCTAATGCAAAATTTTAAGTTTACAATCTTCGAAGCTTAGGGCTTGCGTTGATATGTCAGTCAGTTAGTCAGTTTTTTCTTTTATATACAGACTAGCTGTGCCCGCGACTTCGTCCGCATGGATTAGTGTTTTTGGGTACCATACCTCTTTACCTAAGCTTGTATAAACTATGAATGTCATGTTTATTTATATCGAGTCAATGGCCTGTAAAATAATTTATATTTCTAACTCTAAAAATAGTTACTTTGATACTACTTACGATACTTCCATATAACTTCTCATCCCCTCTTTCGACCCCTTGCAACCCTTATTTTGAAATTAAAAATAGTGTATATCCTTTCTCAGGGTCTAAAGATTGTCCGTGCCAAATTTCATCAAAATCGGTTGAGAGGTTTAAGTGGGAAAGCGTAACAGACAGACAGAGTTACTTTCGCATTTATAATATTAGTAGGGATTATAAATACATTTCATAAGATTGCAAGTACATTTTATGATGCTGCAGTAATATGAATGTTATTATAGTTATTGCCATTTTGACCAAAATATTAATAAAAGTAAGCGAACTAAGTAAGTAATTTGCAATCGCTCAAGAGATATTCGTTTTATTTATCAAAGAGTGATGATTCTTTAAAGTCTGTATTTTTGTTAAATGTGTTAGTGAATTCATCATCGTAAGTTTATTTTAATTTCTCGTATAAAAATAAAGATTTTTTAAGAAAATATTATATTTAAGAACTTTTCACATAATTTTCTTTAGATAAGTGTTTCGAACATTTTGTTCAACTTTAAAATTAACATGTATTTTTGTAAGTTACTTCAAACGTTTCAGCCCTATTTTCATAACGTTAGAACTTCGTACAGTTGAAGACAAAATTACAAAAGCCAGGCTTAATTATTATACAAAAATAATCTACTCGAAGCTCTTGTTAGTATTATTTTACGTAAAAAACTTTTGAATACAGAAAGTATAAAGGCTTTTTTCGATTAAACTTTGATTTATCTTGCGTTTATATGTAAGATGTTTTAGAAAAGTTTATCTTTTATAGTATTTATTACAAGATTTAATATGTGCCTGAATTATTCCCAAAAGTTCAACTCTCTATTTTTGGCATCTGGTAATGGCAGACTATTTTAAATTAACCACTAAGTAATCGGTTGAGTTATTTTAACACACCTATTTCAACAGAGTAGCTGGCTTTATTAGATTTTGACTATTTAAATGAAATATGTTTGTGTTTGTTTCATTTAATGATTAAATGATACCATGTAATGACGGCAGAATAGAATAGTACCTCTTTTGTATCAGGTGTCGTAAGAGGCGACGTAGGTATTAGAACCAACAGATGTGGTTTATCCATCCATAGCAGTGTAGCTCAAATACAACAGGGCCGGAGTGTGTTACAGTATTTCCATCGCAAAATTACCCTCTGCCATTGATATTATGGGCAAATTCTTCCTTACTTGGGCAGGCCTAGATCCAGTCGTAGACTTTTCACGGCTGCTATGATGATGTTGATGTTGATGAATTAAATGATTCGATATGTCAAAAAAGAAACTTTTGTTGTTGTTCTCAAAAAGTCCTTAAAACTTTTGATAATAAACTGCCTCACTCCAAGAGTAAACATCAAGATGACCCAAGGAAACCGGTGTATATTACCCGAGAAAGGTTTGTAGTAATTGTGTCACGCGGTCGTTAACGTGCCTGCGGGATTAATCTTCGGGTGGGCCTTGTTTGCCCGCGAGTTTTTATTAAAGCCACCGTTATTGCTTTTGTTCGTGACTGTACCTTCGGCCCTTTGTAACTTTCTGTTCCTTTGGAACGAAAAACCTTTTGTGGGTGGCAATATATATACTCTGTTATTTATTTATTCGAAAAATTTTCTGTACCTGCCAGTACCTAGCCCGACGCGTGACATTCGATTAAAAAAAAAAATTAAGTAGTCTTAGGCTTTTGGTCTACTAGTTTTTACATATCAAATCAGGTGCAAAGGTTAATACGCAAAAAGTAAGACAGCGCTACTTTGATGTTGGGCATGAAATTTTAAAAAGCACGCAGACAGACGACAAATAAAACCACATTATCATGTTAAATATAAACCATGTACAACTAGTTTTTGTCCTAGGCTTGGTCTGCATGAATTTTCCATAGAAACAGTACTTTTTTAGGGATGAAACTATATATCTTTTATCAAATTTCTCGAAGATCATTGGTATCAAGTGATATAATTTAAACTATTATTATTATTTATTTATGTAGTAAATATATATGTTATGTGTTTTATTATATATTATTACTTCACATACCTCAACCCACCTACCTATTTTCTTTTTATTTTTTTTATTCAACGATTGTCTGGAAGGATCGCTCTATGCGATAAGGCCCATTGTACTTTTTTTAATTCGTATTCAATCCTTTATGTATCTATTTGGCTAGAATACAATATATATATAATACAATATATAATAGAGTATATATAGTGTAATAGTATTTGTTTAACTACTATACAATATTATCTTACTTAATAAAGGTAACCAACCAGCACACCTAAATATTATATTAGTTAGTTGAGTCTGAAAACTTGGAGTAGGATCATATATCCTATTAGATTAGCTTTTTCCCACAGTGCGTTTACACGCAGCGCCTTCTATTGATCTTTTGCAGTATTTAATTGAATAAAAATACAGAGACATTTATCTTAAATCCCTCGGGAATAGCAATTTCTTTCGATACGAGTGGTGTCTTCATCTTCACCTGGTTGCCCATCCACCTGGCGGGATCATCTCACGCTGCACTTCTAGTACATGGCTGCCATTCAAGAACCTTTCTACCCAACTTGCTCGTTCTTAGTACTATGTGCCATGCCCGCTACTACTTCAGCTTGCCAATTCATTGAGCTGTGTCGATGACTGACGTTCTCCTACGGATGTTCTCATTTCTGCATAGCATAGTTATTGCCATCGCTTGCTAAGTGACTTTGAGCTTCTTTATAAGACTTACAGTTAGAGGTCACGTAATGTTACGTAAAGTAAGTCATAAACAGCAATATACACTGATTGAAAACATCTATCTTTAATTATTTTAGGTAATAGGTCTAGGGTATAGGGTACCTATAGATTTTCATCAGACTAAACACTCGGTAGCGTTCATAAATCTTCGAAACATCTTCTCGTCCAACATACCTCAGTATCTCAAGTCAACAGTTTATAATGACAATGTGTGTTGTCAACTAAGACAGATAGCACTAAAACATCTCATACTTTGACACACTCGGAGTCAGGCTCCGATTCGATTCTTTAATCGATAAATTTGTGTTACGGACATCAGACAACTGATGAATCACAAATATACTACTTAAATACATATATTCAACACTCAGACACAAGACAAACATATATAAGTTTTTACCACATAAATTTATCCTGAGTGGGAATTGAACCAATGACCCTTGATGCACAATATAAGATTACTACCATCTCCGGGCCCATCATAGTCACTCACTATTTGCCTCATGAGCCAACTCAAAGTAGTGCATATATAATGATAATGCAGACTGCATTCAACTGGGCCTATTGGTAAAATCACTTGGGTAGCCATATCCATCAGTGGATGTCCTACGGTTGATATGATAGTATTATAGATAGTGATATCTCTCGGAAAAAGTAAACTGAGCAAAACAGCACAATAGATTTCTGATTAAGACGCCGTCAGCCAAAACAACTAAACATTGTTTGATTGGGATTTCCAATTTCAATGACAAAAGACTATTTGTTGGATAACTGGGTTTTAAAAATACATAAATTCCAGAGACGGTGCGCATTGTATCGTTTTATGCTATTTCGTTTAAACAATTTTTTTTGTGTGTAGCACTCCAAATTGATCAACTAATGTCTACCCAAAAGAAACAATAACACTGTCTATCTGTGCGATAGAAATCAATCAATAGAAACAAGAGAAGTATATTTTTTTTTCTGATTGTACACATATGGTTGTATATTTCATACCGAATATAATATATTAACTAACTGTAACTTTGAATGGAGTTGTATTCAAATATTCATCCATTTTTTTATATTCTTACGTATTCGTACTCGATGTACAATAAAGAGTAAATCAAATAGTCCTATGTGACGTCTCAGATTGCTTCTACACTTTCTTTCTTTTACTAATACATAGGTAACATAACTGATTTTTATTGAATGGACGGTACAAGGACTCGTAATAAATTTTAGTATGATTGTTTAAAGTGAGACATAATACATTTTTTTTTCACCTTTGCATGGATATAGATAGTCTCATAGCATTGTGCACGTTGTAGCATCTTACGATGTTAAAGGTACGTTGAAGCATCCTTATACAACAAAACTGTAACATTTAACTCGTAGCGCATCAACTTCTAGTAAAACGTCTTCAGTCTAGTCTGTAGCATAGCTTTAGTCAGTCTCGTAGCACTTGCTGTAGTTGTAGCACTTGTGGCACGTTTTCTACATCTGCTAATATAATAAATAAAGAACAATATGTCCAAGTAATAAACGTTGTTCACTTTTACCTAATTACAGAATTCGCTGTGTTAAATTTATAGTGATTATATTTAAAATGCATGGAATGTTTTGGTATGGAAAATTAAATCGATTATTGTTTTTTTTTATACAAACATACATTTTATTTAATAGAAATTATCGGAAATTATCTCTTATTGTCGTTCACCAAACCTCCTATTGAGTTCCCGTCACTGGAGACTGTAGTCTTATTGATCATAAGAGCGATATTTACTGGAACATTCACTAGAAATTTTATTCATATTATGATGCATGTATGACGATCTATATTAAAAACCCGTTTGTAAAGAAAGCCAATAGTCATTATGTCCTGTTCGTGCCCTAAACTTAAAATATCTAATTCATCTTTAAATATCATATTTGACAATGAGGACGATATTTGTATTGTTTGGATGTTAGTAAATTTTAGATCCCTTTGTTGTATGTAAAAAAGAAAGAAAAACATTTACTAATGTACTCTACTATTTTTACTACTCCTTTCATATGAGGTAGACTCACATACAAACATTGTACAAAATTTGAATTGGTACCTCACTCTTAACTATTTCTACCCCCAAATAATAGTGTTTGTATTGCCGTGTTCCGGTTTCAAGGATGAAAAAGGCAGTGAAATGGATAATGTGACATAACAAGTTCAAGTCACAAAGCTGGCAACGCGCTAGTGATATCATTGTTTCATTATAACGCAGGCTGTTTGCCAGATTGTGGGCTCATAAAAAATACTTGTATCTAGCTTTCATAGTACAAACCTTGTAATTATTGTACTTGTGTGTGTGAATAAAATAGCAGATTACGCATCAGTACTCTCAGTTGCCTCTTACGACTTTTTGTATAGGTTGGAAATACTTTTTAACTATGCCTGTCCGTATGTGTCTTAAAATCTGGTACACCTGACACCAGCCAGCTAAAGCAAATCCAAATGCAATAAATAGTAATATCCTCACAGTGGTATCCGAGAACGCGACGGCTATAAACTATAAGCTGGTTAGTCGATGTGTTCCACAGAACGCAGAAACATTCATGTGTTTGCGTGCGGTACTCCAATATTGTACCGGGGATTAGCCCTAAACTTGGCCTGGAATATTTAGTCCGGGCCGATTAACTCGGTCGAAATATTTGCGGGATCGTAAGCTGATTGTGTTGGGTATTTGGACTGTGTATTCTAGGGTAAGCGGCTTCTTAGGCAGGTGACGTGAAATAATTTATGTAATAACAAAAACTTCGAAGGACTTAAAAAGTGGGTGGGTTAATTAAATTTTTTTAATGGGCCCTCTGGCGCATATGGTAGTGATCCTAGCTTGTGCGTCGTGGGTTTAATTCCCAGCAATCAAATTCCTCTGCTGTCTGGCGTCCATAACAGAAGTACTTTAAGCGACTTACCACGGAAATAGGTCAATGTATGAGATGTTGTGAGAATTTATTATAATTAAATATAAAAAAACCATAATAAAGAAAATCTAGTTAACTGAAGATGTTATGCCGACACTAACCTCAAAATGTTGAATGTAAAATTTCAGTATTCATTTAAAACGTCGGCGGTCTTTGCAGTAACTGTTAATTATTATGATGTACTAGCTAAAGGCAGGCGTTATCCTGTCTTAACTATTCTTATACGTTTATCATAAAAAAAATATGGTGACTATAAATTAAGATACAAACTAACCTATCTCTCAAGGATGCATGAGATATACAGTGAGCAAAAAAATATTAAATCTTTAAAATTTATTTATTATAAAGCAGTTCTGAAGTCGTCCCAACTATGAAAAGATTTTATATAAAGATGACACAAAATAAAATAGTCATCTCAGCATGTCATGACCTGACTCCACGGTAAATCGCTTAAAGCACTTGTGTTACGGACGCCAGGCAGCAATAGAATCACAAATATACTAAGTAAATAAGTAAATACATATATTAAACACCCAGACACAGAACAAACATAAATATCATCATATAAATATTTGTGTTTGTGAAATCGAACCCACGACCCTAGGCGCACAAGATAGGATCACTACTACCTGCGCCATCGGGATCGTATATTGAGATTGAATATACTTTACCTAGTAATTTTACTGCCTCTAAACGCAAATACTAATAATATCTTCAAGTCACAAGTTTGTCCTTGTATATCCTTGTGAACGCGGGCTACGGTGACATGGCCGACTTAGCTGTATAGTAAAAAATGTCTGGGGCTATTTTTTGACTTTATATCTCAAGTTGTATGGACTAACTTGGTCTTTTGTTATCTAAACTTATATTATAAAGGGAAAATATTTGTTTGTTGTTTACGATTTGATTGAAAAATGCTAGGCCGATTCTATTAATTTTTTTATTATTTGAAAACTTAAAAATTCTAAAAAATAAACTTCTAAACTAAATTCTAAAATAAACTTTAATACTTTATGTTATGCTAAAAATAACCACTACCTTAAATGGAAAAATAAAAAATAAATATAAACTCTCACAATATCTCATAAGCCATCTTATGTTACGGACATCTGACAACAGAGAAATCACAAATATACTATTTAAATACATATATTTAATACCTAGGCGCAGAAAAAACACAAATATCATCATATAGATATTTGTCCTGGGCGGTGATCGAACCCTCAACCTTTGGCGCACAAGCTAGGATCACTACCATTTGCGCCACCAGGACCGTCAAATATAAGCAATATTTGTATTTTTAAACGGTTTTATTTTTATAAAATAAATAAATATCAATAACCATAAAGAATAAATTCCAAAACCAAGTAACCCATTTTAAAAATTATTTCATAAATAAAGAGTTACATAATCAGCAAGTAAACATCTGCTATATTTATTTCATCATACCAGCCAGCAGCAGCAGCAGGTTTATTGCCCATAATTACCGAGCTGGGCAAGCGTGGTGGCAATCGCAGAGTGTAGCATCCACGACGCGGATGCTGCTGCCCACCTGTGCATTTAAGCTGCACTGTTCCGGATGGATATACCGCCATCTGCCGGTTCTCGTGCCTTAATATCCTCTTACGACACCTGGTGCAGTCGGAGGTACTATTCTACTCTGCCGATACCTCACGGCTCGATATTTAATTACCATATACTTAAACAGGTACGCTTGTTGAAACCGCGGGACGTTGCTAGTAGAAAATAAATATAGGGATATCCCATGTAAGCCGTAGGGTATCTGCAGAGAAGAATTGTACTCCCCTTTCATCTTCAAGTCACAAGGTTAGCAACTACACTCTGCGAGTGCCACCATGCCTGCCCAGCGTGGCAATTATGAGGAAAATTACCTTGAAATTGAAGAGATTTATTAACATTTCCTCCGTTTAAATTTAAGGTAATAAGTTTACCCACTGATTACCCATAAAGTACCCATTGTTCTAATCCATGTTATTGTAAAGTTCTGTTTGTATTTCTTAGGGCATTGTGACCATTAACCAAAATCTCCTTCTGGCTGGTTCTGTGGCGAAAATTCTTCACAAATGAAGGCCTATGTCCGGCTGCTATGATGATTATGAAGATAATGATTCTATGTAATTGTAAGCAGTATCTTTCACCAAATTTTGTAAGTAACACCACCAATTGGTTAAAGAAGGTGCAATAGTGTTGTGTCGCGCGGTGTTCTGATATAAATAATCGAGCCGCAAGTCACGTGCGCCGGCCATTAAGCGGATACGTGAGCCGGTAATGCCGACTAATGTCCGCCCATTGTAGTGTTCAATATTTATGTTTTTCATTTATTTTAATGTGCCTGTAAAATGATGGCTTCCGTTGGATATTTCTACAATTGATTAATTTTATTCGTTATATGTTGTAATGGAATAATACATTAAAGGATTTGATGTATAGATAATGTTGAATTATACTAAAGAATTTATAATTATATTTATGATAGGCCCAAAGGCGCAGATGTTAGTGATTCTATCTTGTGCGCCAAAGGTCTTGGGTTCAGTTCCAACCTTGAGCAAATACGTATGATGATATTTGTGTTTGTTCTGTGTCTAGGTGCTAAATATATGTATCAGAGGAATCACGAATATTCTACTTAAATACAAATATTGAACTCCCAGATATAGAGCAAAACATAAATATCATCATATAAAGATTTTCTCAGAGTGGAAATCGAACCCACGACCACAAGCACACAAGGTAGGATCACTAACATTTGCGCCTTCGGCCCCGTAAAAGTAAACTGCCGTTATCCAAATAAAATAATAACCTCACTACAAACAACATATGTAAAGTGAGGTCATCCTTAAATTTGGGAACGTCATAGTACAATAGTACCTCCAACTGTCATAAGAGGGGACTGAAGGCACCGGAACCGACAGATGGCGGCATACTTATCTTTCGACTGAATTTTGAAATTTACATTAAACAACTTAGCCCCGTATACATTAATTAGTATTAAAATTACATGTGGTTGCCCTCTAATTTTTTTAAGCCAGGTTGACAAGCAAGCACACAGTTCGCGTCATTGTAAGCGTCACTGAAGCCTATAGACGCTTGTAATGTCACAAGTATATCACTGACGCATTGACAACCTTATGACTTGAGGATTTTATACCACATTACCTAGTAAATTCTCTGCCTCTTCCACCCATCATACAAAGGTCGTCTGCATTGGTACTTAACTCTCATAATTTCTACCGCCAAACTATCATCGCAATTTCGCATTGCAATGTTTTGGCTTGAAGGGTGAGAGAGGTAATGAATTTACTGGGTAACGTGACAAACCATCTTCAAGTCACAAGGTTGGCAACATGCTAGTGATATCCTTGTAATATTACTATATTATTATCAACGTGTATAGGGTGCAGTGTCGCTTACTATCACGCGTACTAAATGCTTCTTTGTTGACCTGATCTAATTAAAAAACATATATAAATAAGATAAGCCGATAAAGTTCCAATAACGTAATATAATATCTTATGCTATATATTCTGGTTTAATGTGCCCGCTATGATCTTTTTTTAAAGACCCGTCTGGTGCCGGCAGACTAGTTTAAAAGTATATTACTAATGACCTATTTGTACAAATGACCCAAAAAATCGATCAGGGTCATCGGTCATTTAAGTTATATTGTGCTTAGTAAATAAATATTTAAAGAGAAACCGTGTGAGGTTTGACGATTTAATATGGTCTTGATAGGCCTATTTTATCCTAATTATTTTCATATCAAGTAGTTCGTGCCTCACTGATCACTGATGTACTAATAATTGTTATTATTATCTTGGTTTCAACTACTTATTTGGAGAAATTATTTGTGTGTATTTGGTCTTATCTTTATATATTTTTTCCCCGTCATGGAGAATTTTAATCAGATGTTTTTCAAGAGTTTGAGAATTGGAAAAGATGGCTCTGCTCCTACTCCCTGCATATCAGATAGTGGATTTGAATGAGATGTCAAGTGGTTCTTATACTGGGTAAATTAGCTTCTTACCTCTTCTAAGATGATTGGTATTTCCAGGTAATCGTAGATTTTAGAATTAAGAACATACCAGGACGCCGATAAGACTATTCTTAAGATGTTTTTTTGAGCTCTTTGGAGCCACATAATATTAGATTTGCTGGCCACAGTTGGATTCCGTATGTCCAAATTGGTTTTACTATGAACCAATAGACTGTCTACCGAGGAGCCAGAGCAGGTGTTTAAATTTGAAGTTAATCTCATCGCGCATATTGGTATGTAAAAAAATATGAAAATGTGTTCTTTAAGGATATTGCAAGAATGGACCAACGTGAAAATTAACACAGTAAAAGTTATTATGCAAAAAAGTATTAAAAGTTATTTTTTTAATATAAAATACTCTAGACATGTGGTGCCGTGGAGTTCCAGGGGAGTAGAATATTATTTCAGCTTATATCAAGCGTTGAAGAGGCGAACTAGGTACCAGATCCAACAGATGGCATTATATCCATCCACGTAAACAGCGTAGTTCGAATACAACAGGGCGAGGATGGGGAGTAGCATCCCAGTCGCAAAGTTACGCTCTGCGATTGCCACCACGTATGGGCAAGAATCCATCGGCTATTATGGGCAAAAATCCCCGTTCTTTTTTATGTTATGAAGTCAATAAATAAGTTCGCAGTCCGCTTAATCGGAAACGTGACCGCAGCCTATAGACGCTCGTGTCATCACAAAGATGTCATTAGCGTGTCACCAACAGTGAACTTTTTACGACTGATTTTACTGACTGACAAACGGGACCGACGGCTGTTACACAATGATGCCTTTAAGGGTAAACCTCGGCTGGAGTGACCGTCGTTGGGACAATAATATGACAATAGAAATATTTAAAATTCAATAAAAAATTAACATCACCCACACAAATGTTTAAATGACACATTGACATAGTTAAATGAAGTTAATACCGAATGGCAAATCGACAAGGTGTTTAAAATTTTGAAAGTTATATTCGAATTATCAGCGTCCAGCGACTTTCATAATAACTTTGGAGTATCCATTTGGGGTATAATGTTATTATGAATGTCGTGCCCTTACGTCCTTTGAAATAAGAACTCGTGTTTTATGTCTTTCTATGAATGAGCTTAATGCTGAATTTTATTCCAAATACTTTAAATATACCAACGTTTAATACGACCTTTTTACTCCAGTTTCACCCCCTTAGGGCGTTGATTTGTCTGTCAGTTAGTCAGCTTCTCCTTTTGTATATATAGATTTCGATCACCACGCGGCGTATTTTAAACGTATGTAATTTGCTGAACAAACCTTTAAATAAGGCTAGGTTACAATTCAAAACAAAATGAGCACAAAATGCCGTGTAAACACAACCTAAAACGGTTTCGTGCTCCAATGATTGTAACTAACGATGTTACATTTTCATTTAATTATGCAATTGTAATAATGAGAAATAATAATAATGAGTTCATTCATTTGGTCCCAATATCAGTTAAACAATTTCTAATGTTGATACGTTTATTATTTATTTAATTACTTTTAGACTGCTTTAAAATATAGTTTATTTGTTCTCTGTTCTTTTGTTTTATATGTATGGTTTATAGTTTTATTAAATGCCCCCATAATAAATTATAACTATAATACGTAATAAATTCCCTAAACATCTCATACATTGACCTGACTTCGGGCAAGTCACTTAAAGCTTATATTACAGACGCCAGACATAAGAGGAATTACAAATATACAAATTTCTGTGTATGTATAGAATAAACACAATTATCTTTTATATCTATTATGGTCGATGGTTTTATTGTAATGGTTTTTTCAATTCATGAACTGAAATCCTTTTAATGAATTTAAAGGTTCAATAGCAGTGTAAGCATTGCTGTGTCCGGAATACTTGAAGGGTGAGAGCGGCAGTGAAATCACTGGGTAATGTGACATAATATCTTCTAATCACAAGGTTGGCAATGCGCTCGTGATATCTCGATAAGCTGCTGTGACACTTGTTTTTTGAGCTAGTCTGATAAAAAATGCACTGTATAAACTAACTTAACAATGAAAATAGTAGAAAATGCTGATGTTGCTTTCAATTGTGTTCTTATCTTGCGCGTCAAGGGTCGTAGGTCAATGGAGACCAAGGACAAATATTCCTGAACATCTGTGTATTCTCGGTGTGGGTTCTTCAAATGTATTAAAATATAAAGACAATGATTTCTCTATCATCTGATATTATCATAGGTGCTTTAAATGACTTATCAAGGTAAAGAGGTAAATTTTATAATTAAATCCGGAAAGCAGACTACACACTCACGTAGCTTCTGCTGAGCTGACATGATTCGTAGAATCGCGTTGAATGAGGACCGCATTAAAATGGTTATTTTGGAAAATCCTTAGGAAGGCCTTTGATTCGGGACGATTTTACCTAAGATAATAATGATAAAAACATAACGTCATGTATATTGGTACCTCACTATTACGCTGGCATTAGTTCGCAAGAGACGCAACGAACACCACCGAATGCGCCATGAGGTCCGTCAGATTTGGCTAGGGTATTCGTTAATTTATAGTAAAAGTTTATTCATGAAAAATCACAATATGGCGTCAACCACGCGCACTTATTTGCACCGCACCAACAATGGGGACTGCAAACATAACGTCCTCATTAACTTGTTTGATCGAATGACAGATTAATAATTATATTTCGATGTCAACTGTTAAACAAACGCGCCGTGTAATCAAAATGCAGTGATTTTGCAATCTTATTGCTGAAAATATGTGTTTATGTAACAGAATCGTAATTTTGAGATATATGATAAATGACAATAAGCCTTAACATATTGGCAGGCTGAAAAAATAGGATAGGAAGATAGAACACTACCGAGTGTGCCATCCCACCGTATCGTTATTACACATTAAAAAGTAAAACTAGTATTGAAGATGTTTCTCCAAAAAATATTATTATTTTTAAAACCACAAATAATAAAAAAAATAAGATATACATACAAAAAAAAGTAGCAAATTATCGAAAAATCAGATGTTTCACAACCAATTTGTCTAACGTTCCCAATTAGAGGCCATTAGAAGAGAATAACGAGAGAGTTTCCTGATACGGTAGCGATGTAATGAGCCGGAACAGATTCATAATCAGTTCCCGAGGGTACATTGAGAATTATTAAACAGGGTCACTTGATATAAGTATGGCGCCTTCTCTTAGCTTATTAAGCCGGGTTGCGTTAAACATCTGAACTCAGCTAAGTACGTTTTGCACTGAGTATGTATGAGTATACATCGACGCAGGAACTTGATCTGTGTCAGATAATGGCCTATAGATGCACGTGCCTAAGGTACAATGAGAATTATCAAACAGGGTCAATTGTTATAAGTATGGCGCCTTCTCCTTATAAGTCGAGTGAGTTACCCAGCTGTGTGTATTTTTGTGCTCGAGGGCCACTTGATCACACGGAACATTTGATCCGAATCAGATAATAGCCTGAGGCTAAGCTTAAGCATGTAACATGAGGTAGACCTCTTGCAAAAGGTCGTGTGTAGTGTTACCACTCTCTCACCTATCTCTACCGCCAAATAGCAGTGTTCGAATTTATATGTTCCAGTCTGATGGGTGAGAAAGGCAATGAATTTACTGGGTAATGTAGCATAGTAGCCTCAAGTCACAAGGTTGGCAACGCATTAGTGATATCCTTGTGATATTAAAAACGTCTAAAGGCTGCAGTGATGCTCACGCGGACTGTATGCTTGTTTGTCGATCTAGTCTTATAAAAAAAGCCTATAGATGCATTGGTATTAAATATAGATATATTTATTAATATGCATTCACAATGCTTTTAAACCAGTCGCTTTGAATGAAAAAAAGAAATAATATTCGAAGCCTTGTCTTGATTTTTATACATACAGAGCGTCGACAGAATCTTTATATAGGCATTTGAAGATTTGTATGGCTTTGAGTTGTTTATTATAGAGATGACATTTCACAGTATTTTTGTAAACTTATTTGTGTACATCTACTGTTCACATCAGATAACGTTAGAAAGACTTGCAGATCAACGGAGCTTATTACTGAGCAATAAGACATGAGTTATTTAAAAAAATCTGTTAACTACATGCTAGCTCACTATTTTTTTAGTATTATCTTATGTATTTTTTTGCCTTTCTTGTAATATAATCTAAAAAATATATAGTCTTAACTGTTTTTCTTGTAATAAATTTGTAGAAAGACAAAGATATCTGAGAATTCTTCTGTTTTACCAGTAACGAGCCCAAACAGATTCATAATCATCTTTGCAGAGATATTGGGAATTATTAAATAGAGCTTTGCCCGGAGTTGGTGATAATGGCGCAACTTTTACCCTCTCGCGTTCCTAAACAATTCGGTTTGCGAGATTAAGGCTGCTGTTCGCTTTTTAGTGGTTTTATGTGGTGTTTATTGTAATGATTACAATATAAGAAAACTATATATTAACCTTAGGCACAGTATATATATGAAGGTTTGTCCAAAATAAAACTGTAAATATTGATTGCTAGCTAAACGCCTGCTAAGTTCAATTAAAAAACTCGCTTATTATCGTGTCGTATTTGGGTGAGATACAAACTAGCACGAAAGTTTTTCTTTATTTATAATCAGTGATCTTAAAGGATTGTTAGGACACTAGAATAGTCTTAAGAACTACTTCACCGTTTAATCAATCTGGATGAATATATGTATAATTATATATACATGTACATGTATATAAAAATATAGATAAACTATATATAATTATAAGTATAGTATGTATTTTAATGTGGTACCAGCAGATTAGAATAGTACTTGTACCAGAAATCGTATGAGAACAGTATAGCTCAAATGCAGAGGGTGGGGGTGGACCGTGGGGGTGGCAGCATCCTCGTCCTGAAGCGACGATGATGATAGTATGTATTAATATTAGAGATTAGAGAAAGTACTAGGCATCTCGAAATACTAATCCTGCGTAGAGAAAGTCGCGGGCATCAGCAAGTTTTTAAAATATATTAAACAGTTATAATTACGGATTCCTAATTTGCGTAGGCCCAATCATACTCGGCCAGTTTTTTCTATTAACTTAGCTCAAGGGACTTATTTACATAGAACATGATCAAAGGACATTATTGATTTCGTAGAATCACTTAACGCTGCGAGTGTAGTGTTTGTACAGTATCAACATTAATGGAAAATTTTCCAATTTTACGAGATTGGAAATTTAAATTTGATTTATGTTCAATTTGTGTTTTATGATTGCCGATGCTCATTCGTTTGCTGGCTAATTTTGAAATTAATAATTCATTGCGAACCGTGCTTTCTAAAGTGTTGTCAATTATTTTATTCGCGTTTATATAATTTACATTTTCTATTAGTACGCAAATTGATTTTAGTTACAGTAAAGTAATTGTAGAAGGTGGATCTTTGATTATATTTTATTGTAAAGATAGCGTAGTATTTATATATTTATTTTAGTCAATTAATATAACAATCGCGTTATATATTCGGACTATTAATTGGCGATATACTTAAATAGTAAAACTTAAATAATAAATTCAATCCACTCCAGGATATGTCGCTGAAAGCACTCACCATCCAAATTAAGACAGAAAATATTTAACCGACAGATGTCAGTGTACCGATCCGATACAACATAACTCAAACAGGACGCCGACAAGCTAAGCTCTGCGATTGATCAAGCCTAGCCAGCGTGGCAATGATAGGCAAAAAACAAAGATAAAAGTAATGGAAACCATTTTCTTAGTGACTGACATATTAAAAACTAAATTTATTGGCGGATAGGATCCTATCTCGTGCGTTAAGGCCTCGATCTCCAACCAGGGCAAATATATATAAAACTTACTTTGTGTTTGTTCTGTTGAATTTATGTATTTAAGTATTATATTTTTGTTTTCTGTGTTTTTTATGTCTGATACAAGTGCTTTAAGCGACTTATCTTGGAAGGATATCACTACTGCGTATGAAATTTCAAATTCATTTCTGTGAAAATACGAGCGTCTTGTAGTCTGTGAAAATGCGAGCGAATACTATCAAGTGGTATGCATGTTTATCGACCTGATTTTATAATAATAACAAAAAAATACAAGAGCCTGGCTTACATTTAGCTGGTATTTTCCCAAGGCTTTATTTACCTTTAAAGCCAACGCAGGTTGTTAGTGACGCGATAAAATCTAGATATCGTCGCAGACAGAACAACATGTCCTAACAACTCGGCGCTGGAACAAACAGTCGATGACAGCGACAAACGACTGTGAACGTGGTAAAGGCATTAAGCAAATGAGAGTGTACTACTTTGATAGTTATATATTTAGTCGATAGAATTACGATCAGATACTCGTTACTTCTATCCAAATTGATGGTAACTTTTCAAGTTCACATTTCTGGGGATGCTACTATAATGTTAACTTTTATGTTACAGTTACAATTTCGTTTTATTTACATTTTTGTTTTATATTGTAGTAAATAAATAAATTTATTTTTCCTATTCCATGGGCCCGTGAGCCGTGAGGTACCAGCAGAGTAGAATAATACCTTTCCCAGTACCAGTTGTCGTAAGAGGTAATTAAGGTACTAGAACCGACAGATGGCGGTATATCCAACCAAAACATTGCAGCTCAAACTCACAGAGCAGAGATGGGCAGCAGCATCCCTGTCGCGAAAGCTGCGCTCTGCGATTGCCAACACGCTTTTCCAGCGCGGCAATTTTGGGCATTCCCCTTTTCTTGGGGAGGCCTATGTCCAGCAATGTACTTTCAATGGCTGGTATGATGATGATTCTACGGGCGTAATGGCTCCTTCGATAGTTTTTTCTGTATTTGGCTGTAATACATGTATTAAATTTGTAATACCTACTATGTCAGTAGAACCAGTTATTTGAGCTACTTTCTCTCGGAGTAAGGGCAATGTATGACACCTTGTGTGAATTAAATTATTAAAATAATAGTACAACCCAGATGAAGATCAAAACTGTTATCTTATTTAGTGATCCTTTAAAATTTACTTAATTGATTACATTGGTGACAACGATTCGATTACATATTTAGAAAGAAAATGAGACCTTCCTGAAGGATAATTCGACATTTTCTTCGAATTGTGAAAAAATCGTGATAGTTCTAGAATTGTGAGATATGTGTTAATATATACGAGTATAGTTAATGCTCTTTTATCTAGGAATGTGATATTTAAATTAAGGACAGCTAAACACGAGTTCTTTTCATCAATTCTGAGATAAATTAGTTTGCTTCCTAGACGTGAATTTATTACTTTAAACGAGTAATTATTTATATGATGATATATTTGTGTTTGTTCTGTGTCTGGGTGTAAAATATATGAATCTAAGTCGTATATTTGTGATTGCTATGTTGTCTGGCGTCACACAAGTATTTTAAGTGACTTCTACGGAATAAGGTGTAATGTATGTGATGTTGTGGGAATTTATTATTATTACACACGCTGGTAGAACGTAAACCGCACCACTCATTCAAATTAGTTATTAATATTTATTATGCAGGGGTACTTTATGTAATTTATATACACGACGACGAAATTGAATTATGTTAGTCCATAGCTAAAGGGTTATAGAATTCACCCTTAGAGAAAGTTAGATATTGTGATCTTTTTTAAATCGAAATACCCATTTTTTATTATATATAGGCAATATCTATTGTCAATTACCAAAAAGTCAACTCTCGATTGATCACTGGGTAATAAGAATAGATCTAACCACATTCACGTCTTCAATATGAAACGCTAGACTGAAAGAAAAAAGATAAAGCCTAAAGTTTGGCAGAGATCTCTATCAAATGTCACGTACTGTCTAGACGCAGTTCGGATTATTAAGTCGAGGGTCTATAGAAAAAAAAATAGAATACAGGTAACTCTAAATGGTAACTTTGAAAATACATTGTAATTCTTCAAGAATACCGAATTCACTAAGTTTCATTTTAAAGAAGCTGGTTTTCTTTTCTATTTTATATATATATATATATATATATATATATATATACGTTAATCCGTGCCTTAATCCACGTAGAATTTCAGCGATCGGATGGGAAGCGTCAAACTTATCTTTGCCTTTCTCTGATTAAACTACCGCTGTAAAATGAGCACGTCAAGCCAATAGCAAAAACAGGAAGTACATATTGTTTCGGAGATTCAAAGCCATAGACAACATTAATATTTGATGGGTCCGATGGCGCAGGTATTGATTATATCAGAGATCGATAAATATGACACCCACCCATTACAAACATTCATATGATGATATTTGTGTTTGTTCTGTGTCTGGGTGTTGAGTATATGTATTTAAGTATTATATTTACACAAGCGACTTTTCTTGGAGTCAAGCCAATATATGAGGTAATGTCTGAATTTATAAAATCTGAACCTAATCGTCGTTAAAGCTTCAGGAACTTGCATTTATAGTAACAAAAAAAAATATAGACCTCATACAGAGGTCATCTGCATTGGTACCTCACTCTCACCGATTTGTACCGCCAAATAGCAGTGTTCGCTTTTATATTTCTTTCTTTCTTTATTATAACTTGCATATACGCAATCAGAACATTTCATAGTAACACCAGTTTTCTAACTATTGTTAAAACATTTATTACCATTATTATTTACCATTTTTAATATTTTTTCATTATTTTGGTCACTGTTTAGTTAAAGTTTTCAAGTATTATTATGCGGCGAGAACGCATAAATTTTGTTATACAGTTTTAATAATAACTACATAGCTTACCTTACATATAAATTTCAAGTTTCTAACCCTTATAGTTAGATTTTCCATTTATATTAATAGACGATTTTACACAAGCAACAGCTTGAGTATATATAAGAGTGATGAATAACGATCAGAACGATGCACTTCACTCAGAACGATACGTAACACGAAAATTTAGTTTGTTTTCTCGCTGACTCATCGCCTATTTTCACACCGAGTCCGGGGCAAAAACTGTCGTCGCCCTTTGGGATGCGTTTTGTCCAACATGATTTATAGACTAGGGCGATGTCTTAATAACTCTCTAGCAGGCTTCATAAATCAGGGGAGGGGGGTCCGCTGTCCTTACAAAATCTTGTTAAGCAACTTTTGTACCAGTTTAGTTTCTTATTTCTATTTTTTTAGATACATATACGTGTTGAGCTCATTTTATAGTCTGAAGCTACTTTTATCTTGTAGAAGTTCAAATGAATGTCCGGTACTTCGTCAAGAAAACTTTGGATGTTTCACGTCGGGAATACTGTTGCATTTTAGCCACGCTGTTCTGGGAGCACATACCGCTATCTGTCGGTACCTTAGTTGCTTCTTACAACATCGAGTGCACAAAAACGACCACTGGAACCATTTATTAATTTTAATAACTGTTAATAGGTTTTAATTATTATTTTGATTATGACGAAAAACTTTTAATTTACCTTAAAGATTAAAGTGGCTATGACGCAAATATTATAATTATAGGCGATCTGATATCATCACATCACGAAATAATAATAATAACTTCCAACAACATCTCATCTCACACATTGATCTCATTCCGTGGTAAATCGCTTGAAGCAATTGTGATAAGGACGCTAGACAACAGAGGAATCGCAAATATATTACTTAAATACATATATTTAATAACCAGACACAGAACAAACATAAATATCATCATATAAATATTTGTCCTGAGTGGAAATCGAACGCACGACCCTCGGCGCACAATCGCTATCGGGCCCGTTATATAATGATCGGACACTTTATGAAATTAGATTCCACCAGACCAACAGAGACAACCGTCAGAGAAATATGATTTCAATTATAATAAAACTACATTTTTAACGGCTCGAAAATTTAATTTAACTTTTTACAACTTTTGTTCGACGTTAAAAGAGTAGGTTTATTATGAAAAATAATTTATTTATTTGGTAATAATGTTTGTATATTATGCTTTATTTGTAAACTAAACGATACCATTTAGTTTCGTAAAGCAATCCCGTAGGTGCTTACGTCATATAGTTTGCCTATTACAACAAATGGTTTCATAATACGGCCTGCGCTGACATAAGACAAAATGTATGGAAAAATAAAACACAACAAATCCTCCAGTTCTTTACTCGACAGTTTTTTATCGCATTGCCGAATATAAGGAACCGCCCGCTATTATATCCTTCCCATTTTTCTCCATGACAAGCGCGCATTGGATAGTAATGTAATTTTAGAGTAAGTTGTATAAAGGATTTTGCGGTAATAATATTTCACGATACAAATGGCAATCATAATATAGCTGGAAGAAAATTGAATTGTCGTATCGGAATTATATCTTTTTCTGTTGGTTTGTATAATGAATAGTTGCCGATTTATCGACTACTAATATCAAAAGGGAAGAGAATTGGTTAGACGTGGATACTTTCATATCAGCCGTTGAATGTCTACTATTGGACATAGACCTCCCAAGGGAAAATGTTCTCCAAAATTGCCTCACTTGGCATCCATGGTGGCAATCGAGAGCGTTGCTTCGCGACGGGGATGCTGCGGTAATTAAGCTAAATTTTTTCGGATGGATATACTGCCAACTGTCGGTTTTGGTAATTTAGTTGCCTCTTACGACTTCTGGTAGATAGGGAGGGAAAACACTGGTATTTACTCTTTTATAAAAACTCATTTGTTATTTTCATTTTATTTCATTTATTTTAACATACATCTTAATAGCTTACAAATAATAGTCCAATGCGCTTAGAAGATTAAATGAATAACAATTTTAAGATTTTTATAGAAAATATAACATATAAAATATTTGATAAAAACAATTACACAAATTAGTAATAAATTTGCAAGACACGATAAAAAATAATAACAATAAAAAAAATATTAACATAAGTCCACCTGAATACAACCGTCATTTAGAAACGCACCAAACAGACAAAATAAATGTCTAACATTGTCTGTTAACAAATCAATTTCGTAGTGCTGAGTAAGAATGCTGAATACAAGAAACCGATACCAGAGATATAGAAAACTGTTTGATCCTCAAGTAAATATTATATTCAAAAATTACGATTTAATTCCGCGATACAAATACTAAAGTACAAAACACAATCTAAGAGAACAATGCGCTATTATTCCCTCCTAGAACAAATTGCTCTGGGGTCCCTCAAACAAATAAATGAGGTGACGTAAACACCATACATCTCGTCTTCCCCGAAACAACGCTAATTCATTCCGTATTTAACTTATAAAGAAACCCATCTGAGAGAGTGCTAGCTATCACCGACGCATTCCCACTTATCCTAAAGCACGTCACGAATTTGGATTCTATTCTCAGGGAAATAAGGCTGCGAATATCCGAATGGTGTGCGAAGGCTTTCGCTAGTATTCTCCCTAATTTACGGCCACATAACGCCCGCAATCTCACTCCCAACACACCATTATCCGTGGCTCTCCAATTAACTGGGAAACTGCTTTATTAACTAACATCTTCAGGGTATAGGACAAAACTGTCACTTGACTCTTAAATACGTGGGAGGATGCAGACTCCTAAATACGCGCAGCGGAAATTCAAAAACAGCCCAAAAATAGCAGTGCAAAATATATACGACTAGTCCCTTGCCGAATCTGTCTATATTTTGCTTTTATAGTTTGTCACTGAGAGTAGATTTAAATGCGAATTCTAGTTAAAAGAAACCCAGAAAGTATCATGTGAAAGAAAATAACTCTACCATAGTAAGCAATAAATACTTATGAATCAGGTATATTTCTAAAAAATTGTAGTAGAATATAATTAATGATTTAGCCTTTTAAGCTACATGAGCATTGAGCATATTAAACATTTTATATGTTTCTCTATCTGATCGGGAATCTTAATACATTTAATTCTATTTTAAAGTATTGAAAATGAGTTATATATGCACACACCATTAAAACACTGTCATGATTTGTTTTGTGATCTGGCAACATTACAATGGCAGCTTTCTTGTTGGTCAAATGAAATAGCAGTGACAAGCAATGGACTAGGCAGATGGTATTTTATAACAATTTTTTATTATTTCAATGTGTTCCTTCTATGAAGCCTACTTAGGTGTCCCCAAATGAAACAGTGTTCCCTCGTAAGGTTTCAAACATAATATTTTGCTCGGATTTATTAAGCGCACATTCTTAGATGTCATACTAACTAGATCAACTAACAAAAATCTGTCGAAACTTCAAAATTAATATAATTTAGCAGCAGAACAGTACCTCGCCCTGCACCAGGTGTCATTAAGCGGGTATGGGCAGAAGCATTTCCTGTCATTACCACAATGTCTGTCCTGCGCGGCAATTATGGGCAAATTTCCCTTTTTATTGGGAAGGCCTTTGTCTAACAGTGGACGTGTTATGGCTGCTATGATGACGATGTTGATGATGTATATGTTTTAAATTAATTAACTGTGTAGATTGATCTGTTGCTTCGTGTAAAAGAAATTATAAGAGGAAAATTTTACTCTAGGAAAAAAGCGTTATCTGCAGAGCATGAAATTAAATACCCACTTTTATATTCGCGAGCGGAGTTTAATTTATAAAAATAGCTTGCGACTTAGCGATGAAATTAGTCACATCCACAACGGTATAACGGAATATTTATCTCCATAAGTTATCTTTCGTAGATTTCTGATCAAACTAACGTAATCCATATTTTGATTGTTAATTTTGGACGTTCCTATTTATGCATTCGGTCATTATTTTATGCCTTGAGGATCATGGTTTCCCCATCCAGAACAATAATTTATTTGAAAATAAAAAAATATATTTATTTTGTGTCTAGGTGTTACATACGTATTTATGTTGTCTGGCTTCTTATCTTAGAGTCACGTTAATGTATTCGATGTTGTGTGAGGTATTATTATTTAGTTTTTTAATCTCTCTTTTATCTATGATCACTCTAAGCTGTATCACTCATTACTAACACTAACTTTTGGCGACAAGCCGTGAGCTATCTTATATAGGATGTTTGCTAACATATTAAAAACTTATCAGCTATTTGATGGAATTGTTGGCTATTGTTATTTAGTATTACTAATGCCAGTATTATATGATAGTTATATGGAAATTGTCTCTGAAGCAAACTATTTATAAAAATCAAATTTTCGAAATATTGAGTGAAATAAGTGAGAGTGTAGGTGGGTTACAGTTGGCGGTTCAATTCCTGTAAAGAACTGTGAAAAGACAAGATCGCATTTTCCAATACCTCATGCTACTCTATGCTACTTTCCTGGTAGTAGCCTGTATTACTAGCAGATCCAGCTAAAAGATAAATGATAAAGAAACCTCGGTCAGACTGTCTAAAGAACTGTAGCTCGTTGGATACACACCACTTATTATTCTATAGGGAATGTAAATATTTAGGAAAGAGCGACCTTTGATATGATAATGATGATGATGCAGCGGATCCGCTAAGTTGTGGGATTAGAAATACCACTCTGGTTGAACTTCTGACTAGAGTAAGTATTTAAGAAATCTTCACTTTAATTCAGGCTTGGTCTTCACCCTGTAACACATTTCACTTTGGTGATCAGACGCAGCGACTTGCTAAATGAGTTTGTCACATAAAAATAAAATTAAAAAAATATATCCACTCTGCTGTGGGTGGCAGCGTAACGTCGTGATAAAACAAGCCTGGCGACGTCACAGTAAACCCTACTCTTCTTCGCTCGTGCATGAATATCGCGGGAAAAAAATCATGACTTTATTATTAAAAAGAGTAAACTTAAGAGCTTATCATAATACGTATCGTAAAATCACATCAAGCGCTAAGAAAGTGTGGCATCCACTTCATCAGATAATTCGAGTTCGCGGGGCGACCTCCTCAAAAGTCAATTTGCTTAGCCCCTCACTTTTCCCAGTTTGACAGTTAATAAAGTCGCTATAGAGAGTAATCTGAATTGCTAATGTTATTTTTCTTTAAATTACTTCGCCGTGCCGTGGATTAAGCGTCTATTATACTCAAGGATTGTTTGCCTTATCGAAGCTTATTGTGCCTTCAAAGGATCGCCAAAATTAAAGACAGGATAAGGTTTTTGCCCGTCACGTCTACTTTGAACTCTGATATAGAAATATATAAATAATAAAGGGGCGCGTGACAACATACCGATGGAGATATTAATAGGTCATCAAAGGAATGCCTATCAAAGATGAATATAAAATTAAATCTCCCTATTACCTTGGTTACTCTTGATCGTTATGTTTTTTCGTCTATATTTCTGATTACAATAAAAAATAAAGTTATACAAAATAAAAAAAAACAATTATATCAACCATTAAAAGTTGACTTGTTTGTGTAATCAATATAGTAAATAGGGACTTCTGCCCATAATTTCCCCGCCGGGCAGGCATAGTGGCAATCGTGGAGTATCTACTTTGTGACGAAATTTCTTCTGCCCATCCTTTCCCTGTAGTATTTAAGTTACACTATTTCGGATTAAAATACTTCCATCTGTCGGTTTCGGTACCCTGGTCACCTCTTACGACTCCTGGTACAGAGAAAACTGGTGTCCGCAAAGTTACCAAAACATCGAAAAACGATACAAAAAGATAACAGCGTGTAAATTTTTTAAAAGTTATTTTATTAGGAATTAATTTATAATAAATATATAGACGGACGTGCACTATTTATTTAAATATAGCGCATCAAGTTCTCGTTGACAGATCGCGACATACGTCGTTACGTAAAATCTATGGTGATTTAAACCGAAGTAAAAATACAAAAACAATTACTTTTAATATGTTTTCGTACGTGTTATTTTTTAGGAATCAACCGTGACTCGAGAATATTGAATATTACATGTAAAGACAACGTTTGTTAAAATATTACATAATATTCACAAGAAATCTAATACATTGACTAACCTGACTGCCGAGGTAAATCGCTTGTATTACGGACATCAGACTAAAGAGGAATCACAAATATAATACTTAATACCTATTTTAACACCCAGACACAGTACAAAATGTATTCTGGGTAGGGATCGAACCAAGTACCCTCGGCATAAAAGTCAGGATTACTGAGCGCCATTGCTCTCGTCTAATCAACAACAATATATCAATTTTAAAGTAATAATATTATGTGTCATTTCTAATTCTACAGAGGTACTCAGTTGTGTATTTATTTACTCTGTCTCTGTAATAACTTCAAATGCAACATGTTTTAAAGAAACAATCCAGATTCTGACTATCAGTAATAATATATGTTTTGTTTGTTACAGGTATGTGTAACGCTGCGAAAACTGATTGTAAGCAATTATTATAAAATATTACATAAATTTATATCTAGTCGGAGGGTTGCAGAGTCACTCTGTATGAGTGACATAAGAGGCGACTAAGTTAACGGAACCACCAGATGGCGGTATAACTACCAGAAAGCGTGACGTTCAAATAGAAAATGGTAAGCATAGGAAGTATGCTCGTTGCAAAGTTACCTTAATACTACGCTTGTCTCTCTCTTGGGGAAGCCTGTGCCTGGCGGCCGACGTACTCCGGCTTCTATGATAACTTTCATTACAAAATTAAAGTATTATTTACTTTTGCTTTCACTTATCACAGAGGACCTCATCATTACCTGATAATTTTTGTTATTCCTGGAAAAAGTCGTATAGTCAGCCCCTGACATCTAAACAGTGAAGCCGTGCCAATTACATAGAAAATATATATGTATGTAATCTGGTACGACAGACATTCAATATTCTATATAATCTGTGTGAGATTTCATTTAGGTCTGTTCAGCCTATCCGGGGAGAAAGAATAACAATAATTCACAAACTTTGGCTTATTTATTATTTTTGTAAATGTTAGTAAAGATATTAAATTAGACAGTTTGAATACTTAAAAAACAATAAATTTCATGAATCTAAGTGCTACAATGCCCAGGTAGAATCACATTTCAAATCTGTCATCGTAGAACGAGCATATATGACGAATGAACTCGAACAAGTGGATGGGTTTTAAAACGAAGTTTCGTGCCTACGTTAATTACGCGATCCCCCAGAAAAGATACATTAAGAAAAAACTAATGGTGACACGATAACAAACTAGTTTTGCTTAGTTTGTAATTTTAATCCAACCTTTTATTTTAAATTGCAAAAAAAGGTTAATACTCTGCATAATAAAAGTCCAGTTAAAACGGGCAAATAAATTTCTCCTGTCATCTGAAAATAATTATTCCTCAATGGAGGGATTTAAAAGTGCAAATTGATGAGTCGCCCGGGAATGCTTTATGATTGTGACACTATGTGGCGGTGATTGCTTGTTGCAATTTATTTTATTTAAAATCCTTTATCTTTAAATTCCATTCCGCTACGGACGTTTGGGGAATGGCATTTATTTTAATATGTTTTTTTTTTGTTTGCATTAATATGTCTGATGCTGTGCGGAGTAATAGTTATGCTCGTTCAGGGTGGTGAGAGGGAGGTACGGATGGACGACTATACCGCCATATATCGGAACATATACGGCACATCCAGCCGTAATGGCATAGCTAACATGCTTATGGGCAACAGTATACCACCACTGCCCATTGTCGCCCAGCGTGGTATTTACATGTAAAACATCTCTAAATAGTCTCTCTCCAATTCCTTGTGGAATTCGGAATTGTATTTAAAGGCAAATGTAACTTATAGCACTACGAGATTATATATTTATATAATTTGGATAAAAGTCAAAGGCATTGACTAGCTTAGCATCTCATCGATTAGAAGTAAAGAACATGGAGGTTTTAGCCGTGTGGTACTGGCAGAGTAGAATAGTATAGGTATCGTAAAAGGCGACTGAGGTACCAGAACCGACAGGCGGTATGTCCATCTGAAACAGTGCAGTTCAAATATACAGGGCGGGGATAGGCAGCAGCTTCCTTGTAGCGATGGTTGCGCTCTGAGATTGCCAACGCACTTGCCCAGCGCGGCAATTATGGGCATAAACCTCCTTTCTTAGAGAAGCTTATGTCCAGCAGTGGACTTCCAATGGCTAGTATGATGGTGATGGTTTATGTTTTTTCTGTGTCTGCGTGTTAAATATATGTTATTAAATAGTATACATGTTGTTTCTCTGTTGTCTGATGTCCGTAACACAAGTGCTTTAATCGACTGGTCACGGAATCCGGTCAATATATGAGATGTTTGGGAATGTATTTTTCAAAGAAAAAATAATAATAAAATCTAGAAAGAGGTGAAGATTATTAGCTGTGCTAGTATTAAATTGTGTAATAGCTGCATGCATCTTCTATATAAATAAACAATGTCACAATGAGATACGTCGTTTTACTAGCCTACAAATAGGTACTTATAACCTATAACACTGTAGAGAAAGTTATTGCTTTTTTGATTTAGGTAAATTTTCTTGTTTTCAGAACAATACACGTACTGACTTATGATTGCTAGACAATCACGTTACAGGTGAATAGAATATAGCTGACCGACGTAAAAAAATATTAACGTTGAGTAAAAAGTAAAAGAGAATTGTAAAAAAGTAATAGAATTAAGTATTTATTAGTGTTTAAACTCAAAATGGCAGCTTACCACGTTTTCCAAATCAATATATAAAAAGTTTTACGAGACATAATACATAATTAATGCATAAAAATAAATTATGGCTAATATGTTACTAGGAATATACGACCACTGAGAAAAAAAAAGAAACAGAGGAGAGTTTATAATAAATAAAATCAATCTGTAGATCATACATTTAACTTGCTTCAGACGTCATGAGCTCTACATAAGGATAGTTTAAGTACATATATGCAAATCAATATATGTAAATCGAATTAGCCAATATACTCATAGCCAAATGTATTTAGCACTGGAAGGTATGGTATTCACTCAGGTACCAAATAAATATACGTCGAATCCAGAAACGTGTGAGTTGTCAGATATTTAATAGCGGGGCCTAACAACGTCGTTTGCTTGGACCCTTTCAGCGTAACATCGATTTTGGATTGTTGGCCGAGATATCGTTGACCTATCATTTGAGACCTTTACAAGATTGTTAAGAGTAGTAGAGGTTTTATGCGTTGAAATATGCTGAATTTTTAAATTAAAGAGAACATTTCGTTTGATTTATCTACAATATAGAAAATTTATCGCTGAACTCTCAGTATAAAAGAATTAGAACTAGAAAAAATTAACATAGGGTTTTCATAGTCATACGCATTGTTAGGTTTTTTTATATTATAGATATAGATAAAAATATAAAATCTGTTAAATCACCGACCAATCCCGACCGATTAAAGGCTTTAACCAGTTACTAACTGAGGTTTGGCTACATTATACTTAAAGAAGACATTTATATTGGTATAATGAAAACGGCCAGCGTTAATATCAGCGATCACATTAGCCTGCAAACGGTTGCAACGTCGCCAGTATTCCACTAGTGCGAAGTATATTCATAATTATTCGAGCGAAAGGAACTTCATCATACTAGCTATTGGAAGTCCACTTCTGGACATACGCCTTACCAAGGAAAAGAGAATATTGCCCATAATTGCGGCCCTGGGCAAGCGTGTTAGCAATCGCAGAGTACACGCTTTCACGATCGCATCCCCGCCCTGTGCTATTGAGCTGCACTGTTTTGGATAAATATTCCGCTATCTGTTAGTTCTGTTACCTTAGTCGCCTCTTATGACACCTGGTAGAGGGGATATACTACTTACTCTGCCGGGTACCTCACGGTTAGAAAGAAACTCGTTACCGAAATTTAACACAAAATCAATTCATACGATAAAAAATGAGAATTCGGTTCACTTAATTGTTTCTTTAAAACTAGTAAATTCATTAGGATAAAGTAAAAAATGCTAATAGATGAATTATGGCAACATTGCGTATAATAAACGCAAAAAATTATCACTTGTAACATTACTTGATTACTCGTGTAGATCTAAGTAAATTGACGAGATCGAATCCTAAATTTGGTTTTGGTATTGACCAACCAGCTTTATCTTGTATTGTACGGCAGCTTTCCGCAATGTATGCCGCCCGTTATCTGTAAGTGTACTTTATGTCTTGTTGATACAAGTTTTAATCCCAATAACCCGGTTTCACGACTACCTGTCCGGAACATGGGCACTCGCAAATGACCGGTCCGGTTACGTAAAACCCGGATAAGGCAGGAATGTGAAGGTACTTTATTATATATGTATTCATTTCGTTATCTTTTGCTTTGTGCCACATGCAGAAAAAACTCAGTTTATTTTGTGTAAAAAAAAGGAATTGAGAATTTTTATATCTTTATATTTTTCTCTTAATGTTTATATGATGATCGAATTTGTTGTGTTTGGATGTTAATTCTGTATGAAACAAGTGCTCAAAGCGACTTGTCTTAGCGTCATGATATGTTATCATGTTGTATGAATTTATTATTTTATATCAAAAGAATCACAGCACTGCCAGATATATGCGAATAGTGATTGTAATATTTCTTTAATTTTGTAGCTACATTTTTGTCTGTTAAGAAATCAGTTGTTGCAAATTATTTAAAAAACGAAATAAAACAATGTCATAGGTAATTCAATAGCGCTTTAAATCTTGAAAGAAATAGTTTTAGATGATTTGTACCAGCCATTGAAAGTCCACTACTAGACATAGGCCTTCACAAGAAAAGGGGAATGTTGCCCATAATTGCCGCGCTGGGCAAGCGTGTTGGCAATCGCAGAGCGCAGCTTTTGCAACAGGGATGCTGCTGCTTATCCCCGCCCTATGCATTTGAGCTGCAATGTTCTGGATGGATATACCGTCATCTATCGGTTCTCGTAGCTCAGTCACCTCTTAGACTCCTGGTACAGAGAGAGATATTGCACCGACCACTATTCTACTCCACCGGTACCCCGCGGTTATTAAATAATTAATTAAATATAATGATAAAATGAAATTAATATAATGAGACATAAAATTTTGTTAGGTTCTCTTAAGAACACTATTTTACTATGCCGGTATTCCAACTTGTTACCGGCCTTAATCGATAACATTACCAAGATGGAATACGAAACGAATACCCTAGAGAAAATTCGTGAGGTATAAACATACTTAACTATATAAACTGACGTCAATTTCCCACCGGAGTAAATATACACTATTGATCATTTTCTTTTCACCATGACATATTTCCATTGCTTTCTTCTTATCGAATAAACTCTTCAACTACAATTGCGCTAGACGAAAGAAAATTTTACCAGACATACTCAGACATACCAGACATCTTGAGTGAACATAAGGAATTCATATTAAGCATGAACATATTAAGCAGTTTCGTAAGCACTACTTATGCAAAAATACTAAATCTCGTGGATTATACGCGGAAGAAACCTTTTTTTTTATATCCTTCAACATCTTATACGTTGATCTGATTCTATGATAAGTCGCTAAAGTACTTGTGTTACGGACATCAGACAGCAGAAGTATCTCAAATATATTACTTAAATACATATATTTAACACCCAGATACAAAACAAATACATATTAGTATTTATGTTATTTCTTTCATCATATAAATATTTGTCCTGTGTAGTTATCGAAGCCAGGACCTTTGGCGCATTAAATAGGGTCACTACCACATGGGCGATTAGGCCCGAGTATTAAAATAATCGTATTTAACAAAAAAAATAAGCTGAACATATCAAAATCTTATACCACTAATAAGAAAGATTTTCATTAGGTAGACTTCAAACAAAAGTGGCTTGCATTAGTACCTTACTCTCACCCTACTGCCAAATAGCAGTGTTTGCATTATTTTGTTTCGGTTTAAAGGCAGATATAGGCAATCAAATTACTAGGTAATGTAACATAATCGGTGGGAGGTAATCGAACCTACGACCTTTAGCGTAGAAGATAGAATCGCTACTGGCGATATCGCACTCGCCAAATAAGTCAGTTTATATATACTTAATATCATAAACTTGAAGAGTTTCTTGGTTTTAACGCGATAATCTCAGGAACGGCTGGTCCAATTTGAAAAATTCGATAGTGTTGGATAGTCCGTTTATCGAGGGAGGCTGTAGGCTACATCATATTACCAAAAAATAGGGATTTCCTGAAATTCACTTTACCCCTTAAAGTCACTATTCCACGCGGACGAAGTCACGAGCACTGCTGGTATCTAATAATAAGGATTGATCTGTTCGGTTTGTCCAACGTTGCTAGGTGCTAGGTTAGGCCAAGCCTTAACTTATCTGTCGTGTCCGTAACAGATAGCTTTACTCGCATCTAAAATTCCAGCCGGGTAAACGTCACAGTGAAACGTCCGCAGATTACGGCCTCCTAGATTATTCCGCCACTCAGCCGTGACGGTGACTCCTCGTAATGACAGACGGGCCTGCGTCCGGACCGCATGATATATTCATACCTGGCATGATGTATTCGTACACGCACAGGTAGAGAGATAAAATGCCCTGTCATTGTTAAGATTAGCTAGCGTTGGAGTTATATACACTATTTTTTTTTATTAAAACAGATTGCAAACCAGCAGACAATCTGCGTGATAGCAAGAGTTACAGCAGTCTATAGACGTTCGTTATATTACAAGGATATCACTAGCGCGTTGCACACTTTGTGACTTGTGGATATAAATAACATTACCCAGTAATTCGAATCAATGCGAATACTGTTGTTTGGCGGCAGAAATAAGTGCGAAAGAAGTACTGATGGAGACGACCTTGTATGAGATCTACCTCATGTAATCTCATTTATATCAAGTAGTATTTTTGGGCAACTTTGAGAAGATAATTCGTGTGGCAATCATTTTCCTCCTTGAAGATAGGATTCCTGATTCCTTTAGGGACTGCGTCTCCCAATTTTATATATTATTACTCTGCAGATATAAGACGCGTTCAGTTTTCTACAGAAATTCTAAAATAACCCCTTCGCCAATTAGCGGCATATAGATCTAGTAAAAATTTTAACTGTCAAATTACTGTTCTTGAGTTTCATATGATCTCAGATTTCATAACTGGTTGCAGATTGTTTAAAACTGTATTAATACGATGGTTTGTCTAGTTTAATGAGCTCATACAACTAATTTTTGATGGCACTTAGACAAATATTATGCCCTTATATGAAATGAGCGTTTTGTCGTACTGAACACTTTGATCTGAAATATTTCCTATTTGGTTAACATATACAAATTCAAATTGATTAATTAAATTACCTGGTACATTTGAGTTTTGAATACAGTCGTTCATTTGTTTTTTGTTCCACGTATTTTTTCTTTGATGTCGCTTATTATCGCACTATGGAAAACATGAAATATCGGTATATTTACGAGTAAGAGTTCTACTTTGAGGCCAGTGCTGCAGAAACAGATCGAAGGATTAGTAGAGCATACGGCGCTGGTGCCGTAAAGTCTGCTGCTACTTTTCTTAACCAACACAATAATAAAGCGATTTTAAAGCAAACTGTTGTTTGTGATAAATACTGTACGATAATTAAAAGCATTCGTTGCAATGGCTGAACCTAGGAGACCCTGCCAAATCTTGCTGTAAAAGTTACATGTGAGTGTTTGGTAGACTAGCGCCGGTGCTAATTACTACAGTTTTCTAAAATCTGGCCCAACAATTACGACATATCTATTATCTGCAAACATGAAGGAAGAACTGCTTAATAACCAATAATGATCAATCGCTCTAGGCCATTGCTGTTTCACGAAAACGCGAGACCACATAATGCAAAATAAACAACCACTTATTGAGGTGAGCTACAATTGGTTTTTCTGCGACTTCCATCGTTCTCACCGCATCTTGCTCCAAACTAAGACAATTTCTTACAAGGAACAAAATTCAACTCCGACGCGGTAGTCCAAATCGTATTTAAAGAGTTTTTTGATTCCCGTCACTATGTTTTACTCGCCTCCTATAAGATGATAAAGTGTATAGATAGTAATAGTGCATACTTTGACAAATTAAATATATTTTACAAAAAAAAAATACTTTATGTTCCTCCTTAACAAAACGCCAATTTCACATGTAAAGACTTATTAGTAATACCTAGCACCGATAGATGGCACTGGTAATACGATGTACATGATCTCCGTAAAACAATGTATCTTCGTACCAATTCGCTAATAATATTTTCGTGTGTAATATCATCATCATCATATCAGCTATAAGACGTCGACTGCTGGACATAGATCTCCCAAAGTATAAAGGACCGGTTATATGCGGCCTGTGTCCAGCACGATCCTGCAGTATCAGTCAGATTGTCTGTCCATCTTGCATGTGGACGCCCTACGCTGCGCTTGCTGTACGCTGTACGTTTCATTCCAACACCTAACGACTTCATCAGCCATCGGTTCTGCGTACCAAATACTGCAATACATGCCCACTGCCACTTTAACTAACTTATTCGTCGGGCAATGTCTGGAACTTTGGTTCTTTTGGTTTTGGTCACGAATCTCCTCATTCCTGATACGCGCAAAGAAACTCCAAGCGTTGACCTCTCTATAGCTTATTGAGCTACTTTCAGCCGGCCAATAAGGACAAATATAGTATTCCCATTCTTATCGTATGATATCAGCAGAGAGATTAGTACTTTCTACTTCACCAGGTGTCGTTTTAGGCGACTAAGGTACTAGAACCGACAGAACTGTGTAGCTCAATTGCACAAGGTGGGGATGGGCAGCAGCATCCCAGTAGCGAAGCTACGCTCTGTGATTGCTAACACGCTAACAGCGTGGCAATTATGGGTGAAATTCCTCTTTCCTTGCCATTTTGGGCCATCAGAAAGCATTCAAGGGCGAACTCATAACTCTGCGGAATATCTTCTCTTTTTGTACCAATAGCAACCTTCGCCAAATTCTTCATATCGCATTTCTTTATCGTATCAGCTTGAGATTGTTCACTGTCAGGCTAATTAAATTTTCTTATCAACTTGTGGGTTGCGGTTGATGACCTACGATGTACTTGCCGATGCATGGGCTCCATTTGGGAAATTATAGACCTCTTACTTCTTAGACTATACAAATAAAATTGTTAAGGCTTGGCTTCGTTTGAGTGGAATATTTCCATACTGTATACATAATTTTCTGCAATCTAGACGCGATGTCTTCATCAATGTAACGGCACTCTGATTTTGTACAGTATAAATACCTATTTATTATATATATTATATATATATATTTTCGAAAGAGGATAACTTTAAAAAAATCCTTCGATGAGCAAGTAAGTTAAAGATACGACAATGTTCCTAGTTTTGTTGAGGTTAAAACATATAACTGGTTAGAATCCATCAATGTTTGAATTCAAGTAGAAAAATTATTGTATCATGAGTTATATAAAATCTTTTGCAATATCTACCCTACTCATGTTTCCTTTGTTAAAGCCAATAATAGGTACATTTGATTTTTTTTGTTATTTCATAAACTGCCCGCTCATGACCGGATAGCGTTATAGTCGAAGTTGACGCCTAGCATTTACTAGCACGCGATATGTATGAGACAATTATTCGAGTTTACTATATGGCTGTAAACATAACGTTCGTGTTTTATGTGAAAAATGTCTTTTGAAAGAAAAATGAAGACTATAATAATAATATTCACACACAGTATCTCATACATTCCATTATCTGATCCCGAGGTAAGTCCGAGTCCGAGTCCGAGGACATTAGACAATAGAGGTATCTCAAAATACTTAAATATATATTTTGTGACACCCAGACACACAACGAACACAAATAATCCTGAATGGGAAGCAAATCCATTCTTAAACGCATTCATTTAATAGTGTCTCTGTGGTAAGTATTATGTCCATTTTATTTATATCTATCCGTGGAATACCGGCAGTGTAATTAAGATTCTCTTAGTATAAAAGGTGACTTAGGTACCAAAACCGACATGACCGATGGCGGTGTTGTCACACGAAACAGCGTGGCTTGAATGCAACATGGCGGATGGACAGCAGTATTCCCGTTTATAAGGCTGCAAGGCTCTGCGATTGCCAACACACCTTACTAATGCAGCAATCACAGGCAAAGTTACCACTTCCTTAAAGAGGTATCTAGACTTCCTTATTTTCAACTGTCTCTACCACCAAACAGTAGTGTTTGTATTGCTGTATTTTAGTTAAAAGGTGACATAGTGTCGTGGCACTAGGTGATACTAGTGATATCCTTGTGATAAAACAAGCGTCTATAGGCTATGGTGACGCTAACTATCACGGGCCGCATGTTTATTTGTTGACTTAATGAAGCACAAATCGTAGTGCATTATGTTTCTACTATTGACAAAGCAATTATACATATTAAACGTTTCTCATTCGTCGCGTGACATGATCCGTTTGTTAGCTTTATACCTTTTCATACGGTAGTAAGTTATTGTCATTTATTTTATCGCCGGGTAAAGCTGAAACGCGTTTTTAATAGTCTAAAAGTGTGTGTAGATTCAAAAGATAAACGAATTATAAAATCGTAATCAACTGCCACTTGTTTAATCATGTTTGGACTTGATGTGTTTTTTGTTATGAATGTTTATATTTAGAAGTACAGTTTAAACTTTATTTGTTACATAACTTCCAATTAGATGTGTCTATTTTTATATTGCGTAGTGTCATATAAACCTGTAAATGTTTTATTTATTATTATTATTTTACTAGCTTTAAAATGCATCTTATATTAGACACTTGGGCAAAATGCCATTGAAATATGCTACTAAACTTTTGTCAAAAATTACTCCATCGGTTATTGAAAAACGTATGAAAATCTAACTTGTGATTTTATTGTTAATCGTGGATACTTATACGCGATGGACTTAGTTTTAATGCAATCACAAAAGTATTTTCTATAAGGCTTTTTGTATGCGACTTTCATCAATCAGTCCACTCGGTGATGCGTGGACTCCATTCGAACTTCATGACCTTTAATTAATAATAGTAAATAAATTCACACGACATCTCTTTGGCCCGGATTTTTGGTCTCCGTTGGCCTGACTCTAATGTAAGTCGCTTAAAGTACTTGTATTACGAAACAAAGGAAACAAAAAATCACAAATATTATACTTAAATACATATTTTAACAACCAGACAGGAAAAACACAAATATCATCATATAAATATTTGTCCTAGATGAAGATCAAACCCACGACCTTTGGCGCGTTTTCAAGCCCATTAAGCTTTGAGAGAGACAGGGAGCTGAGCTTGGAGCTACTCTATGTCAGTCTCTCTTGTCGTACTGTATTACTATTTAGGGGGGTGCTACGAAAACGACTATGTTACTGCTAGAAAGGGAACAGAGATCTGTGCTCAAAGCTATGTACATTTTACTCTTTAAATACCCTACCTCAAAACTCTACATCCATAGCAAAGTTTTAACAGTGAGACAATTGTACTACCAAGAACTTATTCTCGAACAGCATAAACTATGTAAACCTGAAAATAAACTAACTCATAGTAGACGAAGGTATGTGGATTTCCAAAATATACATCAGCCATATCGTACACGGTTCGCACAGCGATTTTCAAATTTTGCAGGACCATTTTTTATAATAAAATTAATCATGAAATAGATATTCATGGCATGAATAAGCACACACGTAAAACAAATGTAAGGGAATGGGTCTTGACATTGGACTACAACAAGATAGGGGAATTACTAACAATATTATGCTAGACTGGACTATATTTATTGTTACTATTATTGTTTATATATATTATATATGCACATATTCTCTGTATTTATGTAATATAAACGTAAATAATATTTTATATTAACAAACCTTATATTATATTAAACCATATACACACAAATTCACACCTACATGCACACTACATAGCATAAGTGCCTAAAGGAACAAGCAAGACCTAGTTTAGATACTTAAGTATCAAAGTCCATTATAGTTTATGTTTCCTTTTGTCGTTGAAAAAAGTTATAATTATTATTATGTAAGGTTATCCCATGTTTCATTGATTCGTTTTGTATGTAATAACAAAGCACACATTGAGTTACCATTTGAAAATTTCATAACCAATAACGTCAACGGTATAAAATTGTTGTAGGGGATAAATTGCAGGTATACAGGAAAAATAAAAATATAAAGTAGCTTAAAAGCAATTACTTTTATTTCATTGAAAAGCTTGATCATTTTGAAGCTGTTTTTGGCAAATATTATTGAAATTGAATTCTCTTTCAAAGAAGTTTGGTTTACAAACATTTTGCAACTTGAGCGGATATAATGACTTCACTAGTGCAGAATACAAGTATAGGGACATATCGCTTATTAAGACCTATTTTAAGAAATTATAAGTAATTAATTCCTAAGATCTCTTATCTTAGTGACCTCCTTCAACCCAAAATGGTCTCCTTGATGAGTTTTGTCGATTTATTTTTCATTATTTACATACGTTTTATAATGCTAATTAGCTAACATTTTGTAATGTTACCTTCAATAAAATACTAAGTTGCTCTTGCATAATATGTTTTAAGTTTTTGCTTTGTATGATCTCCGGTTAACATGACGAGTTTGTCACTTTCCATCGATGTATCATTTATAGCATATTCTACTGTATATATATCTTGTTTAAATCACTGACATTCAAACCACGAAACGATTTACGCACAAAAAACCTCAGCCAGCAGCCGCGCATTCCTTTTATATTTACAAGGAAACCGAGGTGAGTCCATCCGGCCATCTCGACTAACAGCAGTCATTTGCGAGACTCGTAAAGGGGACGGCTCCCCTTCATCCCTCCACTACCTGTCTCTGTAACGAGGCGATGTACATACGTTACGCTTTTATCTTTAAACCTTTTGGCTTTAAAAGATAACCAGTATACAGTGTTTGCGTATTATTAAAAAAAATTAAATATTTGTATATATTGTACTCCCCTGTATAGTGAAGTCGTCTTAATTGCACTTTTTGATTTAATAATAACATATTTCCACAACATCTCATACATTGACCAGACTCTGTCGTAAGTCGCTTAAAGCACTATTGTTACAGACACCAGCTAACGAAAGAATCACAAATATACTACTTAAACACATATATCCAACACCCAGAGAAAGAACAGGCACAAATATCATCATATAAATATTTGCTCTGGGTGGGAATCGAACCCACGAGCATTGGCGCACAAAATAGGTTAAACTACCATCTGCGCCACCGGGCCCAACAATTTTCTTACTTTAAAACTATATAATTCTACAAATCATTGTATGAATACATGAAACGATCATTCTGTTCCCCTTGTTAAGGAAAAAAACGAGAAATTCGACACCGAAAATGTTAAAGTAGAGAAAAAGTCTGATCAAAATATACTACGAGTATATTTGATTAATTAAAGTAATATTAAACACATTGCTGCTTGAATACTGAAATAAAGTAAACATGAATTGTTTATAGACTTAGTGATTATATTCTCTTTATTTTATTGACTAACGTAAATTTAAATTTTTCTATTATTAATAATACATAAGGGTTTTACTTAAAACTAATTAATTTTGTTAGAATTTAGATTACTGACAAACAATTTTATCAAATAAATATATTAAGTTTTAGAAAATAAAGTTACCGATATAGTGGATTACAAAGTTTTGTGATATGCCTATTTAATCACTTCATCGTATTTTTACTGAACTTTCTTCCCATTGTCTGTCTGTCTCTATGAAAGCTTAGATCTTCAAAACTACTAGCTACAGCTAGCTACAGATTTCAATTATATTTTTTTAACAGATAGAATAATTCAAGAGGAAGTTTTATGTGTTCAATACATCCATAAAATACTAGAAAAATACTAATTATTTTCTAATGCAATGTCATAAAAGCACATAAATACTAGCTAAGCCCGACGAGATAGATCAATATAATGTACTATTGTTATAATGAGTTATTGTTGTATACGAGTATGTCTGTCAATTGGTAATAAACCACAATATTAAATAATCAAATATTTTTTCAATTCACCCAAGAAAATCTGGTGCAGTTCGTTAATTAGATAATAATATTAAGATAAAGTATTTAGTTACGGATTAATAAGTTGAAGTGACAGTGAGCAGGGCATTTGGTATGCAGTGCAATTGCCGATGAAGCCTTAAGGTTCTTAAGGAATGTATCGGAAAGTACCGAAAACGTACCGGAAAGCGCAGCGTAAGGCGTTCACCTTCAAGATGGACCGACGATCGGACTAAAACTTCAGGATCCTGGGGAGACCTAAGTCCAGCAGTGGGCGTCTTATGGTTGATATGATGATGATGATGAAAAAGTATTTGTGTAGTAAGTAGTAAGTGTATCTAAACGCAAGTGGTACAGTAACGCTGAATCGATGCCACAAGAGTTAGACCAGCGTATCCAACGTAAACTAACTCAGATCTCAAAGTTTTCAAATTTCCTGCCGTGATCCTACACCAGGCGCCATGTTTGAAATTGCTTCTCTTATCAGCAGCTTTATCAACGTTAAGGTATTTTGTTCGATACCAAGTATTGTATAAGCTATGGGTACTAAACTAGGTCAATAACGTACTAATCTAAAATATTTAGAATACTGTTAAACTGATATTTATACTAAGAGTAAAACCATTTTTTAATAGCTTTTAATCGCTTTATATCTCGTTCTTAATTTTTTTATTAGATTACGCCAGCAAACAAGCAGTGTTTGCTTAATAGTAAGCGTTGCCGTACAGCTTACAGCACGTAATACAGCACATAATATCACAAGGATATCACTAGCGCTTTGCAAACTTTATAATTTGAAGTTATTATGTTACATTGCCCAGTAATTTTACTGCCTCTATCACCCTTCAAACCTGAATACAGTAATGTAAGAACTGCTATTTGGCGGTAAAAAAAGTTGAAAGTGAGGTACCACAGACGACCTTTGTTTGATAAAAGGGATTGGGATATTTTAATAAAACATCAACTTTTAAACAAATAACATTAATATTTATTATCTCAATAGACACAATTTCACAAAGTAACGAATTACAGACTTTTATAATACTGTATTACATGTAAACTTATCAGTATAGTATTACCCCAATCTAAACGAAAACTGACCTGTATTTGTCTCGCAGAAGGTAGAAAGATTCTCCCACTACTTCTCGCTACCACGCACCTAAACCAACTGCCCCGTTGTACCTCCCTTAACGTTTTCGAAAACGGGAACCGGATTTAACAAAGTGGCGCCATCGGTCGCGTGATCCAGTCACATGACCAATCAATATAAATAATTTAAATTATTAATAAAATTAAAAGAATAATGATAAAGCTATAATTAAATATATACGTTATCCTTTATACATACAAACAATATATACAAACAATAAGGTGGTATACCCTATTGTTTGTGAATTAACATTTTACTAGCTTTTTTTCTAGTCTTTGTACACAAGTAGGATTTTTGTAGTTACTATGATACTGAAATAACATAATTTATAAGAAGGCTAAACACTAAAACAAAACCTTTGATTCTAATGTAGGTAATGGATTTAGGACTATTTTTTAAACACATCCCACGAAATTCGAAGGTGAAAATCCCAGCAATTTAGATTTCCACATCGTGTGATGAACACGTAAGTGATTGAGGTATACCTACCCTGCTTCGGCTATATATACCCTACCTGTTGCGACCTCATCTTGCGCTTTCTCGATAATAATCATCATCACAGCAGCTGTACAATATATACCGCTGTAAATAGGCATCTTTAAGAGAGTGGGAATATTGCTTATAATTGCCGCACTGGGCAGGCTTTGTGGAGCATAGCTTTGCGACGAGAATGCTACTGCCTATGGTATAGGGTTGAGATTCCAACATCTACCGGTTCCTAGTACTCATACGACTCTTAGTACAGAATAAGATACTATTCTACTCTGGAGGTATTCCTCATCATTCTTCTTTTACGGTAGATGACCGTAAATTAGTTTAACCTCTGCACCAGGTGTAACACTGTAGTAAAAATGCACAGAACGGGCATGGGCAGCCGCATCTCCATCGTAAAAACTACGCTCTGCAATTGACAATATGCTTACCCATCCCGGAAATTACTGGTTAAAGTTCTCCTGCTCTTGGGAAGGCCTATGTCCAGTAGTGGATATTCAATGGCTGATATGATAATGATAAATTAGATAACAGGCAAGCGGTCTTTTTATGCTCCTTTCACACCTTATAACGTAAAATGAAGCAACTTATCAGCACATTGGGTTGGGTGAGCCACAAGTGTTATAGTCAGTCAGCTAACACTGCTGTAACGGTCGCGGGGATGGCTCTACTAGCGCCCAATGTACTAAAAGGGACCTTTTACGACCCGACTAATAGTGAGTGTTCATGTCATGTTAGATTTTAGGTTAAGTTAGGTATTATTTTTATCTGCATAACATTTAGTTATTCGTAAATTAGGTTTATTAGTGGTATACGCTTTTTGACCAGTGCATTTTTAAGATGATAAAAAATGAGACCTGAGTACATCGTGTTTTATATAAGTATACTTTTATTATATTGAAGTATACACATATCACAACTGAGTACAATATATTTAAACTATTCTTCGATTAGGTAAAACTGAACTATGCACATATGAATACGAGTCAATAAAAAAAGAGTTTATATTTAAATTTATTTTATTATTAATGAATTACTTATGTATTTCGTACTGACATGAATCTGCAAGAAGTAGCAGTAGTTTATAGACATTAAGTAATTTATTTCAATATCATAGTTAAATTAATTATAGACGGTGCATGTTTACTTTCTAATAATTCATCGAGAAAACTTATATATACATTGTGTTTTAAAAATCACACTGTAATACGCACGGCTTACTTCATACAAATTTAAAATCACGTATAATATTTCTTGAGGCCGGTGACGTGCTACGAACGTGACGCTATTCGTAGCACGTAGCATCGCGTAGCAATTGGAGCGTCGTAGTAACTTTGCGGTGGACTATGCTTCAACGCATACGTAATACCTAATGCCAAAACGGTCTTATAGTTGAGACTTTAAAGAAAGTATACTTAACATCTTTCAGGATACCTACTTAAATTTAGCAAGGTGAGTAAAGTAGGTAGAAATATTGAGGCTTTATCCCTTGAAGTATTTCTTCTATATAAAGGGCTTGTCTTCTTGTGTAACTTTTACAATGTTTATATCAGTTGCGTAGGCATTTAAGCCTAGCTATGACCGTATATAATTTCTCTGGCGGCATTGGAATTTACATTTAAATTGAAAATAAATACTTTTGATTCAAGATACACATACACAAATTAAGTAATTAAAGTACCACCAACAATTGATTCAAATAATTTCTTAAATATTTGATATTGTACATAATCGGAACAATTGTATTTATATTTACAGTATATTGTAGAGCGTTGCTTTGCGACGTAAATGCTGCTGCCTATCCCTGCTTTGAGATTTACTGCCGTCTGTGGTTATATATTTTAGTGGACAGTTAGTGAGTGCGACTATTTTATACTATATTATAAGGATGCATATCATTGGTATATTCTGTATATCTTCAATCATTTTGGTCTATCATCATCTTAGTCGTATGTACTTGCAATATTACAAAAAAGTAACTTTTCTCTTTACGTAACAATACCTGACTTTCTATGTTTAACTCTTTAAAAGGTATAAAACAACCGAACAAATGCGCTTGCTCGTGACAGCGTATGTTTGGGATTGCATAAAAAATAAGTATTAAGACACTGAAGTGGTGTGATACATGATATGGTTTCTCTTTATGTATATATCTGGTATATTTATTGGTATACATTGCTATTGTTTAAGCCGAGGAGTACAGAATTTAGTACAGAGTTCAGAATGACGAAATGTACTGGGTATCGTAAGAGGCGACTGAGGTATCGGAGACAATAAATGGTAGAATTACTATCGGGCATAGCGTAGTTAAAATACGCAGAGAGGAGACGGGCAGCAGGATCTTTGGCGCGAAGCTACGGCTAAAGCTACATTTAAAAGCCTATGTCCAACTGTAATTGTCAAATTGCTGATATGATAGTGATATAATGATAGAACATTTTACAACTGTTTTGTTATGGTTGTGCTAAAAGATTGGCAGTAGTTTTTTTCTTCTCTGCAAATAGTATCTATTATCCTTGCTACATGCATGGCAATTTGAGTGAAATCATCATGGGGATTAACAAAGGGAAAGTTTCTCGTAAGTATGTAGAAATGAAATGTATCTTTTGTTACTTGCTGATAATGTAATGTAAAAAAATCAATTCTTCAATTCAATTTTTATACGTTTATTAAGCTTTTATAGCTGTGAATATATATATAGAATACGTCAAATTTCATCAAAACCAGAGAACTGATTTTAATGAAATTTGACATGATATGGACGATTTTATTATATATAGTAAAATTCTATTGGACAAAGTTGCAGCCAAGAGCTAGTGGTCCAATTTACAAATATATTTATGTAGAACTGATTTTAGTAAAATTTTACATAATATAGGTCATTAATAATAAACCATACATTGACTTAATGCCGTGGTAGCTGAAAGTACCGGATACTAGACAACAGAGCAATCACAAATATACTACTTAAATACATATATTTAATACCCAGACATAGTTAAAGTTCAAATATTATTATATACATATTTGCTCCGGGTGGGAATCAAACCCACCCCTCTAGCGCGTAGGATAGGATCACTACCATCTACGCCATCGCGCCCGTCACATTATTTTATATATAGCAAAAAATCGAGTAGACTAAGTCACAGCCGAAATCGAGAGGTCCATAATTTAAGAAGCTATGTATGTAGACGCTGACAGAAATGATCACTAGTATTGATCTTTCATATAGCTACCAACCGAGCAATATATTTCGATATGTTATAAAACTTGAACTAAAGTAAATTTAACAAATACCAGTGTTCAAGCCAGTGCGCTAGAATAACTGATATATTCCCTTATAAATCCTGTGTGGCGGTATTGAGGCGGCGTATTGCGGGGACAAGGTTATGAATTTAATTTAGCGGGTTCTTTATCGGGGCCACGTGACTCGCATACTAGCCGTGGGCTCAGGGCTTGTAGCGGACAATGTTCGGGTCTTGTCTATTTACTTTTATTTAGACAATATAAAAAGAATCTCATAAGTAGATTGTACTAGTTATTATAATTCATATACATTGTTTTTAATAGCCCAATGATGCATTTGGTAGTGTTCTTATTTTGTGTAGGTCGTAGGTTTGATTCTCATTCAGATAATACTTACAAGTTTTATGTATGTTCTCTATAGTTTGACATTTAAAACAGTATGTGTGTGATATGTTATGTTAAAAGTTACGTTTAAACTTAAGCTTTAAATTTAGTTAAGGACATGATAAAGAATAGGATACCTGTTTTTTACCATGACCTTAACTGTGTTTAAAAAGGTAAAAAACCACTAAAGAGGTTTACAGATATTCAACCAAAACAGAATTATGAGCAATTTTGAAAGAATTTTCAGCCATAAAAATAGAATCAACCCCAAGAGCAGTCAATGTGGCTTGTGAAAATTGAATAAAGATTTCTATTTTATAACGTGGTGTGCATTTAATGTTCCATTTTCTATGAAAATTTTATCAGTTCACTGCGTCGAATTAACTACTATCTACAACGTGATAGAGCCTCTTCCATAAGCAGTGATTATGCGGTCCTTTGCTCTTCGTAGCACTGGCCGATAGCACTCGGACCTCTTCATATAAACAGCTTTACGCTTCATCAGAGAACAATACTTGACGTGCTCGATGGCGCAGATGGTAGTCATCTTATCTCTTGCACCAGAGGTTATGGGTTTGATCCCCAGGACAAATATTTACGTGATGATATTTGTGTTAGTCCTATGATATTTGTGGTTGTCTGGATGTAAAAATATGTATTTAAGTATCATATTTGTGATGCTTTTGTTGTCTGATGTCTGTAACACAAGTGCTTTAAGCGACTTACCACGGAATTAGGTCCATGTATGAGATGTTATGAGTGTATATACTTTGGTATAATCTTTTAAAGCACGGTTTCCAGCGAACTGTAGTTGAGAAACACGATTCTCAAGAAGTAATTTAGGGCCACGGAACGAGCCATTGCTGCTAATATTATTCCCAACTGACAAGCTATCTTCCCCCTACTTAAGGAGGCCTTTTTTCAGTATAATGATAATAACTTTACACCTGATTGACCAAAGTAACCTAAAGCACTTGTGCTACGGAAATCAGATAGTAGAGGAGTTTCAAATATAATACATAATTAATATAAATATTCATCATGTTCATATTTGTCCGAGATGGGGATCCAATTCACGACCCTTAACTCCTAAGAAAAGATCACGATTATCTGTGCCATCGGGCCAATCCAATCTTCCATATTCTTGATACAAGGAGATTTCACAGCGCCTGACTTATTGAAAAAAATGTCTCATAGTCATAAACATTCTGTACATCTTTTTCACGCCAAAACCTGGTATTCCTTTGATTGAATCGGTCTTTTGAATTCGATGCAAAGTTCATTTAAGCGTAGAACAACTCACATTTCACTTTTTTCAAGGAAGGATACAATTTTACTAGCCCTCTGTAAAATAATCTAATAAAGATATTATCGTATAGTTACAATATATTTGTAAATACCAAAACCAAAACAATTTCAGAAATATAAAAATCTAGTGTAAAAATGGTTATTCAATTTATAAATTTGAAAATTTCTTATTCAAAACACAAAGTTCGTGCCTTGTTGCTTTATGTAAAGTGCTAAGTCAAATTTATGTCTGACAAATTATTAAAACCTCTTTTTTAATAACCACTGCTACGAGAAAATAATCTTAAGTGCCCATTTTATTTGCAAATTATGCATTTTTATCATTCAAATCAAATATTCTCTTAAAATATAATGGCTATATACACCAGCTGCAGCATTTTTACATATGTAACTACCAGTGTTCAATCCGAGCTGAATGGAGTACACCTCATGAACCATGATAGTCTGCATTAATACATTCTAGCTATTTCTTCCACCAAACCGACAAGTTATCTTTCCCTACTTCAAGACGCCTCTACTTTCTGTATAATGATAATAAATTCACAATTGTTTGTATAGTTATGTTTTGAAAATCGAGAGAAGCAGTGAAATTACTAGGTAATGTGACATAATATTAACAAGTCACAAGATTGGCAACGTGCTAGTGATACTATTGTGATACCACGAGTATATATGAGCAGCGGTAGCGCTTGACCAGTCAAGTTAATAAGAACAAAGCTATCATACTAACTTTATACTTGTTTACCTGACTAGTCTTATAAAAAAGAAGTTACTGACGAATTCCTTTATAAATCCTTTGTGGTGGTTTCGGCACGGCGTATTGCTGGGACAAGGTTATGAATTTAATTTAGCGGGTTCTTTATCGAGTCCTCGTGACTGGCATACTAGTTGTGGGTTCAAGGCTTGTAGGGGACGATACGAGGGACTTATTTATGGCCAGTGTATGGGTGCTGTCGTTTTATTTAAATAACTAGCGGCGATTTGCGGTTTGACCCGTCGCTTGAGTTAGAACCGCCTCGCTTTATGATTTGTAAAGGGTAAAGGTCTTATTTTATTTTTATTATTGGTTCCTAATGTAGTTATCGGCAGAGTAGAATAGTACCCCCTCCTGTACCAGGTGTCGTTAGAAGCGACTAAGATACCGACGGATGGTGGTAAATCCATCCGATATAAGTTAGCTCAAATGCACAGGATGGGGATGTGCAGCAGTATCCCCGACGCAAAAGCTGCGATCTGCGATTATCCATTGAATGACAACATTACCCTTCTCTTGGGTAGGCCTAGGTCCAGCAGTGGACTTCCAATGAATGATTGGTGTCCAATGTCCTATAAGTGGTATATAAGGCTTTTAAACAAAAAAAAAATTTTTTCTATCAAAAGCCAGAGCAAATAAAATTTATAATATTTATCATCTTTTGCTTTATTACAGATGATTGATACTCTGTTAAATTAAATAATAAATTAAATTAAATTAATAAAAAAGTTTTCGGTTTAGTCAATGAATGGATTGCACTAGCACAATTAAAACATAGCCTGAAGATTAACTCTATGAAGCCAAAAAGTTTATCCCAAAAAAAAAAAACAATGTAGCCCAATTTGTAGCCAAAATATGCATGCGTTTAATAGTCCATTGCAGTCAATACCCTAAAGTTTACCCTGAATTCGATCTAGAGTTTAATCAATCACAAAGTACAATTGGCAGCCAAAGGACAGCCTTACCGCAAATAATGATTTCTTCCACGCAACCTTTGTATGGTTAGTGTGAATGAAATTAAGAGGTCAGATGTGTAAATAAGACAGATAATAATTAAATATAACTATAGTAATAGAAAGTGATCCTTCACCGACTATTTAAACATAGGCAGGGATTACGTGCGTCTAATATTAGGCGGAAGTGCACTCCACGAATGAACAGCCTGGGCCGTAAAAGGCTTACTAAAAAAAGGTTCTGAAATGCAGAGGCGTTTTCTGTAAAAGGTTCTCTGATGTCCTGAGAGATTTTTCGTAGCAGTCACCTAGGAAAATAAAACGATTTTTAAGATATGAAGGGAAAAAAGGGGAAGACAGAATTTTATTGGCTTTTTATAGTCAACTTACTATTAAAAACTTATTAGGTATATAAATTATTAGATATGTTAACTTTTTATTTCATAAATAATATAAATCAAAAACAAAATCAAGGCATTTACATTACTAAACCTTGCTGTAACATCATAAAGTAAAAATAAATAGTATTTAGTTTTCCCCGAGATTTCTATCAAAGTTATGTAAAATTCCGTAACGGTATATTTAAGTCGCGCCCTAGAAAGCCGTTTGGGCTGTCGTCGGAAATTGGCAAAACTCGATACGTGCGGTGGAGAGCTATATTCGGCTACATTTAAGTTATCTAATCACGTTATGCAGCACAAATCTGATGGTAAAATATACAAGCAAATAAAATTGAAGTAACTATTCTACTAAAGATAGAATTAACAGTGCTCATAGTATTTTGTGGAAAGCAGGGTTATTATAAAAAAAAAATCGTTAAACACTGTCTGTTGCTCTCTCAGTCTGTTTAGGTCAGTCTTCGAAACGATTTGTTCAACAAGTTTTAGATGAGATTTTTGCTGGTGAATAAGTAAATAGTATAAACATATAGTAATAGGATAAATTCAGACCATTTTTATTTTATTTGATTGATTGTAAAAATATCGAATATACATTATGTGCATATCATTTTGTAAACAGTTTTTTACCCTATTACATTGATTGAATGCATGAATATCTCATCATAATTATTATATCATCTATTGGTCGTCTATTGTTAGACAGAGATATTTCCAAGAAAAATATCCTTAAACGCCACGCCGGGCAAGCGGAAAGGCAATTGCAGACTGTAGCTACACAAAATAATGCTGCTGCCGATCTTCATCTTAAGAATTTGAGGTTCACTGTTTTGATTATATCGGTTCCTGCAGCTCGGTTGCTTTTTACGACATCTGGTACAAAGGTAATATTCTAATAAATTTAAATTAAATTTAACATTGGATACTGTAGCTTTTAGTTGCAAAAAATAAATATTAGGCTAATAAATTATACGTAAATAATTACTTCTACTATTTTAGAAGGTATTGAATAAGACATATTATATTATGCCGATAGAGTCGAAAGATTCTGGAATGGAGACTAAGTACCGGCAAGCGCAGCGTAGGGCGTTCACCTACAAGACGGACGGAAAATCTGACTAAAGCCGCAGGATCGCGCTGGGCTAATGCCGCATACAACCGGCCCTATTTGAAATTCTGTGGGAAAGCCTATGTCCAGCAGTGGACGGCTTATGGTGGATATGATGATAATGGTTATTTGATATACTCTGCCAAAAACTTTTGAGCGCCTATTTATATAAATTTTGAGATATTTTGAGATTATAAATTATAGTTTATAACGTGTTCCAAGTCATATAAATTAATTAAAATAACAACAGAGGTTCCAGCCTCTAGCAATATATAAACTTAAAATACGAGGTGTAATAATATGATAAAATATTTTAACCTCTATCACCAGCTTTAATTTAAATTAATTTTAAATAGCTAAAATATTGTGTAACAAAATATATAATTTGTGTAACAAAGCACTTGCTGCAGTCGAATGAATCATTTTAAAAATCATTACATTGGAAGTTAACTCAACTGAGAAAAATCTATTCATAGTAGATTATTAATAATAAATAATAGGCACTAATAAAACAATCAACAAACACTAGTAATAATCAACAGGCACTAAAAATAATCAGTAGACACCAGTTAATAGACAATAACCATATACCAAAAAGATATTAAATTTAAAGAGCGAGCAGATATTGTGAAACTCTTTGTTGAATGGGTTATTGAATTTTATGCAGTTGAGTTGGAGAAGTTCATTATTGTATGTGTGTAAATGGAAAAAGCTACTTTTTTTAAATTATCGAATACATGTGAAGATTTTAATATAAATATTATGGAACATTGTGCTGAAAGTGCTCGATAATTGTACTTGGAGGTTAGGCGTTAAATATATGTATTTAAGTAGCATTTTTATTTTTACTCTGTTGTCTGGCTTTCGTAACGTAGGGGTAAACAGTGCTATCTCTGATGTAGTAAAATTGTTTAATGTAAATAATCTTCTTTTTAATGAAAAGAAGAAAAAATTATAAAATTTGTTTCACCCAACGTTGAACAATTTAAAAAAATATGTTCTTATTAATAAGGAGATATTGGAGCTGGTCAAAACTACTGTATTTTTTGGTATAACTTTAGATAATGAATTGCAATTGGGACTTCAAATAGTGAATCTTTATTGTAGACTTAGTTCTGCAGTTTATCTGATAATTACCAGACATAGAAGCTGTGCGGCTAATTGTTTTCAGCTACTTTCACAGCGTTATGTAATTTATTGTTCTGTGAGGTAATGCTGCTGATATCTATGCATTTTTTTCTGCAGAATAACGCTATTTGAGTGATTTATAAAATTATTTGAGTCGTATAATCTTTTCCAAAAATTAAAAAAAAGTACTGTGCACAGTCAAAATGTCCATGTGTAATTCGATCGAGTTGCATGATTTTACATCGTGTGCCAGATAAGCATTCAATTTTATCCCACAGAGTAGAGCAGTTTACGCACGTCCCATTTCCTCCCTTCACAATGTGTCCATGGGTCGGGAAACATTACCCTTCCGTTGCCGCATAAGCTTGTGGTCCGGGAGGCCACCTTTGCAGGTTTATGTTTATTTAATTATGTGCCCTTACTTGATATTACTTTTAGGATATATATAAAAACCATACTTACATTTGAATTGTTCATGTTCATGTCCAATTTGACGGGCCCGATGGTGCAGATGGTAGTGATCATGACTTGTGCAACAGGGGTCGTGGGTTCGATTCCCACCCAGAGCAAATATTTATATGATGATATTTGTATTTGTTCTGTATCTGGGTGTTAAATATATGTATTTGAGTAGTATATTTGTGATTCCTCTGTTGTCTGGCATTCGTAACACAAGTGCTTTAAGCGACTTAACACGGATTCAGGTCAATGTATGAGATGTTGTGGGAATTTATAATTATTATTTAACCAATTACTACTCTTTAATATTAAAGAATACTAATATTAAAAATATTAAGTGTATTTAAAATGGCGATAGATTCTTTTAATTCTTGATTACTAAAAGATAAATATTTTTTGCAGAATGGGCAGCAGCATTCTTGTCAGAACAGAATGCTTCTGCCCATTCCCACTCTTGTTCATTTGTGTTGCGGTTTGCTGGTTTGGGATGACTCAGACAGTTCAATTTTATTCTCTGTATTGTCTGATGTTCGTAATACCAGTGCTTTAGCCGAGTCAGTTCATCGTCATTATCGTATCAGCCATTGTAAGTCCATTACTGGACATAGGCCTCTCCAAGAAAGGAGGTCTTTTGCCCATAATTGTAGTGTTGGTGATTGCAGAGAGCAGCTGCACTGTTTCGGATGGATATACCACCAACTATCGGTTCTGATACCTCAGTCGCCTAATGCCGTGGGAGGTTCTATTCTACTCTACCGGTATCTCAAGTCAATATTAATTTAATTTATTTGTTCTATACTCATTTGAATATTTGTCTGCCGTAGTCAAATAACCAAAGTTTATTTTCAACGAATTTTTGTATACATGTAATATTGTCGGTCCCGCCCATCTTACGTCACGCCGACATAACAAGATTGTTCGGCGGTCTTATAATATTATTTAGGAAATCTCTTTGATCACTCAACCATAATGCGGGGTTTTTAATGAAAGTAACGGTAGGCAAGATGAAATCACTCTCGATATTTTTGGAAAATCCTTACAGTATGTTTTTGTATTTATTTGATGTGAAATAAGATATTGGAGTTTAAATATATATTGGTTAGTTTGTGTATTACATTTGGGATATATATTTTAAAGTCTGTTTTGGGTGAACACTAACTATTTAGTAGTGATGAAACCTATATCACCACCAGTTTTTCTTGTAGATTTCTTTCCGGTGGCTCGTGTAATAAACCTGCATTAAACTTAGTTTTAAGACCCACCTGGTGCCGGCAGACTAGTATAAGGTAAGCCTAATATAAATGTTAGATGATTTTTACGATTCCGTCGGGTCATCAGGGTCATCAGTATTATGAGTAAAATACAATTTGGCACTTCATATTTCTGTTTATTATTTTTGACGATTAGAATATGCTTAGGTCTACTCGAACTAAGAATATTTTGAAGTGAATTAATTTGGTGCTAACTAGCAAAACCTAGGAACAGAAGTTCCTAGGTTTTGCAAATTGCTTCATGGATATATTGATTTAGTTGATATCTACGTTGATTCATTCGCCAAACTCAATATAACCGTGTGCCGTGTCTAGCTTTAGGTTGCTACTTAATAAACGAAAATAACTAGTTTGGTTTATTTCTCTTTATATTTATTTACGTTTATATTTATTAGAATATAGTATTATTTAGTTTTTATAGTAATTTTTCATTTATTTTTGTGCATCTTGTGTTGACTTTGAATTATTTTTACATTTAGGTTAATACCTAGTTATAAGTTATTTAGTTCATTTAATGTAAACTATCGCTGGTGAAACTAATTATTAAAATATAAAAAAGTCATTTAAGTAAATATATTACACGGAATTAAGATTTGCCGTAAATAGATAGAGTAGATAACTCTCATACTTAAAGTTAATATTTACTAAGATACTTCCTGTATTTTTCTAAACCCTTGCTTTCCTAAAATGGGATGTGGAAGTTTGTATAGAGCATACCGCAATTTTCAAGGTAAAAGGCAAAAAAATTTATGCGGAATATTTGTGACTAACAAAAAAAATATCCACCGATTTGAAACCATTACGGTTCAATGCTGTATGGTATCAGCAGAGTAGAATTTAAACCATTGTAAGAAGACAGTGGACAAATGGAATTTACATTTTAATTAATTTGCCATATCTATTCTCCAGATAATCAAATCAGTCGGTATTCAATGTTAGACATAAACCTCATCCAGATATTGGAATTATAAAACTATCACTGGGGTAGACTTATATATCGTCACTTAAGTTCTAACACCGCGTATGTCAAAGTTGGCAACTTAATAGTTAAGCCTAATGATAGTACGTTATTACATTTCTACCGCTGCAGTAAACTTTTTATACCGTATATTGTTTAACGAAATCTATTTTGCACCAACTAAATGCACAAGCAATTAGTTTTAGAATGATTTTATGAAACGTGAGCAATGTTTTTCCAATTGTTACAAAGTGTCAACATTTTGACTTACGCTGTGTTAGAACTTAAACAACGATATGATCATGATGCTTTACCCGTAAAAATTATGATAATCAGTCGTAGTAACAATTGCGATCCGTTGTTTGGGCACAGTGATGAATTTTTATATTATGCAGTCAGCAAACAAACATACGGTCAGCTTTATGATAAACGTGACTGTAGTATATATCGTGTCATCACAAAGATATCACGAAATAGGTGGGAGTGAGGTACCAATGCAGACAACTTTTATCAGAGGTCTATATGCGTCTATATACCCATGCGTGCGGTACTCAAGCTACGCCCTTTCGGACGGACATACCATCTGTCGCTTCCGGTACTTCAGTGCATTTCCCACATAATTAACATGAAATATTAAATCCAACACAACGTTTTCACGTTAATTGAAGCACAATCAATTATGTACATTTTCCACAACAACAGTCTATTTGCAAAATAAACCGCTAAAATTATCGTTTTATTTATAGTACGCCTAAAATCAAGTTGCTTCGCCATCAAATTAAAACATACATATTTAACTAGCTTTCACGATTCGCTGCGAAATTGCTCGGGCTGTTAAAACATGTATGTAATTGGGGGAAATACGTCCCAACTTTCCGATGAAATCATAAACGAGTGACATCCCCGTTGGTTTATTAATTTTATGATGCCCGGTAATAAAATAAAGCGTAAATGGTTTATAAAATGCTAGTTTGTTGTTATTTTTATTGTGACCGTAAAAATATATTGTTAGCTTCGAGTGTTGGTGAGAGCATTGTGTAGTACCATGTTATTAAAAAAACTATTATTTAAAAATAACTAGAATCAGAATAAAACATTTCTAGTAGATCTATCATAAACAGTTTAAATTTACAAAATATTAATAAAAGATACAACTCAAATAATCGATGAACCTACCCAAAATTTTAGACCGTCTGCAGTCTAACTTTCTGAAAGTAAACATTACAGCAGATTTATTATGAAAATTGGTCAGACACACTATTTATTACAAGAACTAATTAAATTACTATTATGTTTTCTTTTATAATGAAGTCAGCAATCAAGCGTACGGTCTGTTTGATTTGAAACGTAACCGCAGCCTTTACCCCCAGCTTGTGTCATCTCAATGATATCACTTACGTGTCGCCGACCCTGTGAACTGAAGATACCGTGCCACATTAATCAGTTATTTTCTTGCTTCTCCTTACCCTTTAAACTGGAGCACAGTAATGCGAAGACAGCTATTTGACTATAGAAATGGTGAGTGTGAGGTACCAATGCAGATTACTTTTGTAAGAGGTGATGATGACGTTTATAAAAATAGATTGTCTGTAAAGTCGGTTTACTGTCGATAGTTGAACGTGACAACGTCATAAGAAAATACTGATGGAATGGTTGCATTTTTTAAAGGAACGTTTTAATTTTGTTTTGAAAATGTATTATTGTATAGCAGCTGTCCGCGCGGGCGTATCGCTAACTCGAGTACGAGAGAGACAGATGTCGAACTTGTGCCTCTTTGTAGCTCGTCTCGTGCTCTGGCTTGCACTTCAAGCCTTAAACTGAACGCCTCAGAGCGAGGTAACGCCGCATGAGTCATGTTTTTTCATGCGTGCAGCCGACTCCATCGAATTATAAGACGTTGTCACGTCAAAAATGAAATAATATAATTTTAATAAAAAATGCAATGTGCAAAGAGGGTTGGCTGCAGCCTAAGCTAAGGTGATGTTACAGGCCTCCAAGCCTTCTTACTCGCGATAAAATTATTAATTTTACAGCAATACAATGTGTTTTAAAAAAAATAGAAAAAAATCATGGTGTTGTGCATACATACACCATGTGTGTATGTATGCACAAATGTGTGTTGTGTGGTACGTATGTACCACCACTGAACAAGTGGTATATGTGTGTGTAGTGTAGTTGTGTGTTTGTATTAATGTGTGTGTGTTTTTAATTTTATCAACTCAAAGATATCTTCTATAGCATCGTGATTTAGGTTATGAAGCTATTTTTGTAATATAGATTTGTATATATAAAAGGAATTAGATTTCCGAATATTATTAGTGAAAGTGGTTATCCCGTAATATTATCTTATATTTATAATCAAATTTTAATTGTAGTAGCCACATTGTTTCACTTTTTAATTCATTTAATTTTCGTAATAAAAATAAATACAATAAAAGATATAAGTTACTCTTAATAACAATATCTGCTATCTGCCAATAAAAGTCTGATTATTTGACTATTTTACCTCCCCCCCCCCCTTATGCAATAATAGGAATTCCTTCACTAAATTTCAAGTTTCTAACCCTTATAGTATACGCCCTGAGTTAGTATGTCAGTCAGAATCTCCTTTTCTATACCTATATAAATTTTCTTACGTATTTTTATGTACTGAAGATTATTTTAAGGAAACGCCACAAAAATGAGCTAAAAAACGAAATCTGTTAGCTTCGGCTTCCATCTCAATTTTTTCCACGTGTCAACTTCATAAATACGATTACAAGTTCATTGAAAAATACCATCTAGCACTACTGTGGTAGGTTCAATTTGGCAGATCAAAGCGTTTTTATCCAGTCGAGTTGCTCAGACGTAATCCAAAGGCTGTAATATCGAGTGTGGCCACGTCCGAAGTATATTGGGTGCTACAAATCCGAAATATTTATATTTAGTGCGCACCAAAGTAAGCTCGAATTTGTTTTTTTTTCTTTTATTCCGTGAAAATCGGGCTGATAGTGGTTTGAGATTCTTTTCGATTTTTATTTTTTCACTTCTACAATCTATGATAGAAATCATCATCATCTTATCAGCTAATGGATATCTGCTGCTGGACATAGGCCTCCCAAAAAGGGGGATGTTGCTGTTGGTAAGCGTGTTGGCAATCGCAGAGCGTAACTCTCGCAACGAGGATGCTACTGCCCATCCCCACCCAGTCCAACTGTGCACACTTTTTTGAATGGATATACCGCCATCTGTCGGTTCTGGTACCTAAGTGGAAATAGTTTACCTTAAATAGTCACATGCTAGAGGTAGACATCATGCAATGGTCGTCTGCGTTGGTACCTCACTCTCATCTATTTCTTCCGGCACAGCAGTGTTCAAACTGCAGTAGTTCGGTTTGAAGGATGAGAGACGCAATGAAATTACTGCAGCAATATCTCGAAGTCTCATTTTTCACCCTAGTACTATATTTTTAATGCTATACCAAAAAAGCTTCACTTATTATATACATTTTTTTAAAATAAAATCGATTATGCTATTTTATAGTATGGTTACTAAAATTGTGACACGAGAATTTTATATATTCTAGAAAATCCGAAAGATGTTGTCCTGTTTGAACTATATATGTTATCATGAAAAAATATGGCGACTATATATTTAAGTTAAACTATCCTATCTCGCAACTTGAATCAACTTAGTACTTTAAAAGTTCATCCCGGTTAGGCAACGTGACACGAAATTTTTATTATATTAGATTGGATTAGGATTAGGATCAAAAGTCTTGTCGTATCAGTTTTGCTTTTAGATCGTCCACAGAATTATTTATCCAATCTAATACTATCCGGCACAACATACATAAACACAACTCGGAATACCGACTACACAAATAAAAATATTTGAGCTACAAACAGGTTCTAGTAACGAGTAATTTGAACAAATATTATTTTACTACTCAAATACAGATCATAATATACTTCCAATTTGTATAGAGGAATTAATTATATTCATACTTGATTTACGACTCGTGAAGAGCGTGAAGCCCTTGACCTTTCCGACTTTATTGTTGGAGAAAAATTGGTTTCTCGTTCGCATATATATTTAAGACACGTATTTGTAAGCTGCCCGCAAATTCACGGCATAGCGGCCATATTAAAAAATAGTTGTTAAAATTACCAGTAACCGCAATACGCCCTTGTACCGTGAAATTCGTTGTTGTAATTCACGGAATTCGTTTCGTTCATTCGTGTTAAAACGTCAATTATTATTTTCGCATCTTAGGAATTTTGGACCTCCCTTTTTTGTGTTAGTGATTTATCTATAAAACTGGCTGACATATCAACACAGGGCCTAATCTATAAAGGTTAGAAACTTGAAATTTTGCGTAAGGGTTCTTTTTATAACGTAGAGAAATACGGTGATTTTAGATTATTTTACCCCCTAAAGAGGTAAAACGAAGATTTAAAGTTATAATGAAACTTTGCTGATTTTAAAGTTATTTAAACCAAATACCTATACAGAATCTTCTATGAAAGTCATGAAAGATGTCCAAAATATTTTTTGAAATTCAAACTTTACAGGTGCAAAGTTAGGAATAAGTTCTACAACTAAATATGCTAGTATAAAGGCGTAATTAAAACTTAAGAATTCAAATTTTTTGCATAGTTTGGTAAACAGGTTGTTGTAATATTAGACCAACAATGTTGTATAGATATCACGAGTATTTGTGTGAGTAAATGACAATGTTTAACGTGGTAATAAAACCAGAAAATTCACGTGCCTCTCACATTTCTGGTTCGAACAGAGATGGTAATGATCCTATTTTATAAAGTTTGTGGGTTTAATTCCCACCTAGGAAAAATATTTATATGTTGATATTAATGTTTTTTTTTGTTTTTGGGTAATAAAAATATATTAGTTTTAGTAGTTAATTAGCGATTCTTCTATTGTCTGATGTCCGTTACACTAGTGCTTTTAGCAACTCATCACGGAGTCAAGCCAATGTATGATGATGTGGGAAAAAAAATGACAAAAGTAGGAGGGAGAGTGAGGTCCCTATGCAAACAATATTTGTAGATATCCATCAGCTTGTTTAGTTTAGGGGTATCAATGAATTTTGATATAAGGATAAAAATATAATGATTATTAATGAATATGTCTTAATTTTTTACACTAAAATTAATACCCATGAAACACGTGAAAACTTACCTTTTTTGTGCATTAAAAGGAGCAAACAATGTACAATTTAATCGGATGCATCTAAAATAACGGAACCAAAAATGCTTGAAGAATGAGTGAGTGATTACCGGTTAAATGTAAAACTATATCTTCAAAAGATTCATCCGGTCATTCTCTCATTCAAACCCACCATCACGCTGACATTATGCTTTTTTGCAGGCTTAGTAACCTTAAAATAATATAATGTTATTCATACATTCGAGAATAATTCATTTTTCTTTAAATTTGATTTTTCTTTCTGTTACTGTCTGACGTCATTCATTTCCCTTCTGCTGTAATATATCGAACATAGCTTCTTCTTTTCATAGGGCGATTATTTACGCGTTCACTGCAATAGAAGAAGAACGAAAGAACAATAGAAGAATTTCACGTCCAACGTGAAATTCTTCTATTGTTCATGGCGTATCGCTGTGTCGTGCTTTGTGGCCAGTCTATCGTCATTTTAAGATGTTTGCCGTTTAGAATAGCAAACTTTACATACATATTCATTAAAGAAAATATATTATTTCATACAAGAAAGCGTTATATTTCTATAAGGTCACTAAAACTTTAGAACTTCTAGACTCCGATATAATATTTAAGTAGACGATTTAGATTTTTTAATTTACTTTGATGTTAAGAGTCCTACGCCACAACTTTCCAACTAATAAATTTAGGTCAAAATGTGGTAAGTAAACTGTAACGAAAGTACTTAGGCACTCAAATGAGCAGTCGCAGTTCACGCTTGGCTGAAAACACGCCAGGGGAATATAAAATTTATTTTATACGTGACGGCACTAAAGCAGAGATTTTTTATTAAATAACATTGATGTTGTGTTTAAACACGTTTATTTTTATTTAAATATTTATATTTTATTAATCCCTACTATATTTTTTTGGCTTTTATCTCGATTGAATAAATATTTATATTTGTTTGATTGGGGGCAATCGTTTTAATCTACTGTTTGGTTTACGAAAAGCTTTTCAATCACGACCGTTTCAAATAAATTTTTAGAGAAATATCACTATAATTGTATTGTATGTAAAGGTCTATTACTGGAAATTGATCGCCCCAGATTTCTAGATATTTCTCATTAGAAATTCTACTATCGGCCTCATTAGGCCTGTTGTAAAACCTGGACAAATTCGTTTATATTTTTGCGTAATAATAGAGAAGGAGAATGCTCTCCGATGGGATACATTTGATCTGTGCATTTTTTTATGCATTAAGAGCTGATATAGAGAAAGATACTATTTTTCTCTCTGTCTACCTCAAGCCATATATAAGCAATATAGAGCAAGCAAGCAAACAATATAGAGCAATATATAAGTTTTTTTTGTGTTTGTTGCAGGTTAAAGAGATCCTGCAAATGTGCAGATGTAGAAATGTGACCCTAAAACCTCGAACGAGCCCAAAGATGAAACGGAGGTCACTAACAACAGTGAGGGAGGAGTCACCTTCAAAGGCGGTGTACAGCAGTGATTGTGTTATATACGCAATGGTGACCACCACCGCGGTATTAAGTTACGTGAATAGTTTGAATGGTGATTTCGTGCATGACGACATACCGGCGATTGTGACCAATGGTGACGTCTTAGGGAGCAATTCCCTGAAGCAGCTATTCTTGGATGACTTTTGGGGCACGCCTATGGCGGATGTGAACAGCCATAAATCGTATCGGCCTTTGACTACATTATCATTCAGGTAAGCTTTTTATATAAGATAGACTCTTATTTATTTTATTCTATTACTGGAAGGTTCTGTTCCCAATTCCGCGAAATCCAAGTAATTATTGAAAGTGTAAGTAAAATTTTTATATAATTTATGCCAACAATTTGGTGATATCAACTTTTATTCTCACTTTTAAACTCACCACATAAAAGATTAGTTTACAGACCTTTCCTTTCTTTTATCATCATTGTCATCAGCAGCCGTATAACGTTCTTTTCTGGATAAACACTTTCCAAGAAAGCGAAAATTTCGCCCATAACTGCCACGCAAGCTGCGATGACGAGGAAGCAATCGCGGAGTAAAAGTTCGCGACGGGAATGCCACCCTACCCTGTTGCACTACTAGGGTAGTTAACATAGCCTGTTAACATATGATAATTAAGGTAAAAATACCGCCATCAGCCGATTCCGGTTTTTTATTAGTTTTTTTTTCTGCCAGAACCCGATGGTATCTTACTTTCTTTTTAAGCCTTAATACTCTTCATATAAGTATATTAAAAAAAATCGTATATCTCTGACGTTGTTTTGACTCCGAGTTAACAACAGAATGAATACAAATATATAATTTAAATAGTGATACATTACACCCAGACACAGAACAACTATATATATTCAACAATAAATAAGTATGTAAGAACCACTGAAAGACATTTGGTGAACAAGATAGGGTCACTATTTGTGCCATCAGACCCGTGAATTGATTAACAGTGCATATTTTTGCCTAAAAAAAAACCGCTTGATTTATTACATATTGCGATACGTAAAAACGGGAAGGAATATAAAACAGGGCAGAACACGGCGACAAACCCTAATAAATATTGATCACTCGTCATAAATATTGAATTTCGTACATCAGCAAAACAACATTTTACCAAATGAAAATGGAAGTCATAAATTACTTTCACAAAAGCGTGAATCTCGATCACGCGACAATAACATTCCAAATTAGTGTTCCTATCGCAGATCGGTGCGACGTCGGCCATGTTTTTTAACACAACACACGTTGTAGGCATTGGAATTGGCGCCAAAAGGGAATAAATGGCGACTGATCCGCATTATACGAATTCGCGGTGCCAACAGCGTCACGTAACGAATACGCCCGCATTACTAACTATCCGGCTTGTATTCGCACGAATACAATTCGACTATTAACTGTTTTGGATTGTTGACAGTTCATTCAATTGAGTGGAGTCTTTACCTCTCGGATGGAGTTGGATAACTTTTAATTATTGAGGAATTATATATTTTTTTTTGCAGTCAGAACTTATTTTACACGAAGTAAATCTCATACAAAACTCGTCAGCATTGGTACCACACTTTCACCTATTTCTCCCGACATATAGCAGTGTTTGCTTTGCTGTATTCTGGTATGAATGGTGAAAGATGCAGTGAAATTACTGGGTAATGTGACATAATATCTTCAAGTCATAAGGTGGACAACGCGCTAAGTGATACTCTTGTGATATCACGAGCGTCTATAGTCCGTGGTGATGGTTGGAATGACTTAGTAACATAAAAAATAAAGTTGTGGGGTACTGCTTATGTCACATAGTGCCTCCCTCTGCATCAGGTGTTGTAAAAGGTGACTACAGTACCGAGATCTACAAAGAGCGGTATGTTCACCTGAAATAGCGTAGGATAAATGCAACAAGGTACGTGCACGGACGGTGCAGTAGGGGCAAGGGACAATTATGGGCAAAAATCATTCATTCCTGAGGAGTTCTATGTCCTACAGCAAATGTTGATTTTTAGGAAATTGTGTAAGATTTACAAAAACATCACAATTAGAACATCAATCTTGCCACTTTAATTAAAGAAATAAGTTTAAAGCTACTTTATCTGAGTAATTTTATTGGTTTTCTAGTACGGGGAAAATATATAGTACCTCTTCCTGTAACGGGTGTCTTAAGAGGTGGCTGATGTACTGGAACTAACAGATGGTGGTATATCCATCTGGAGCAATGTAGCTCATATGCAACAGGGCGGGGATGGGCAACAGTATTGCCTCGAAGACACGCTTTGATTTGTCGCCACGCTGCATTGGGCATATTCCTCCTAAGAAAAGGCTTGTGACAATCAGTGGACGTTCTACGGCAGCTATAATGACCTTTACTTAAGTCTATCTCCTCTGAAGTGTACTATGGTGTAAAAGATTATACCAATGATAAAACTGCTTGGAATGGAATCAATTTAACTACCAGCTTCAAGGGTAGACTGACCTTTTAATTGATTTATTTGATAAAAAAAAATAATGTTAGACCTTCTTATAAACTAGATTACTTTAGTATACTTCGCTACGGAGGTACGGGCTTCAAAATAAATTCCACAATTCCTATTTCCTTTCGTCGTGTCCTCTTATCTGTCTATTTCTCATAATAAAGTTCCGCTATCAAGTTTGTGTATGTAGCAGATAAACCTGTGTCCATTGTAATTTACAGTCAAAACTTGCGAATTTCAACCTTATCACTGAAAGCTTAAGCGCTTATTTAGCTGTTCTAGTATACTCAATAGGTTGGGAGTACACCTGCAGGACGTAGCACTAATAAATTATGATAACACGTGACATTTGTGGTTCTGTACCAAAAGAGTGCCTCTCTTATCGCTCATGCCGAATTCGCACTTTGCCAAAATGTGTATTTATGGTTTTTTTGGGGCGACGTCAAATGGACTCCATATTTTAGATGTTTGTACCAGTTTTATTCTACATACATTTGCGATAAAAGAGACTGAAAATACTCACTGTCTATAGATGGCATTGTGTTTCGGATTAATAGAATAAAATAATCACTTTTTAGTTGTTTTTTTCGAATGCTTAGATGTTGTTGCGTTGTCTGTCTGACTGACTATTCGTAATGTTATTATATTTGAATTTTTAATTTGCTTTATTAATATACTATAAACGCTAGTAAAAGTCTTTAGCAGTTTATTATTTTCTGTGACAAACACAGGCCTTTCTCGCATTCATATAAAGATATAAATGACGCTATGTAGGATTTATATATTACTTATTACGGAATTGTAAAATAAAATGTTTTATAGAATTTAGATTAAACGAACGGAGAAAGAGAAGATGAGCCGGGAAAGAAAACAAATTACAAAAATAAATTAAAAACATACAATATATAAGTGTAGAACGTAAACATACAATATATAGGTCATTTAAGTAGTGATACAGTATATTAGTTTCCATTCTGTTGGTACGTTCGATGAAGTTGTAGTAAATTTAGTTTTAAAACCCAATTTAGTGGGCAGACTAAATTAGGTTAGATGACTAGACTACCACTAGATGACTAGACTAGACTACTTAGATGACTGGATATTATTGTTAGATGACTTTTATGACTCAGTAGGGTCATCAGAGTGATTGTTAATGTTAGTATAGCATCAAGTATTTGATGTAATGATTTATTGATAATTAGAAATTAACAATAAATTTTCTCTTCAATCTTTTATTTAGGTATATTCTGATTTAACTTTTGGCAAAGGTAAGTAGTAATTATAACTATACTAATAATATAAATGTGAGTGTGTTTCCATTTATTAAGCCCTAGGACCAACGTTGCGTTTGGCCATTCGGAAATTTGCTCGGTAGTAAAATTCATAAGACGAAACCGCTAGCAAAAATGCACATGCAATGCAAAATGTATGCACTTATTCTGTGTATTAATACCTATGGAATAATATAATCTATGGAGATTTTATGTAACCTTACCCACTGATTTCGTTGTTTCACCTTTCTTTCTGGAACGCAGTCTAATTAAAAGATTGACCTCCGATCGAAACGAAGTTACGAAAATCATGCTTGTAATTCCACATAACTTCTCGAATGGCAAACAAACATTTTATAACCATTGGTATTATTGTACGGAAATTCCATATGGAGACCCTATTAACTCCATATAACACCAATGGGTGAGTTTGCAGCATTATAATTTCATGGGTGGATTCCCTCCATTGTGTGGCGAACAAAGGCAAAGCAGAGGCATACAATATGTATCAATTCATCGGATTGTAACGGATTAAACAGTGTGCCCGATTATGTTTGATTGATTAGATTCAAGATGGCGTAGCATGAAATTTTGTCTTCTTTACCTGATGATGTGTATGACAATTTATAAAATTCACCATTATATAACGAATTTATTTCCAGAAAATGTCATTGTATTATATAAAGTCATACTTAGTAGAGTCTGTACCTCCAGTCAAAGATTATTGTTGACAGTTGGACAAAAAAAACAAAAATGTATCATTATAGGATGACCACTGGTGGACCTAAGTTAATCATTGCCCTATTATATTTAAATGACGCTATTTCGAACAGTTTTCTAAATACTCTACTTAAGTTTGGCACTTCAATTACTACTTCACAATGTGGGCATACCATGGAGATATTGTGATTTTCTTATTTGAATATTTGTGTTCACTATGAGATCGTGAATCATGTTTATAACCTAGATGACTTAAAAACTAAACACGCCCATAAATGCTTTTATAACTGCTGACGACCCAAAAGCACATATTTATTTTGTTCATTGAAAACTGGCTTAAACACAAACAACAGAGCGGGACGCATATATGTTTCTCATGTCACACTCCCTAAATTTACCAGAGTGTCACGTGAAAACCGTACGCAAATACTATCTTCGTGTTTCGTTTTTGTTTGGTACAAAAACATTATGTTTGGAGAGATAGTACCCTCACGAGTGTGTGCTGGAATATTAATTATTTTAATTACTGGCATCTGTTCGCGCTTTCATGTTATTTTTTTTTTGCCTTAGTTGGTAAAATTGCAATGTAAGATCGTATCCAATCACATTAAGTTTTGTACAAAACATGCGTAGCTACGTTATTAGAGCGGAGCTTTTTTCTTCTTTTTAATTGTTATATGACATTCATTTATATTAAAAATGTTAATATATAATTAAAAATAAAAACAAGTATGACTATCATTTCAGGCTGCTTTGTACTATTAATACTAGATAAGTAAATGTGATCTCTGATGTCAAATAAATTCTGTTCTGTAAAATTTCTGTCAAAATTTTTCAATTGATGTTTTAGAAATTTTAATTTTATAGTTTTAAGGGACAGCAAATGCAATATTATGATTTAAACTTATTATTATCACATATTATGTGAAAATGGTATTAGACAGGAGGACAGAAGGACAACAAAGTATTTATTTAACGGTTTCGATTGTACATTTTGAATAACGGAGGACAAAGGAAAACAGTATTTATGGTTATTTATTATCGTTTTTTAGAGAGAAGCTATTTTGGTGCATCTATCACTTACAATATACCCTACTAAGAATGCTAAGACACATCCCAGTTCCGATTCCCTGGGAATATGTGAGCAAACATGACGCCAACCAAAATCCGATTATCGGGAGCAAAAACCAATAAAGGTGCTTTCGCCTCCGGGAAGGAGATAAAGGGCTGCCTAGTTTATTTATAGGTTTTTTTTTGTATTGGAATATATTATGTATAAGCTTGATAAAGGTTATTATAATAGTGACCCTATGTATAAATGATCCAATTCTTCATTAAATAATTTTGACGGGCTTGTTTATGCTTACGGTTATCTTCCGCGTCCCTATCTTCTGCGTCAATGGTTATAGGTTTGATAACCATTGACACACCCAGATAATTTATATATGATGAACATTTGTTTTGTGTCTTAGTATAAATATGTATTTATATATTGGTACTTCTTTTTTACCTATTTTTACTGGGAAAGGATACTGGGTAATCTGACATAACAACTCCTTATTACAAGATTGGCAATGCGCTAGGTTTTGCTAGATATCCTAGTGATAATATGAGAGTATATAATGATGGCCATATGTTTGTCAATTTACTTATTTACTATTACAAAATAACGTCAAATTATATGTCATTTATTCATCATTATCATCAACATCATACCAGCCATCCACTGTTAAATTTAGGCCTTTTTAAGAAAGGAGGTTATTTGCAAATATTGCTGCACAGGGCAATCGTGCTGACAATCGCCGAGCGCAGCTTCTACGATGCCCTGTGTATTTGGGCTACACTATTTCGGATGGATATTCTTCTATCTGTCTTTTCTGTCTGAGTAATGCTCTACTCTGCAAGTATCTCTTGGCAAATATTATTTCTTATTAGATATGCAAGTGTATATAATTTGAATTTGGAATTGAACATAGCCCCGGCTAAGTAAGTAAATATACAAAGATTCTGTCACACAAACAGTAGGGTGTTCTGATGTAAACCTATCTTTATGGGGTGTGAAGATTTCCTTACGATGTGGTCGGAATGAGGAGGGGTGATAACTGTTATAGCCTCAGTAATGGGGGTCCAACCACACATAAAACTAGGGCGGTAGATAGTGGGTAAACCTAAAGTATTTATATACACGCCTGATTAAAAAAAACAGGTTTTAAAATTTCGATTGTATTACAAATTAAGATAATATTTTGAATTAAAATTTATGTATGTTTATACCTTTTCAATGACTTATGATGCACTAATTTAAGTAATATTTGGCAAAGGTAGACTATTTCCTAGACCCTGGAAACATTTATTTAAGGTCTAAATAACATTATGGCTGAAATACAGTTATTTATGTTAGCAAAGAATTGGTTTCGATGTTAATCCGTGTTGATTTGTTAAGTTTAAATGTCGCTGTTGCCGGTGGGATAGACGAGTACCTAGTATCATAATAGGCTACGCAGGGATTAAAAGACAGTTAGCGGTCCATCCATCGAAAATATCGTAGCATAAATGCAACAGGGCTGGGGATGAGGGCTACATAGTCCGCGTCATCAAGATACGCTGTGCGATTGTCTCCACGTCTGCCTAGCGTAGCAATTATGAAAAAAAAGTCTTTTTAAAATAGAGCGAGCTATACGAAGATGATGAATCAACACGTAATATCTAAGGAACCAAAATTCAATTTGAATGTAAAAAATATAAGAGGATATCGGTATTATATTTACAGATTTAACGACCAAAACTTGATCCAGTTTCAAATGAAACCAAAAAAAAAATGCCCGACGTAGATCCATTTTCATACGATACTTTTAGTCTGGTAAAAAAATAAAGAGAAATTTGAAATTCGAACAAACGTACTCTACTTTTGTATATTCCTGTATATTTTAACTCTCCAGTTCCACAAATACAGATATTGCTTTTTTTACGACTTCATGAAATAAAGTTTATATACATATGCCTAAATATTACTATTATTATTTTTTTAATTACTTTGGTCGTCTTTCAACTTAATTGTCTGTGTCTCTACACTATTTAAAGTTATTTTAAATGAAACAAACATAGCAAATACTGCTTCCGGCTTAAGCTATTCAAGATCCAATTATTACGGAAATAAAAACTATATTTGCATCCATACCCGGGTACTAAAATTGTATTTATTTTTATATTCAACATAATCATCATATTAGCCATAAGACGTCTGCTGCTAGATATAGGCCGCCCCAAATAATTTCCAATAGGACCGTTTTTTATGCGGCCTGTGTACAGCGCGATCCTGCAGTTTTAGTCAAATCGTCCGTCCATCTTGCGGGTGGACGCCCTATGCTGCGCTTGCCGGTGCGCGATATCCATTACAGAAACTTACCACCTACCTTTAAGTTATTTTTGTACACCTTAAATTTATAGACAATCAATGTTATTACTAAAATTGGCAGCCCTTATTATTTATCGCTATTATATTATCAACATAATATATACTTTTGTGTTAAGAACTCTTTACAAAAGATTTAATATATCTGCTGTAAGCTGAATCAAATTAATAATATCATTATGGTTCTAGCACGTTCACTTGTAGGAGCCATTACACGCTCCGCTGACAGCCAATCACCGATCACTGGGTCACGCAGTACGCTTCCGACGCATTCTCAAGATAACTCCGTCGACCCGTACACTATTTGCGGTTGGTATACGAAATTAGCAATCACTGGAACGTATATATTCATTTACAAATACGCCCCGCGTTTGCACCTGCGTTAAGTTGTTATATAATATTTAAATAAAACATCTGTGAACTTTCATCAGAACACTTTCATTTAATCAAACAAAATCATAACCTTGCACCTTGTTTATATCTCCTTTAGGGAAGATTTTGAAAAGAAATATACACTAATTACATGACTTTTATTGAAAACCTTTTATACTGAATTTAATTTAAATAACTTCAAAGACAGGAAAGTTTCATATAAACTTTGCACCCCTGTCTCACCCCCTTAGTAAGAGAATTTTCAAATATCATTCCTCAGAGCACCCCTACATTACAAAAGAGACCACTGTAAAAATATTAGGTGTTTAATCCTTATAGTTTAGGCTCTGCATTGTTTCATCAGCTATTCAGTATGTCGTTGTAGTCTATTAATAGATATGGATATTTTTTAAGATATCCCCTGGGTAGAGTAGAACTGTATCTTCCCCTGTATCAAGTGACAGATGTGACTGACGTACCAGAACTGATAGATGGCGGTTTGTCCACGGCAAGGATAGGCATAAGGGTATACTGTGATTTCCACTACGCTTTCCCAGAGCGGCAAACTTCTATCTTAACGTTGAAATAGTTTCTTAACATACACGACCGCGTGGCAATCGCGTTATTGCGCATTGACCTCATTCTCCTCTATAGCTTGAAATTCATCATCTCAGCATTCATAGAATATTTACTGCTCGCTCTCTCTCTGTTTACCGCGTCTTCAAGAAAGGGAGAATTTAGTCCATAAATTTAGCTTTGCGACAGAAATACTGCCTATCCCCGGCTGTTTCGGGTGTATATTCCGCCATTTATCGTTTCTAATACCTTAGAATCCTCTTACGATATCTGGCACCTAATATCTTTTTATCAGGTTTGTATACGTAATCCATCACCTGGGTCCTAACCCCGGTGCAATTGAGGACGAATTAAACACATTCTAATAACAATGCGATACTCGTTGCTTAAAATAATCTAAAATAATTGCATTGGTACCTCACACACTTATTTCTACCTGTAAATATCAGTGTTTAGTGAGAGAGGCATTGAAATTACTGGGTAATGTAACATATCCTTAAGTCTTAAGTTTGGCAACGCGTTGTTGCTATCCTTGTTTTATTACAAGCGTCTAAAGGCTGTTGTGACGCTTATAATAATTACGAAGACTGTATTTTTATTTGTTGATGTGGTTATCAAAAGTTATCTTTATATAAAACTGGCCCGACCTTGTCCGGTTCCATAGTAAAATTTTATCCCGTTGCTCGCGACACCGAGTTTTAAACACTAATGGATTTTCTAAACCATAAATTAACAATATTACAAAAAGTGCATACAAACTTTCGCACACTAGGATAATTAACATATGTTTGCAAACGTTTCGGTAGCAAAACAGCCTTTAGATTTGCAGTGCTTTATGGAAAGGTTGCAGGTTCAAGTAAGGCCTGTCACCAAAGATAAGTCGTTTTTTCCTAGGAAAAAATATTTTTAATAAATTCAGCATTTGTCAATGCATAAAATCAATAAAATAAACCTGGTACTATCATTTACAATTATACCATTAGGTGCGGTCGTCTCTACGTTAAGTTTGTACTTACATTTCAATGGTTAATTTCTTTCTTATTATGTTTTTTTTTGTGTACTAATTATTTTTATAAATTTTTATTTGTAAAGAAGAATTTTGTTTTACTTATTAATACGATTTAACGTTAATGTGAACGTTACTACTCCTTAATGATAGCATTAAGAATAACAATTGGCTGCTTTTTGGCACAAAGGCGCCTGGAGTCAAAAACTAATGGAGTGATGTATAAATATTTAAATGCATTACAATAATTGAAAAAATGAAGTAGCAGGTAAGACTCTAATTGAGCCGGTAGCTCACCGTGAGATACCGGCAGAGTGAAATAATACCTCCCACTGCACCTAATGTTGTTAGAGGTGACTAAGGTACCAGAACTGACAGAACGTCATCTGTCGGTTATATTGCACCGTATATCCATCCGAAACAGTGCAGTTCTAGTGCATAGCGCAAGGAAGGCATCCCATCTTCGCGGCCAATGTCCAGCAGTGGATTTTTAACAGCTGGTATAATGATGATGAGGTCTTAAATTTATGTAATTCTAAAATCAAAAACAAATTCTCAATCACCTATAGTACTGATACCTTTTTTTAAATCAAATATCTCTCATTGTGCTAAACTACGCGCTATGATCAGAGTTGATGCGCATTTGATGTGACCTAACTATCCCACGAGCAACCACATAACGCTTAAGGCTATTTATAATGCAGTTAATCAACACGCTCAAATGTTCCTAGATGCATTAATTTGTGTGTTTACACGCAAATGGAACGACAGCATACGTTAACTCTTTTGTAGCATCTTGATTTATCCTTAAAGTATAGATGGCCCACTCTGGATATAGCTTATGAATAGGCTAGCTCAATATAATAGACATAATTATCTGTCTATCAATTATTTATTTGAGACGTGTCCGATCAAAATATGATAGGCATCTTACACCCGTTTGATTCTATAAGTGATGCTGTTGTGTTTTCAAATGCTGCGTTGTAATAGGTATTAAAGTGAATTTATTGGCTAAAGCCTTGAGGTATCAGCAGTGTAGAATAAAACCTCCCTGTATAAAAGGTGTCGTGACAGGTGACTAAAGTACCGGAACAGATAGATGGCGGTATATCTATCATAATCTAAATTCCCCTATATTGAAAAGGTCTATGTCCAACAGTGGACTTTCTATAGCTAATATGATAGTTGAATAATTTGATATAATATATTCGAATCACAAGGTTGGCAATGCGCAAGTGATATTTTTGTCGACGCGTCTATAGGCTGCAGTGACGCTTACTATCAATTGGACTGTACGACTGTTTGTCGACCTCATCTAAAAAAAAAGATTTTACGTCCGATTATAATCAGAATGACCTTTTCCTGCCAGGGTTTGTATAATTATTTATTATTGGCGTAAGTTTTATAATATTCTTTCAAAATTGGTAGCGGTTACATGATCTTCTATCGTTCATAAATGTCATCTGTATGTTTATAAAAAGGTGAGTTACTCAACGCTAAGAATTTTCTAAAATTCTTAGCGTTGAGTTGGCTGACTCAATCTATTTTATGTAAAAAAAAGTACGCTCGCCCTAACAAACTGTATCCTTTGATTGTTAGCTAAATTGTCGTTAATATAATTTTAATGATAGTATCACACAACATCTAGTACATTGATCTAACTTCGAGATTATAACTGCAAAACTCATATTTAAATACTTAATAGGTCTAGTCGGAAGACCAGCAATGCAGTGACTTCCTGCGCGTTGCCGCTGTAGCTTAAGCTGAGGCAGGCACCTAATTGACTATCATCTTCTTATTTTAGTTTTCGTTCACATTATCTTTATTTTTATTTCTTTTTTTTCTTCTCTACGTGCTACTTATTGTATTGAATTAATTTGTGCGGTCAATAAATGTTTTCTTTCTTTCTTTCTAATCTTAACTACCAGACACAAAAAAACAAAATGGTCCATTATTTAAATGTTTGTCTTAAGTGTGCAACGAACTTACAACCTGTATAGTTCAAGACACGGCCACTACCTAATGTGTTACCGTGTCCGTCAAAAGATAACTTTGATTTTGATTTAGAAGATAGACCTGCAATCAATATCATTTATATTTTTTATATTATAAAAATTAGCATAGATCCACTTGATGGTAAACATGACCGCAGCCTATTCATGTTATCAAAAATATATCACTAGCGTTAACCTTGTACACTGAATGTCACATTGACTAATTAATTTTACTATATCTCTAACCCATCTAATCCTTTAAACCAGCATGCAGCAATGCAAAGACTATTTAGCGGTAGAAATAGGTAACTGGTGCAATGCAGACGACGTTTAAAAAAGATCAATAGAAAAGTGTTGTCTGTATATTAATGTAATAACATTAGTCATCTCAAACCTAATTGTCTAGCACAGTTCCATTCGATTGTTCCGCTGCACGCTCTAATAGGGCCAATCGATGCATGATGGATATTAACACTAGTTGAGTAATGTGGCCCCAATGTACTAGCTTGTATCTATTTCACTTGCTATGTATTGTGTGGGAAAGGTCGAATGTTCTATCCCTATTACAGCTATTAATTTGTAATCAAAAAGTTGTTCTTTAAAGAAAATTATTATCATTCATTATTACAACCATTGGCAGTCCACAGCTGGCACATAGGCCTCCCTAAAAGGGGGGAATTTTGCTCTTAATTGCTGCGCTGGGCAAGCGTGTTACCAATCGCAGAGCTCAGCTTTCTCAGATATACTGCCATCTGTCGGTTCTGATACGTAAGTCGTTTCTTACGACACCTGGTACAGAGAGGGAGGTACTATTCTACACTGTCATTACCCCACGCATATATGGTTTTAACATTTAAAGTAATCCGATAAATTCGCACAAAGTCTCATTCGTTGACCTTGCTCCGACATTGGTTTGAATCACTTGTATTACGGAAATCAGTGGAAATACACAATACCCAGACAGAACAAACACAATTATTTATCTCAATATCCATTCCGGGATACTGCACTAACATTGTGCTACCAATACCTTAGTGCGTTGATTATTTCCTAGCGATCATTACGAAGCATGAGCAGTCAACGCCATCTTTAAATTTTATAGACATTTAATTTCGTATATCCGATATTTGACTAAATTTTTTGTCCTCACTATTGTTAACTATAAGATATTATGTCACATTACCCAGTAATCTCACTGCCTCTGTCACCCTTCAAACCGGAACACAGCAATGCGAATACTAATTAATAAAATAATCATTTATAATTTAATTATTAGATTAGCATAGTATTAGACTATCATAGTTCTGATAAAGGTGACTCAAGTGTCCATGCTATGTAGTTTCCTTGGGCAGGATGTCTTTGTGGTGAAAGCATAATATATGTACTAGTCATGACGATGAATGTGAATACCAGTCTAGTACAGTTAGCAGAAACCAGCAGTGCTTATAATTAAGCTGAATAAAATGATAACGGGGATGCTGCTGCCCATCACCGCCCTGCGTCTTTAAGTTATACTGTATCAGACGGATATACCGACATCTATCGGTTCCGGTAAATGTATGAGATGTTGAGTGAATATATTATTTTTAGTAACAAAATACCGTTACAGATTTTTTTTTTATTTAACTTTATTGCACAAAATGTTACAAAATGTACAAATGGCGGACTCAATGCCAGGTAGCATTATCTCCCAGTCAACCATTACACAAAACTGAAAAAAATATATATATAGTGGTGCAGGCAATATATATACAAAATAAATAAACGTGGCATACATATTTGTATAAATAAACGCAATAAATGCATATGATATAAAATATAAATATATGTATATATATACATAAAATAACGTACATCAGAAATAGGGTTATAAAGTTAGAGAAGCAGCATCAGTATGTATCAATCAATCAATAAAGTACGGAGATAGCGTTTCAGGTTAAATTTGTTTGGGTATTGCTTAATATTCAACGGAAGCTCGTTCCAGAGTCGTATAGCTGTCACTGTAAAAGAGTTTGTCGAAAAACTAGAGTGATGAGAAGGAGTTAAGAGCGAAAGAGTATTAGGAGAACGGAGATTACGTTCGTGAGAGGGAGATAGGAATTGGAATCTGTCCTTTAAGTAAATTGGTGCGTACGGATCAAAAAGTATTGAAAATAGTATGGTTACAGATATATAAATATATATCTGTAACGGTATTAAATATATATATCTGTATCTGTATTTGTTTTGCTGACGTTATCAGTAGTGTAGTACGATAGCCCAGCGACATATATAGATCCTGTGGTTAGTATAAATTAACCGATGTCGATGAGGACCGTGAATAACGGCAGGCCTGAAGATTAAATTGTACCGATTAGAATATTGAGACGAGATAGTTAATTGACTAACTAAATAGTGTTCTAGCCTGTTTTGATGCTATTCTACTTGTGCTTTCACTAATAATCTCTTTTGAATTTCTTGTTAGATTCCACCGAAAATTATTTTTAATTTTTTTGTCGTTCCAAAAGGATTTATTTTTGACAAACTCGACAAACAATCTTATCACCGCAGTCTTAGCAGAAAGAGATTAGTCGGATTATAGTCGGGCGTAAAATCATTTTTTTTATTAGATCAGGTCAACAAACAAGCGCACAGTCCGCAGGATAGTAAGCGTCACTGCAGCCTTTAGACGCTTGTAATATCAAAAGCGCGTTGTCAAGCGCGTGACATGAAGATATTATGTCACATTACCCAGTAATTTTACTGCCTCTCTCAACATTGAAACCGGAAAACTGCGAAGCGAATTTAGCGGTATAAATAGACAAGAGTGCGGTGAGACCAATACAGGCGACCGTTGCATGAGGTCTACCTCATGTCAAAATGTGTTGTAAAAAGAGCGTGGCTTCATGATAGGAAAGCTGATGTAAATTCTCGCCCTGTTTTTGAATAAAACTAGCTAGCTAGCTTTATTTTAGGCAGATATACCATTTTTTCATCTGTTGGGCTGGTGGCGAATATAGTAGTGATCCTATATTGTGCGCCAAGAGCCGAGGGTTCGATCCCCACCCTCGACAAATATTAATAGGGTGATATGTCTGTTTGTTCTATGTTAGGTGTTGTATGTATTTAAGTTTTAGATTTGTGATACCCCTGTTATCTGATATCTATAACACAAGTGCTTAAATGCTTAAAGCGATTATCACGGGGTCAGGTCAATGTATGAGATATTATGTGAATTTATTATTATTACGACATTTGGTACAGGGTACCAAAAGAAGGTACTATTCTACTCTGCCTACCCTACGGTAAATAACTAATGACAACATACATGTATTATTCTAATACAATTATATAAAAAAAATCTATTTCTTAATGTGTAAAATAATAGGCCAAATTTTTTTACCACATATTAACAAATGATGAAAGTCTTATGATATTTAAGATATCTAATCAGAATTCTCCCGCTATTATGATGCAAGGTACCAAACCGTGAAATTATCATTTGACGGTAATAATTTTTTTAGTACTATCCACAGAAGAGCTAAATTGAAAAACTTAGCCACGGATCGGTATTGTTAGCATCCAACACATCGCACCTTTGTCCTACAAATATGTTTTAACTTGGAACCGATCCAAGTACTGGCAGAACTTTTCACGCTAGCTCCAACTGGGACTTCTCCGTGAATTGTAACCGGTCGGTGCCTATTTTTACATGGTTCGAACCGACACAGCGGAGACACATTCACGCCGCCCATGCATATATATATTTTTTCTCTTGGACGGATTAAAATAAATGTATTAACCTAGAAATATATCAATAATAAAAATAGAAATGTTTTCTATTTTTATTAGTAATAAATATGTATGCTTAACAACTTCTAGACCAATTTAGACCTTCTGAAATTCCTTCACTAATCAACATATCGGCCATATAAGTCCACTGACAATTGCCGCATTGGGTAGGTGTGTAGTAATCGCAGAGCGCAACTTCTCGACGCGGAAGCTGCTGTCTATCTCTTCCCTGTTGTATTGAGGCTGCGGTGTTTCCGTAGTTTCTGTAGTTCACCTTCTTATCACCTTAAGGTTCTGAAGCCAACAGATGGCGATCTGTTGGTTCCAAAATCTTAAGGTAAAATTCTACTCCCACGGTTTCGCTTCTACTCATAGCAAACTATATTGATGCCTTATTATTTTCAGTAAGATAGGCTTTATTATATTTACAACAAAAAAATACCTATGAAATGAGTAAATGAGCTTTGTGTTTTGTAAGTCTGTAACTAGTAAAATCAAAATGTACTAGCACATTATTAGCCATTAATATACGCTATATTTTATTACTAGAAAAGGAAACTATACGGATTAAACCACATAGCGCCGGTGGTATCTTACGTTTCCTAAAAGCTTTCAGTTCTGGTAGCTTGAAAAATCTAACTTTGATGGAGGAGGTCAATCAAACATGCTCGAAAAAACTCTCCAAATGGTTGGTTCTATGTTATTAGTATCTACCGCTTAAATAGAGCTCAGAAACTGTCTGATAAATGACACTTGATAAGACAGTATTCTTCAAATTGGTAGCTTAATTAATTTTAGAATCTACAAAGGGAGGTACTATTCTACTCTGCCGGTACCTCACAGCTTTTATTTGTATCACAAAGCATTAGAATAATGAATACACTTGTTTTTCTTAATTATACCAATTCGAATCATCGTTAAGGCAGGACGGAAATTTAAAAACAAAATCCTTTATAAAAACCATCTCCTGACAATAACACAACAAAAATTGTGAAAACAAAAACGCGTGATAGCGGTGTGATCATTTTTATAGACATACATTATTCAAAATCACTTTAGCTATCTCATAGGTAGTTTATTAATCGTTTTACTAAAGAGCCATGGGGGCGAGAATCAATTACAACAAAACAAAACTTGTTGAACTGCCGCATCGGGGTTGAATTTTTTTTCTTGTAAGAAGTCTAAATTCTGTAGAAAATGTTAGCGCAAGTCAGGTCCTACAATTGTAGCTCATTTTACTTAATGGTGGTTAGTTATGCAGTGTTAGGCCTTGCGTTGTCGTGAAGCAGGAATGGCCTAGAGCGATTGACCTATTTCTGTTGTTTAGCGGCTAGTTCTTCCTTCATGGTTTGCACAATCACAAGTAATGATTGGGTTTGAAACCCTTCATTATTGTGTCGGTTGCGTAAACAAACATAACAGTTGACGCGTATTTGCAAGTTCGATTTGTACCCATAGTTCAATTTATTTCACTTTCCTAATTTACTTCAAGTGGATTAATACAGTTTTGTCACTACCTGGAAGCCTGCAGCTAGTTTTGAAGTACTTTGTACTGGATTTGCTTCCATAATAGCCTTTAATTCTTCATTTTCCACTTTGGTCTCCGATTGTCCACGGTATTGGTTCTGAAGGTCAAAATTTTCAGAATGAAAACTTTGAAACAAGAAACGTACCGTGCTTTCTTTTGTAACACCAGCGCCGTACACATCTTTATTTAATTAATTATAGTCAATCAAATTGTAAACTATATTGGTATTGTCTATACATATTAGAGAAATATAGAGAACGAAGTTATAAATAAATCAACTTGTCTCAGGTGATAGGCGAGACTCGAACCTGCATCATTTTAAATATAATCCAGCATTGTCTAGGAATAAAACTTCTCAAAGCAATTCAGTTACCATTTCTTCCTTATCGATTGTTTCAAACTTGACGTACGACCTATAACATTAAAGAAATGGCGCTGACATCTAAGCACAAGAAGTCGACATGTCGGCTAGTCATGTCTCAGTAGTATAACGTTATTCCCACGATAGGGGAAAGAAGCAGGTACAAGTCCTGTCTGACTATTGAGACAAATTGATTTTTTTTAGTAAATATCATAACATTTTTTTAGTTACTTCGTGTTTAATATCTTAAAATTATGTATAGACAACTCCAATTTTGTTAGTCCGACTAGTTGATAATTTTTTTAGTAAACATTATCATAAATATAATCTAGCATTTTCTATGCATAAAACCTCCTTAAGCAAAATGTCATTGGAAATTCTAGTAACACATTGACGCAAACGCTGGTACCATACACTTTGTCGTGGGGTAGTGGCAGAGTAGAATAGTACCTCCCCTGAATCAGGTGTCGTAAGAGTCAACTGAGATACTAGAACCGACTGATGACGGTATATCCATTCGAAACAGTGTAGCTCAAATGCACAGAAGTCGGGTAGCAGCATCCCCGTCGCAAAAGCTAGACTCTGCAATTTCTAGCGCAGCAATTATGGGCAAATCTCCCCATCATGCCTATATCCAGCAATGGTCTTACAATTGCTGCTATGATGACAGACACAAAATAAAATTGAGTAAGGTCCTCTGGACCAACATTTTGCACTACATCATTGAACCAAATGTATTTGTTTCACTTTGTCTATTATTAAATCCCTGATAATTTATACCCTCTGATAAAACATTTGGTCTGACTCAAGCCATCCTGATAATCGTGTGCCAAATTTTAATGGAACTTGGCACGGGTGACTTCTGGTACATAAAGCAACATTACATTTTAGTACGTTGCACATTTGATAGCATGTTGCGAATATTAATGCCTTTACTTACATTATGGTTACAGTGTTGCTTGTCGTGTTAAAGCCTTGGACAATGTCCACACATACACCCATAGTCAATATACGAGTATATACATATATCAATTGACTTGTCTTTATTATCAAGTGAATGTAGAGAAAACTTCTTTGATTTACGATAATTGTTCTTAAGTTTGTCTTTGTCGTTTTATTGACAGGGCCACTAGATGTCAGAACTGACAGTTGTAACATTTTATGAAAAAAATTAATTATGACGAAACATTCGCATCAATAAGATTCATTTGAATTTAATTGTAAAAAGACCTGAAGGCTTTGAATGTTGTTTTTTTTCACTATTACAGAGAAACGCAATTACGTCTTTATTTCATTTATAATAATAAAATAAATAAAATAAAATATATAAGTATATATTTACTGTATATAAATATATCTGTATCAGGTCTACCTCATACACCTTATTTTCCACGCATAAAAGTGACGTGTAGGCACCAGGCGAGATGTGTTTGTAAGCACCCTACAATATAAAAACAAGCATCTTGGTGAGGAAGTTGTTGACGTAAATTGAATTCTCAATCCTCTCGCCGTATAACTTAATAATAATTTAGAATACCAGTATACAAAAGATCGAAGCATAGATTAATCACCAAGACATACCGTGCCGGGCGATACCGGCGTCTTCCCAAGGAGCTGGCCGTCGATCCATCACAAACTTTATTCAATGACAAAGAGTAATATCTCCAATTAATATAGCAATTGTTTTCATGGTGAGGGAAAGGATTGATGAGGGCTTGCGTTTCCTATCTGGAGTTGTTTAGAATTTCACCATTCATGGAAATTTTATGGTCAGCGCTTGTTGTATAGGAGTTTCTGACATACACTTTTCTTTTTCTACGATGCTCTTTTGTTATTTGTCGTTTGTTTATTACATATTTGTTGTTTGTCATTTTAAATACAGACTCTTCAAACTTATTATTTTTGCTTATTTTCTTGTTACTTCCTAAGTTTATGTTTTTCATTTGATACTTGATAATTTTCGCTCGTAATAAGAATATTATAAGTATATGGTTAGTGAATCTAATTCTTTCTTGCAATACCCACCTCTTAATTAACAAAGCCAGTAAAATAGTATGAATAATTATCAAATTACATTATCATTTTTTAAGCTCATTCTTGATACAATCATCATCCCTTTGATAAAACCTCTCTTACTTTAATTTATTATTATTAATTTATTAAATTAAAGTAAGAGAGGCATGACAAATTCATGACAAATCATGACAAACTTACAAAATACCTGGACAGTGGTTACATTCAATGAACATTAAGAAAGTAATTGTTATGTTACTATTTGTATTTTTTTAATCTGTATTCTTAACTTTTAAAATAAAATAACTTTAAATTATAGACTTTTATATAATTTTGCTCCAATGAAGAAAATTAAAATCATCCTTCTATTCGATGTTTGGACTACATCAAGTTTCCCTTAACATATACCACAGAATAAACATTCCAACGGCAAATAATAGAAATGTTTACACTTTTGCAGAGCTAATTAATGTATTTATGTTTTGACTAGCGCAGGTGATACTATCTTGTGCGTCAGAGGTCGTCGGTTCGACTCTCACCCAGAAACAATATTTATATAATAATATTTGTATTTGCTTTGTGTCTGGGTAAATTATTTAAGTATATGTATTTAAGTAGTATATTTGTGGTTCCTCTGTTTTCTGGCGTCCTTAACACAAGTGCTTTAAGTGACTTACCACGGAGTCAGGTCAATGAATAAGATGTTGTGGGAATTTGTGAGAATTTAATGAGTCTATCTGTTTTAATGAGGTTTTGTTCATAAAGTTTAGATTTTATTTAAGCAATTTCTTTTTTCTGAAATGATAGTAACTGTAACCTTAACTTCTAGAGGTAAGCCTCTTAAGAAGGCCATCAGCATTGGTACCTCACTTTTATCTATTGTTACCGCCAAATAGCATTGTATTTTCAGTTGACAAGGTTGGCGTCACGCTCTTGATATCTTTGTGATGGCATGAGTAGCTATAGGCTGCGATCACGATTATCATCAAGCGGACCGTATACTTGTCATGTACAAACTTTATAATATAAAAAAATAAACTTGCCTCAAACTTGCAAAAAAAACCTTGCACTCAGTCTGTGTAATTTATATCCGAGATTAGGAAAAAACAGACAGACAAGACATTGCAACTAGATTTATAGTAATTAATTCACTGATAAAAAAATTCCCGTTCACAAACCTTTACAAAACTTCAGATATCAAGTTTAAAAAATTTCCTTCTACAAAATATCTTCAGGTCATAAGGTTAGCGACGCAGTTAAGATTATCTTTGTCGCAGGCATCTTTAGTCTACGATGAACGCTTGACATATCACTTAAGCAATTTGCTTATCAGCAAACTATATTTTTGTTAAGTTTTAAAAACTGATATAACACACCTTGCACATTGTTTATAAAATGGCGAAGGAACCCTATATTCGTAGCTCTCAAATAATTAGCTCAAATCAATCTAAAACTCATTTTATTCATTTATCATAATATTTATAAAAGTATGCCGTAAGGCAGAGTAGAATAGTACCTTCTCTAGTACCAGGTGTAGTAACGGGCGACTGAGGTACCAGAACCGAAGAATGGCGGTATAACCATCCGAAACAATGTAGCTCCAATGCACAGGGTGAAAACGGGTAGCAACATTCCCGTCGCGAAAGCTGCTTTCTGTGATTGCCAACACGCTTGCTCAGCGCGGTAAATTACAGGCAAAATCCCCCCTTTCTTGGGGAGGCCTACATCCAGCAGAGGACTTTCAATGGCTTGTATGATGATGATGACGATGTTTAATAAAATAACTCTTCTAAGGCTTTGAAACGCGGTTTACATTTATAAATATAAATTTATATTATAAATTTAAACATAAAAACATAAAACATAAAAATTTATATATATAAATTTATAATATAAATTTATATATATAAATTTTTATGTTCAACGTTTTTATTATCTTGCGACAACCATTATGGTAGGTTTCAGCCGTTTGTTTTCGAGTAAAATATCATCATAATATTATTACTTCTTCATATATCTTTTGTACATCTGGACAACATTATTAAGGCCCCCCATTAGACTTTATAATTTTTACTAACTTCTATTTATCATTCGACGTTTTTGATGTTCAATTTATTATTATTTTCGTTATGGTTCAACCTGCTTACTTTTTGTTCTGTACATATTCAATTTTTTCATATGTTACCTTGCCAAATTTATATCGACCTCTGGTGCGGATATAGACCACTGGTAATCTCGGATCTACGTAGTCTAGATTATGAGTTCGCGTCCGCTATAGCCTTTGTGTAGCCTCCTGCCGTCGGGGCGTGCCAACTTTCATTAGCTCTTGGCACTCGCGACTGGTGTTCGCCCAATATACGTGGTATGGACAAATCTTATATAAATTTTTTGTTTATCTATAATACATCACCGGTAAGAACTTCAGAACCATTACAAATTCTTTCTAAAATTTTAGGTGAGTAACATAGGAAGGTACTATGTTACTCACGCCAAAACTTTTAGTAAGAATTTACCTGTACCAGATGACGGAAGAGGCTACTGAGGTACAAAGACCGATAGATGGCGGTATATCCGTCTGAGTGTAAGAAAAGTGTAGCTGAAATGCGCAGAGCGGAGATGGGCAGCAGCATCACTGTCGCCAAAACGTGCCTCTTCATTTATTTTAAGGGAGGCCTGTATCCAGCAGTGGACTTCCAATGGCTGTAAAGATGATAATGATTATAATTGATTATGCGATAGATAGATAATTTATGATTAACGCTAAAGTTTTGTAAATTGTTTGGATGTATGTCTGTAGCTTTTATAGCTAGAACGGCAGAAATTAATAGTCTGGAATAACACTAAGGCAAAGTGGTATCTCGAAAACATTTTCCTGAGGAGTTTAGGGCCGCCAGGCTTTATATTTTTCTCTATGAAATCGAAATCCAAAGTTTAAGTTACAGTTTTGTTAATTCCAATTAAATTATTTTTAGTTAATCGGAAACTTGTCAACCATTTAGACGTTGTGATATCCTAACCCGACGGACTCTGATGGGCCGATCTTTTCTCTTTGTCTATTTTATTTACACCTCTTACTACCGTTTCTTTCACTCTCTACATCCAAAGGTTTTCTGGAAGAAATAGCTTTTTGGCATTCTCCATTTGCCTGTTATTGCCATGCTGAACTATCTCTGTTATAGAGATATAGTCTTTATAACAGATAATTGTTTTTTTTATAAATTATTTGTCGCCGCCGAGAGGACCCAGCGTAATAGATTATATGTAATCCTCTTATACCAAGTGTCGTAAGAGGCGATTAAGGATTCAGAACCACCAAACAGCGGTATATCCATCCGATACGGTGTAGCTAAAAAACACAGGGCGAAAAGGGGCTGCTGCATCTCCGTTATGAAAGTTGCGCTCTGCGATTGCGAAAACGCTTGCCAAGCGCGGCAATTATGGGCAAAATTCTTCCTTTCTTAGGGAGGCCTTTATCCTGCAGTGGACTTCCAATGGCTGATATGATGATGATGATAATTATTATTGGTCGTATTGTGCCGGCTATTATTATAGCTGTCACAAGTTTTGACCATAAACGTGGCGTAGGATGTGTGGATTGAATGAACGGATAGGGCAACGTCAACCACAGATCATATTTAATTTTTTTTTGCTATATTATCTTTCATTTTTCTGTCACTATAATGTTATATACAAATAACAACCAAAAATTATGTTTCCGCCTTCTGAATTCCTCTTTTCGTTTGCTATCGGTGAGCAGTTGGGTCCAGATTTAGGGCCATTTTTCAATAGCACATTCCACATGCTCAAGGCAGTCCGAAACAGTGGCCAAGACCCGCTTTGTATAACATCCGCACTTTAGACGCGTGACTTTGCCAACTTTCATTACATTTTGGCACACAGCCTCAAGAGTAGAGCCTCAAAAGAAAATATAGCGCAATACTTAGAGTCAATATAATGCTTTGTATTCAGCTGACACTTCTGATTTAACGCTATTTCGCAGTTTTGTGCAAGTAACTTTATACACGCTTGATTGCGTATTCCTGTTATGTAAGTCAAGGATCAGGGGTTTGATCCCCACCCAGAAAAAAAATGTTATTTGATATACATTTATATTTGTTTTGTGATCGGATATAATATGTATGTATTTATGTATTATATTTTTAAGTTCTCTGTTGTCTTATATCAGTAACACAAGCGATTTAAGATGCTTATCTTTGAATCATTTAATCGTATATTGTCTAATTTTTATTTTATAGTATACCATCAATACTTAAAGGGTCAATAACAATTTATTTGGACTTACCAAATTCTGTTCACAATATAACATATAAAAAATGACGGTAATTAGTAAGCCTATCCACATTACACAATAAAACTGATATCGGGATATATACCTGGAATACACACAAAATAAAAGAGCACATTATCTTTGCTATATAGGTACTTTTTCATTTAGGAAAATACATAGTAAGTGACGCTCTTATATTAAAATAAGGTATTCATTATAAAATGATAAATTGCTTTAAGTATATTGAAATTAAGCATGGCCAAATCAGTTCAAAATTAGTAGATAGTTCGAATTTATTTTAATAGCTTACATACGAGCTGTATCAACAACCGCCTATATTTTTAATTAAAACAAAATAAAATTAATTAAAGAGTGGTAATCAATAAAATATAGATCTGACTCTTAATGCAATAAAGGTTTGGTTTCACAATTCACAATTCAAATATTTGGTTGTGTTGCAAGCTGATCTTTAAAGTTGTCCAGGTCTAAATACAAAGTACTGTAGACGAATTATGCCATATAGAAGATGCTGGCAAGAAAAGTCACCGATCATTTTTATTAAACTAGGTCGACAAACAATCTGCGTGATAGTAAACGTCACAGCAGGCTATCGACTCTCGTAATATCATGAAAATATTGCTAAGGCATTGTCAACCTTGTGACTTTAATATATAATGAAATTTCTCTGCCTATCTCAACCTTCAAATCGAAAAAGCAATGCGAACACTGCTATTTGGCGGTAGTAATAGGTAAAACTGAGGTACCGATGCAGATGACCTTTTGCATGAGTTCTACCTCTAGGTTGATAAGGGCAATCAAAACCAAAAACCACTTAAAGCTACAATTATTTAGTTATTCCGATACAATTAGTGACCCGAGACTAGACCCGAGATAGTGTGACTTTACAGTATCGGTTCACTAAAATGCTGTGATGTGATTATCAGGCCAGGTGAAATTTCTGTTTAATGAGGCGTGTGTTACTGATTGTGCTTTTGCACTGTTCCATATTAATTGAAAATACTCTGCGAGCTGTGAATGCGCCGAGAGATTTTTATTCTGTTTTATTCACATGAGTTTTTTAATTACCTTACTTCCATTGATATGTCGTTTGCACCATAAATCCTTTTGCGTTATACGATGACCCAATGGCGTATTCGGTAGTGTTTGTGTTTTGTCCGACAAACGTGAACGCGATCTCCATCCTGGACAAATATTTATATTATTGATATTTTATTTGCGTTTTGGTCTTATTTATGTATTTAAGTATTATAATTGCGATTTCTCTTTGATCTGATATCCGTAATGCGTGTGCTTTAAGCGACTTATCTCTAAACCATTAGAAAGTATAAAATATTGTGTAATTAAAAAAATCTCTTACAATACACACACAAGCATATTATTATACAATCAGTAAAAAGCTTTCTTATATTTTTGATGAAAAATTTCCGTGACAACGTTATCTACTTGACTATAATATACATTCAAAATGTATTTATAACGTTTTATATATAACGACAGAAAATGTTACCCGCATAGATAATTAGTCAAAACACTTGGGCGACGATACATTTTCACCCTTTTTATTTAATATATTATTTAATTGTTTATGTTAATTGAACGTGTACCTACTTAGATTATATTTTTAAAAAAGATTGGGTGCGGTTTACTTACAAGCGATCCTTGTTTATGAACGGTATGTATAAATAAAAATAAATCTGCTAACTCCGATGAGAAATAGGGCAAGCTTTTATAAATATATATAAGCCCCTATAGTTAATTCTTGAAGGAGAACTCAAAAATTAATTCTGTATATGTTCACTTGAGGTAGACCTCTTATAAAGTTCATCTTATAAAAGAAGCCTTCATTTACAGCATCGTGTTTCGTTATTTAAAAGTCTCACGACAGTCAATGCTCTGACTTATATTTTACGTTCAATTCAAAAATCGCCAGCACCCGACACAAACGTTGAAAGTAATACGCAACGAAAACGGCAGAGGGACAATATTGTTTAGTGTACAACATAAAACCATAATACGGACGTTCTTTGGGAAAATATTTTATTTAGTGGGTCGCGTTTGCTTCCTAAGCGGCGTGGGATTGTAATAAAAATATTATATACGTAAGTGCTTTGGGGTCTTGCCCCACGGACAGCGGTCCAAGATATACGCGAACGCAAGGATTCTTACAACTTAGATGTTATATAATATAATTTTATTAATTTATTTATTTGTTTAGCCATAATTACAAAAACTTTGGGTGGTCTCACTCTATTAAATAACTTCTCGTCCGACATACCTCAGTGCTACAAGTCAAAAGTTTTCGAGCAATGTGTGTTACCAACGATGGCCTATGGCAGCAAAACGTGGTCTCTTACCATTGGTGTCATTGGCCAACTAAAAGTAGTTCAATCAGCGCGATCAAATCAGCCCGCAATTGCCCAGCGGATTAGTAAGTTAAATTGGCAGTAGGCAGGGCAGTTGAACGCACGCAGAACCGATGGCCGATGGAGTTGTAAGGTTCTAGATCGGAAACCACGTACCGGCAAGCGCAGCATTGGGCATCCACCCGCGATATGGACAGATAATCTAACTAAAACCGTAGGATCGCGCTGGGCACAGGTCGCATTTAACCGGTCCTTTTGGAGATTACTTAAGAAGGCCTATGTTCAGCAGTAGATGTCTAATGGCTGATATGATGACTTTATTAAATGGCTGAATATTGCTGCCCCTTTTCCTTTACATTCCAACAAAATAACAAAACAAAAGTCATTTTGACAACCAACATCATCATTTTCATCATCTTCATACCAGCCGTAGAATGTCCACTGCTGGACATAGGTCTTGTCTTGATAGGGGCATTTTACTTATGATTGCCGCGCTGGGCAAGCGTGTTGGAAATCGCAGAGCGCAGCATTTTCCCATTCTCACCCTCTGCTCTCCCATTGTTACGAATGGATATACCGCCAACTGTCGTTTCTGGTACTTTTATCGCATCTTACGACACCTGGTACAGAGAGAGGTACTGTTCTACTCAGACTGCACCTCTCAGTTCATTATATTAATAAAATTTAGCACTAAAGGAATCTTAGGCATCGTATCTCATTTCCCCCTCATAAAATATATTATTTCCTTTTATAAACTATAAATAATGTTAAAAAAAATTATATATCTTTATAAAATCGACGCGCTGCCGCTTACATTTGCGTACCTTGGTTTGGTAAAATACCTTAGATCCCGTAGGACACTTTTACGGCTACCACATGAGTCTACTGGTTTTTCTTTTTTGGAACAGATGTTGAGTTAAAAGTTACGTTATTTATTAAAACCGACCCGAAACAAAAAAATAACTTGTGCTTTCTATTGTCTTGCCGTGGGGTACCGGCATAGTAGAATATTACCTCCTCTGAACCAGGTGTCGTAAGAGATGAGTACTGGAACCGACAGATGGCGGTATATCTATCCGAAACAGTGCAGTTGAAATGCACAGGGCGGGAAAGAGATGTGTCATCCTTGTCGCAAAGCTCTGTAATTACCAACACGATTGCCCAAGTAGCTGCTTACTTTGCACAGAAATTAAGACCTCAAGCAGTGGACTTCAAGCTTCTTTTTTGTTCTTCCCGTACCTTTATATTGTTCCTTACGATAATTGCATTTATTACCATGTATATGCTTTCTATTATTTAAATATTTCCAGTACTTTGTGATTGTTTTCCTTTAGCGTAAATCACGTAGTATTAGAAAAATACTTTGTATTTGTGGTTTTATGCAATTTTTGTTGCGAGTATTTAACTTGGCTTCATAAGCTATGTCAACATTTGATTACGCGTGCCCTAAGGTATTGTTTTAGTTAAATAATGCTTCTAATAACAAATGAATCTTTACATAATTAACCCTCTGCCGCTTACATTTGCGACTATCTTGGTTAGGTAAAATAACTTGGATCCCGTAGGACACTTTTACGGCTACTACACGCGTCTGCTGGTCTTTCTGAAGAGCTGAGTGGTATTTGTTCTTTTTGAACAAAATTAGTACAATCTATGTTTAATCATACTATTACTGAGTAATACTTTCAATTTCAAATACTTTTTTATAAAGTTATAATAATATTTTATTATTTACTAGCTGTGCCCGCGAGCAGTAGTTTCTTAGGGCATCATACCATTTTAAATTAACTTATATAAACTTTGAATATTATATTTATTTATATATATAAATCAATAGCCTTAATACAGAAACACGCACACGCCTTAGCTTACAACTTTAGTAAGAACTGTCGTTACATACAACTTCTGCTCATATTTTTTTCGTGTATTCCCCTTTCGCATTTCGTATTTTCTACTGTCTTGCCGTGGGGTACTGGCAAAGTAGAATATTACCAAGTGTTGATAGACGTGTCAGAGGTACCGGAACCGACAGACGGCGGTGTATAATGGTAAACCCATTTATTTAAATTAACCCTTAAACCAAAGCTATTCTATCTGATCCGTTGCCGCACACATTTGCGCCGGCATGATTCGACCACAATAAAGTAGTTTTTCTTTATCCTTTATGCTAGTTTTAATACACAGTAAACCTTGTCGCTTTTATTATGAAAAATCAAATACAATTGTAAATATGATTTTGTATTACAAGCGGTGGCAACTGTAATACAAAATCAACACGTGGTTAGCAGTAACTCAAACATTATGAGCAGAGGCAGGAATCTGTAATTAAATGCATATTATGCGATATCACGATCTTCTTATTTATACGCTTCATATTTTAAATGAGGACCCGCTGTTTGTTTGTGATAAAAAGCTGGTGCGGCATTAATTAATTGTGTTTATTAAAAACAGATAATTGTTTTTAATTACATCAGAGAATGTTTTGTGTTTCAGCTGCGCTCATTTGATTGTATAACGTAAAATCTATATATATGCTTTGCCTTGCAATGAGGTACCGGCAGAGTAGAATAGTACCTCCCTCTGTACCAGGTGTCGAGGTGTCGTAATAGGTGACTAAGCCACCAGGACTGACAGATAGTGGTATATCTATCCGAGACTGTGTAGCTTAAATCTGCTCTATGCTTTTGTTAACACGCTTGCCCAGTGCGGCAATTACGGGCAAATTTCTCCATTTCTTGGGGGGGGGGGGCTATATACAGCAGAGCACTTTGAATGGTTGTAATGATGACGATGATGATTTTTATCATTTGTTACAGGATGATTCAGCAAAGGCGTTTTTTCATTGGGTCATTCCCTAAAACCATGGATTCCTCTATGGTTTCGTCTTGATTGATTGCATATTAGTGTTTAAAAGTAGATATGATAATTTTTATTTCGGTGAAAATTGATGTTTGTTATGAAACACAAAAACTAAAAATGTATATCACGGGAACCGTGTATTCTAAAGACTCTTCGAGGGCATTTGTACTTTTTATATTATCATAGCTCTTGGTTTGTTTTTTATGGCGTTCACTCATCACCAGCCTTTAGGATATATATGAAGGAGCCGCAATCTCCACGGTTCTTTGAACTTCCGTTGATTAATACCAGTGCACACAAATGAACTAAACTTATTATTATTGACGACTAGCAATGTATTGAAACTGTAAATGAACCGGTACGGCAGAGTAAAATAGTACGTCCCCCTGTACCAGGTGTTGTAAAAGTCGACTGAGGTACCAGAACCGACAGATGGCGGTATATCCATCCAAAGCAGTGTATTTAAAATGCATATGGTGAAAATGGACAGCAGAATCCACGTCGCAAAAACTGCGCTCTGTGATTGTAAATACGCTTGCCCAGCGTGGCAATTAAGGACTAAATTTCCCCTTAAAGAGATCTATGTCCAGCAGTGAACTGTTAAAGGTTCTTCTTGTCCAGTGACGAGCCGGAGTTGTAAAGCCGCTCCTCATTCATAGTCGTAATCAACTACTGGATCATCGCTTGAGATATAAGAAGATTCCCTCATGTGAAAAGCACGCTTAAACCCAATGTATTTACGCACCTCTCCTCGGAGCTACTTAATACTGCTTATGTAATTATCAGGCAAACCTTTTTGCTACATGGCAGTTCCAGTTATCGGGAGCCGCCACTAAAGATACTTTATCATGGAGTAAATTAATCCAACCAGTCAACTAACGGCTCCATGTTCGCATACGCCCAGCGGCACTTCTAGACTCGTACGGTGGGCAAAAGATCAACCTAGATATTCTATCGAATTTTACAGTAAATTTTAAAATCAATGTCTCGTTTCTATAGATTGATTGCAAAGTTTTGGTAGATTTGAGTAGAATAGGGCAGCTACAACATTTCTTCTTTGCAGATAACCACTATATAATACAAAGCCACTACGAGTTAAACAGAGAAACCATGGGCTAGTCTCTGATCCCGCAGTACTCTATAGTTTTGACAGATAACTTGTAATATCTCTGTAAGGGTTTCCCTATTTACTCGAATCCTATAGATCATCATAACAGCCATTAGAAGTCACAACTGAACATAGATCTCCCCAAGGAAAGTGGGAATTTTGTCCATAACTGCCGCGCTAGGCAAGCGTGTTGGCAATCGAAAAGCGCAGCTTTCACGACGGAGATGCTGCAGCCTATCCCCACCCTGTGAATTTGAGCAACACTGTCTTAGGTAGATATACCATCTGTCGGTTCTGGTACATTAGTCGCCTTTTACGACACAGAGGGAGGTACTATTCAACTGTGCCGGTACCCCACGGCTCATCCTATAGATAGGTTTTATATATAGAGGCTTTTGTAATGGACATTCAATTTCTTTGGACCCACCCAAGAAGTCGTACGCAACAACAAATAGAAAAAAATAAAGTACAGTCACCCGCAAAAAACTTGAGCACCAATCATTTAAATACGAGTATGCGAAAGGCAAGCATTTTACAAGATATTCAAAAGAATGTTCTGTCTTGCACATCTACGCAAACGAGCGTCGGTGAGTTGACAAGTTTTATTACGCTTTCATTTGCAATTTTATTATGCTCACAACCCTTATTGAGACGTCGTAAAGGTGATATTCGCGTGTCGAGTGTGTACACTGTACAGTCGGCGAGGAAGTCGTATGTGTTCGCTGGAAGCAATTCTAGTTTTCCGAACTTCAAGCGTATTGGTTAACAGATTGAGATGAAAGTAATTTAGCATTTTGAAGTACAGTTTGCGTTAAGATTTGTGTTTCGGCGTGTTTATCCCGGTGGTGTAATTAACTTATGAAACAAGCGGCAACGTTGATATTTAGCTATATGTAACATAAAAGGAATATTTGTATTCGAAACGGAACTATTTTGAGCCATATATATTTTTTTATTATTATCAATATACTAGCCCTAAAATACTCACTTCACTTCTAGTTGCTATAGAGAGTAGCTATAGGACGGGAATGATGCAGGCAGAATCCTCTCCGAATTTCAGCACGTGACAGATCACTTCTAGACAAACTGAACCTCAGTCGCTTCTTGTAACATCTGGTAAACGGTAGAAGAATTCTATCCTGCCGATACCACACGGCAATGTCACTAAATACATTGACTTGTAATCATAAAAATCCCTAAAATAGCTATGTAGATAAAATATATTTCGAGATACCTATCTTTAAATTTCTCAGAATCGCCAAAAAAAGAAACTCGCCATCAAGGTAGCGAGAAATTAACTAGAACTATAACCAAGAAAATAAATTCATTATTTTTATTATAAAAAAATGGTGAATACCGTTTGCTTGCGAGTTTACTTATTAAACAACTATCTCAAGTTGATTTGTACCATTTAAAGACAAGTCATTAATCAGTCCTAGTTGCATATCGGTACACATATTTGCGTAAAACACATGATAATAAACAGGAAAAATAAACAATTTTCTACTTATAGTAGATTTCTTGTCATTTGAGTCGATCGATGTCTTGCTATACTTTGGATATCCTTGCAACAGCATCTGTAATAATTACCAAGCTTGGCAAGGTGGTGGTAGTGTGTCTTAGGGTAGCTGCCCATTCCCAACACCTTTTGCAACAATCATCAGTTAAGATAATTCAATCGCCTCTTACGTCATCTAGGGTAGAGGAAGGTTTTTTCCACTGCCGCGACCCCACCGCACGTTCGCACAAAGTCTCACAACAAAAAGACCTTTTACTTCTGTATAGAAACATATTTCTTCAACCAACTGTACCGTGTGGGGTGAACCGTGCTTATATTTTTATAGTTGAATTGTATGAAGGCACGTCTTTTTTATGACAGAATAAAGCAAGTTTTATGAAATCTGTAACCCGAGCACGCGTCTGTGCCGTTTAACTACGAAGACAAATCTGAGGTTAAGAAAATAATATATATTTTATTTATATGTTTTATTCGTAAGGTACCGGCGGAGTAGAATTGAACTTCCCTATATACCAGATGTCGTAAGAGGCAACTAAGGTATCGGAAACGACAAATACTTCAGGGTGAGGATGAGCAGCAGCATCCCCATCGCTAAAGCTGTAGCTGTCCCCAGCCTGTAGTATTTGTTGGCCTGTAGTACCTTGGTCGCCTCTTACGAAACCTGGTACATAGGGATTTACTATCCTAATCCGCCAGCACCTCACGACTAACACATAAATATATAATCCAAAATGTATATTATTTGCTTAACCTCAGATGTGTCTTCGTGGTTAACGGGGCTGAGCAGCTGTACCGTACAGCTGCTCAGCCCCGTCCTATTCACTTGAGATAAACTGATTCTGATGGATATATCACCATCGGTTCTAGTACCACAGTCACTTCTTACGACACCTGGTTTAGGGGGAAGTACTATTCTACTCTACCTCACGACTTATGACGGTTTTACTTTATAAATAGATAAGTATGTGTATTGTTAGCAAAACAAACAGCGACCTGGATGAGCGGAGCGAACAGCGAAACTGGAAAATATTTTTTAGTAGACTAGTTTTTAATTGTAATTCGATATAAAACTCCAATTGTTTATTAAAAAGCTAACTCGTTGTCTTTTTTTGTTACAGGTGAGAAATATAATATTACGTTAATATTGGTAAGATTTATGTTTAGATATTACTTATTTATGTTTAAAGAAAACCACTATTTACTAATTCTAACAGCGTTTTGCATTGTTATATTAAATACTTATAAATATATAAAAGTAAGGCCAATGATAGATTTTCTTATATTTATTAATTATATTTAGAGTTATTGGTAAAAATAAAAGTAATAATGGAAAAGATATTAAAAATAAAGCAATATTACTCTTGTTATTATTATTAGGTAATCGTATAATGCATATAATTTTAGTAGTAAGATATTCTCATTTATTTCTCAAGAAATTCATATCTATATCAATAAAGCCTTGTCACTATTTATCCAATACAAGCGGCCTGTCTCAGCTTTGCACGGGTACGGGACATAAATAGGTACAGATATTTAAGTTATAATTTTAAATAATTAATTTATATTGGAATGTCCGATTTCAATAATACAAAAAGTAATCATCAGTATTGAGACAGTCTTGAAAATTAAATTATTTACTTCGATAAAAATTTATAAATGGTACGAATAACACGGTCTGATTTTGATCGGCATTTCTATTAATTTGTAAATTAGTTATTAAAAAGAATTTATAATGACGTAACTACAATAGTTAGACATATTGTCTCGCGAAGTTTTTTGTAGATATTGATATATTTTATAATATTGTTGAACATTTTTATGTCTAATTTTGAAGACATTTTATGGCTAATTTTTTTACACCTTCAGTTGGTTTTAATAGGAATTTCTATAGTAATGTAGTACTAAATATAGCCTATGTTACTCAATGATAATGCAGCTTTCTAATGAAAAAAGACATTCATACATACAAAAATCATAAGATCATTACATACAAAAATACAAATCTCCTGTTTATAATATTAGTGTTGATTGTCTAACTTACTTTCCAAAGCATCGTCCTTGGCTTAAGATAATAATTTCGAACACTAATCTTGATATCAACTGTTGTGAAATTTTACATACTTATATTTAATAGGTACAAAGCGAATCCGATACAACTTTAAAGTAACTCGAGATCAAATAAAAACACTGACAAAATGAAATAATAGATTTTATTCTAAAATTTTGATTTAGTTTTAGTTGTGTTGTTATTTTTTAAAAGCATCAAGGGACAAATTTTTTGTAGATTTGTTTGTAAGGGTGCTTCTTTCTTGGAATGATCTGTTTATGATCCGAGATTTGATTAAAAATTCCGGTATTCTACTGTCGCAGTGTTTTTGGCATTGAAACTATACAAAATGAAACTGTTACGTAAAACGTGAGTGAGTAGATTGTCTATATTTTTATATTAGTTATATAAATATTTCTTAGTAAATTTAGCTAAATTTTTAAGGAATATTTAAATTGTGTCAATAGTTTAATTTAAAAACCCGGTCAGATAATGAAAAATACTAGGCCTGGTATAAACCAGGAGTCGTATAAGGTACCACAACTGACAGTTGGTGGTTTATCCATCCGAAACGGTGTAACTTAAATGTACAAGGCGGGGATGGGCAGCAGCATCTCTGTCGCGAAGCTACGCTCTACGATTGCCAACACGCTTGCCTAGCGTGGCAATTATGGGCAAAATTTTGCCTTTATTAAGGAGGCTTTTCCATCTGTATAAGGAGTCGTAAGAGGCGACTGAGGTACAGATTGACAGATTCGCGGCAATTATGGGCAAAATTCCATGTTTTTTAAGGTTTAGATTCAGCCATGGAAATTGTTGAGCTGTTGTCGTGTAATGAAATGATTGTGGTAGATTTAGGTCTCATTACATAAAACAAAATACATTTGGATCTCACTATATCTCTTATTTAGATTTATGGCTTTATTTACCAAGAAACGCGCGATATAATTGCGTTTGCACTTGTGCTATCCTCCAGCACAAATAGTGTATTCAGAACCAATTCTCTCGTGTATCATTCAACAAATACTTTTTGTCTATTGTTCAGAATTGCTTCAAGTTAGTTATATCATCTGGTTAATTATTATATTAATAGACAATATTAGAAAATAAATGACTATTGAAATACACGTGACGCCTGTGTCAAGGTAGGCAGATGCTATAATAATAATAATTTATTTTTTCGAAATCAACAGTACAATTTTCCTATCTCTAAAATCATACGTAACAGACAGAAATGTTCAACTGAATTGCTGCTATTGGTCTCTTTTGACGATCTGGGTATACCTCACTCGCTTACTATACTTGCATTAGTGCTATCATCGTGCTCGGTTACACTTCGTGCTTCTGTAAACTAAACGAACGTTCTTTTTATAAGTAAGTCAAACTTAATAGATTTCCAAAACAAAAAACTATTGAGTCATGTTACTGTTGTGTTTATATATTTGATATTATATTCATGATCTATTTGATACACTGAACCTGTAAATCTATTTAGTAAAACTCATTCCATTCTGTCGGAATAATAATATAGTGTTACGACAAAAAAGTTTATTTCCAACCGCAATTATCACAAGCAATGGCAAGATTCATTAAGATAATGACATCTGCATTACTGACGCGGTGACGAGAATGTTGGTCGAGTGGAAAGCGGCTCTCCGCATTATATTCAAAGTCGTTTTATGATTTCCATACAATTTGTTGTGGGAATGAATATTATATGTACGTCGATGTTTCAATAATCTATTATGAGTGTCATTATTATCATTGCAGCCTCAGATCATCCAAAAATAAAAATAAACTATCTCAAAGGTCGGATTTTAAACCGCGATCCAGCAAAAAACATTACGATCCTTTGTGAAAAACAATCAATTTAATAAACCAATACCACAATTTTACACAGATTCAATATTTTGATGGTTCTTATCACCGTCATATCAGTCATTGGAATTCTATGCTGGACATAGACCTCCCCAAGAAAGAGAATTTTGCCTACAATTGCCTCGTGTTGCGCTGGTCTAACGTGTTGGCAATCGCAGTGCATAGCTTTTATGACGAGGATGCCACTGTCCATTCCTGCCTTGAGCTATTGAGCTACACTGTTCCGGATGGATATACCGCCACCTATCGGTTCTGGCACCATAGACGCCTTTTACGACACCTGGTACAGGGGGAAGTTCTATTTTTTTCTGGCAGTGCTTGATGGTCTTATGCATTGCATACTTCAAAATTAAAAAAAACAACTTTTACTTGTCTCATTGGGGGTTTTTCCCTATAATTGCCACGCTGGGCAGGCGTGGTGGAAATCGCAGGACGTGACTTTGTGACGAGGATGCACCTTGTATTTGAGTCACGCTCGTAGGATGGGTATACCGCCATCTGTCGGTTCCGGTACCTTAGTTACCTCTAACGACACCTGGTACAAAGGAGGATACTATTCTATTCTGACGGTATACCACGGCCAAAACCGCAGCATCGCGCTGGACACAGACCGCATACAAACGGTCCTATTGGAAATTACTTACAAAGGTACGAGTATATGACCAACAGTAGACATCTTATGGCTGATATCATGATGACGGTTACTTGTCTCATGTTTGAGTTGGGACTTGATCTTGATTGACTGAATATTTACCACTTCAGAAAACTGTCCGATTTTTTCTTACTTTCATACAGAAAAATAACAAATATCCATACAAACTCTTACGTTTGTATTATCAATATGCTTTGCCTGCTTATGTATTCTTTATTAAAGCGCTCTTCTAACCAATTGACTCGCTACGCATACCGGGTCCTGAGCTACCAATACGAGTTAATTAAACCGGCCACTGAATGCTCTATTATCGCAATTGAAAGCTTGGTAATTAAAATAATACCCTGCGTCGATCCCACGGTTGCTTTTGGTCGAATAAACGCAAACAGACATCAAGATTTAAGACTGGCTTACTAGTTTATACTAGGTATAATTTACATACTTTAGGTGACTCTTAAGATATCGTGGGGTCATCACTGTTATGAGTTTAAAAGAGTTAAGTATTCTATATATATTAAAAATATATATATTTTTTGATGATTTGCTAGTGCTTGAATAACTATTTTTTTAGTTTTATTCATATTGAAAATATGTAAGCATTTAATAACTATTTAATAAATGCATACTTTTTTTAGCCGTGAGGTACAGACAGAGAACAATACCTTCCCCTGTACCAGGTGTCGTAAGAGGCTACTAAGGTACCAAAACCGACGGATGGCTGTATATCCATCCAAAACAATGTAGTTGATATGCACAAGGCAGGGATGGACAGCAACATCCCTATCGCAAAAGCTGCGCTCTGTAATTGCCTACTCGATTGCATAGTGCGGTAATTACAGGCAAAATTCCGTCTATCTTGGGCCTATGTCCAGCAATAGACTTCCAATGGCTGACGGCCAACATCAAGAAATGCAGTCACTTTCGTATCGTCATATAGAATGTAGATTAAATGCATACCGTAGTTTGCACTGATATCGCCAAGCTGATCCAGCGTGAAGGCAATCGCTTCGACGGATACGCTGCAACAGATTCTTATCTATTATTCGACATGACCAATGGCGCAGTCAGTGGTGATCCTATTTTGTGCGCATATGGTCACGGGTTCGATTCCCGCCCAGATGAAATATTTATATGATGATATTTTTATTTGTTCTGGATCTTGGTGTATTTAAGTATTGTATTTGTGATTCAAGTGCTTTAAGCGACTCACCATGGAATCAGGTAAATTTATAATTTTGTGGGAATTTATTTGATACAAATTTAATTTGAGTCACTCATATTTAAATATACCGCCATCTGTTGGTTCTGACGATACCAGGTATTTATGGAGACCAATACTACTGTAAGCAGATGTGACAGATCTTAACGATGTACTAAGTAACGGCCGTAGTACCGCATATTCCAGTGAGGTGCCGAAGCTGTAGTGTACTTACTCGTAGTTACAATTAATTATATATGAATCTTTCACAACCAAGTTTATAGTATAATGTATTTTAATTGTAATTAATTTCTGTGCTATCAGAGCCACTTGACCAAGATACCGCTTGGAGCGTACCCACTGAGAGCACTACTAACAGCATTATTTTAATGAAGTCTCTCTCGCTCTCAATTCTGATAATAAATTGGTGGTTACCTCGTCCACGGCTTTTGACTAATACATTTTTGAACATGCATATGGCTGAGTGGTGAATGTAATTTACAAATTGCTATGATAAAACTATTTTTAAACGGTTTCAAACGCTATTAAATATTTCCTGGTATATTTTTATGTTTGATTAGGAGCGCCTCGCGTTTTTACCCGCATTAAATTGTGGAACTTTCTTACTAGATTTAACCCTTTTTTTAACCTCCTTAATGCATGTTTATCGTAAACATATTTTACGCGAGATCATGACTTTTAATGAAAAACCATAATTCTAAATTTCATTTAAATAACTTCAAAAACAGCGAAGTTTCATTCCAACTTTACACCACAGTTTTAACCTTTTAGGAGTTGAATATTCACAAGTCTTTTTTTGAGCTAGCCTAGGTTATAAAAAAGCGAAAATTAAAGTTTCTAACCCTTATAGTTTAGGACCTCTATTGATATGTCAGTCAGTCAGTCATCGGCTCTTACGCTTGCAGTCATCTGCTTTAAGAATATTATTAATTAATACTGTATATTTAGTAGCTCAAATTCTAGAGGTAATGTACCATTTTTACGGTTCTTAAAAGTGTTCACAGCTAATCGGTTTCAAACAGAAATGTCGAAGGCGGATGTAACTTTTTAGTAAATAATAATAATAATAAATAATAATTTCCTACAACGTCTCATGCATTGACCCGACTTTGTGATAAGTCGCTTAAAGCACTTGTGTTACGGATGACAGATAGACGAACAGATGAATTATAAATATACTACTTATATACATAAATTTAGCACCCAGACACAGAACAAATACAAATATCTTATACATATTTGCTCTGGGTGGTAATCAAACCCACGATCTTTGGCGCACAAGATAGGATCATTACCGTATTAATTAAGACAATTAATTGTGATTTATTCTGTTAATATTAAGATGTTATATAGAAATTAATGATGATTAAATATTTTTTTTTGTAAATTATGTGTTCTATAAATAAATTATTATTTATATAATTATATATTACCTGAAATAGACTACTGAGGTATTTGTTTGTATTGTCAAATTAAATATGTTTAACATAATCAACCTTGGGCCCACGTGATTCCTGCCAGTTTCGGTTTTGTATTGCACTGAAATATTGAAGTGGCATCTGCAGGTAACGCTCGGATTGCCTATTGATAACTCTGTCAAGAGACCGCGCTGTTATAGGATCTAAGTTATGGAACAAGTGATTGGGTGATAGATCAAAGCGATGCTTCCAATATCGGTTATTTTTAATGCCCTTTCTGCAGAGTCTTAACTAAAGGATAAATAAACAACATGGTGGGTTTAAGGAATCGCAGAGATAAGTATATATACTGCTATATTCAACTTATATTGGAAACCTACAAGCACGATGGTGCATTTGCTAGAGTTAAAATTTCAAGCGACAAATGTCGTGGGTTTGATCCCCAGCTAGGACAAATATTTATATAATGAATATTTGTGTTTATTTAGTGTCTGGGTATTTACTATGTGGAATGCACCCTTATCGACAGATTAACTTATGCAAAATTTTCAGAATTGTTGTTATATTCGTTATCGGATATAGCAGTTACGCTTTTAGTGTTTCAATCATATTTTTATTTACCTTTACAAAATTTGCATGCCTAATTTAATAGAAATGGTTTGACCAGTTAAAGCGTTATAAGACAGACATACATACGTAAGCATTCTTTATATTTAAAAAGAAAGAAAATCCGATTTATGTATCGAGCTTAAAACTTTTTTGGTTATATTTGTTGACTCAATGAAAAGTCAGCTTAGATGAGAAAATGAAGTCAACAGGGAGAGTTCTCTCCGTCGAATTGAAAATTGTGACGTCAAAGCCTTTTATACACTACAAAGTTAATTATAACTTTGGCGTTTCCACCATACACGGCATACACTATAGATAGTATTTTAAATTTACTCCGGGATAACTAATTTAAAAAACTTAAATAGCGAGTATCAAACAGCAGAGATATAAGTAGTATCATACTTGAATATATATCACCCAGATACGGAACAAACAAAAACTCCCACTTTTGGGAAAAAACATTTATGTAGTAGATGTTTTGATCATATTTAAACCTAAACAGAATGCCGTATCCTCTCTTATCTCATCGTTTTACACATGGCATGAGTGAGCAGAGATTATGGATATCCACTTGCTACGAACTTGGCATACCTTACTAGCTTACATTACTAGCGTTACATCCTTTCATATACGATCGCTTATTCTTAGTACTTTAAAGCTAGACCTTTTTTAATACCTCTTCAGGTTAAGGTATGCTTACCTAGGTCGATACAAACCAAATTTTGTATTCAATTTTGCTCTATTTATTTGTGCTGTTGTTCTATTTTTATCACTCTTTCCTACAAATCTAAAACATCTCGACATTCCTTTCTCTGCCGTTGTCTTTTAAATCTTTCATATCAATCACATGCACATCTCACAAAGTGCTCTTAATTCAAAAGCATTTATTCTACTCGCCTGCTTTTTATGCCTAACATTCTCTACCATATTTCAATGTTGAGAAGAACATGCCTCTATGAATAGCCATGCCTTAGTGACCCGTTTTGGCTACCCATAAAGGCTTTACAGACACTATTTTCAGATTTCACTCTCCGTTCAATATCTCCGTCCTACTTCCCATTTCTCTTAAAATCACTTCTCAGATACACAGACTCTTTCACTTGTTCAACTTTCTTTCGTCGTTAAATATCCAAAAAGTTAAAAGCCATCACTATTATTGAGTGATAAATATTCAAAAAAATAAGACACGTTTACTCTATTTATGTACATGTCTGCTACGTTTCGTTTTGTTTTTTTATTCGGCTCCGGAAATTTTTCATACCGAGAAAATTCCGGAACACCATGTAAACTAAAGTTCACTGAACAGATTTGATTACGAGATATATACAATTTGGCAGAGCAGATAGCCTCCATAAAAAAGTACCTACGGTACCCATTGGGCTTATTAAATAAATAAATGACATTTACCAGACTCTAAGATAAATCGCTTAAAGCGCTCGAATTACTGAAATAAGACTATAGAGGAATAAACCAATATAATAATTATTTAACACTCGGGCATAGAACAAACCCAAATATCATCAGTTAAATGTTCGCCTTCGCCTTACTATCTGCGACATCCGGACCGTCACTTGTTATATTAAATATAAATGTTACAGTTAGAATTAGTCTATATGTATGAATTCGCTAATACTAGAATTAACTTATGTTCAAATCATCAATCAGTTACAAAAAAATATATGTAGATTCAACCGAAAGTAAATGGTAGTTAAGTTAGGTTAGAACTGCGACCACAACGCACGAGCTGAGCGAGCGAAGCGAGCGTGCTACGGCAGCGGCTATCGAGTGTTAGAGCCAAAAAATAAAATATTAAAAACGCGTTTTGTCTAGTAAAAACTAAAACTAGTTCTGTATTAGTTACATACATATATTTGATTTGAGCAATAGTTAATTCTAATATTAACAAAGGCATACATTAAAAACTAGTTCTAACTAGAAAAAATGCATTCTATCTAGCAATTCAACACAACAAATTCCCACAACATCACATGCACTTGTTTTACGGACGTCACACAACAGAGGAATCACAAATATAGTATTTAAATACATATATTTTACACCCAGACACAGAACAAACGCAAATATCATCATATAAATATTTGCTCGGGGTGGGAATCAAACCCACGATCTTTAGCGCACACGATAAGATCACCACCATCTTCGCTACCAGGTCCGTCAATCTAAAAATTAGTTATTACAATAATATAGATATATATGTGTTTGTATTTTAATATTTATTTTTATTTTCTAATTAACAAGAGCTTATCAAAATTAAATATCGATAAATCACAGCAAATATCGTATTTTACAAATGTAAGGTAGAATATATAAAATAACATTTAAGAACCACGCATTTTTTATTCATTAAACACTTTCATGTGGTTCACCCGTGTTACATTTGCGTGGAAACAGATAAAGGATCTCTGAAGTTCACAGACGGTTACACTTTTCCTTGCTCGCTGTATTCGTCAAGGCAGCCAGTAAGCAAACGACTGGCTAGATTCCGATCAAAGTGATTTACGTGACCTCGAACCGAAAGACCGTAGCAATGGAAGTCGTCAGCGATAATTTTCATACACCAAACCCATCCATTATTATCATTCAAAGGGAAATCGTGCCGCCGTCGCTACACTGTCGTTCAACGTCTTCGCGTTCTTTTCACGCACTAAATTAATGGCGTACCGCACGCGAAACGCTTTTTTTATATGCTTTCGAATGGTCTAAGATGTTGGTTTTGGCGGTTTTATTTAGATTACATGTTTTCTATTACGGTACGAACCATTTTTTTCCGTTAAATGCACTACTAGTTATGCCATCAAGACTTTATAAGACAGGATACGTAATTTTTCTTGTGTTGTTCATTTGCTGAATGTCAGCCCCATATATTAATTGTGAATCTGCAGATATTCGGATGTCATACTTTCAAGTATGACGCAATTCATAAAATATTAATATTTCATTGTTTTAATACAAAAGTATTAAATGAAATTTAAATTGATTTGATACAAAACTTGTTTTATACTCCGAAGGCTTGATTGGCTAATAAGGCTTTAGAGCCTTATTATTTTTTGCGTTAAATAGGTGGTGCAAGTAAATAGGTAGATATTTAAACCTATGAACGGACTGTAATGACTAAAACTTTATCTTTATATATAAAAATTACGTGTCTCGGGGTTTGTACTTAATGAACAAATTGATCCAACTTGAGAGACAGGATAGTTTATATCTTATTTATACAGGTTTACTTACAGACTATATATTCAATCTTACATTACCATACATTATTCAATCTTAGTACCTTAGACGCCTCTTGGTGTCCAGGTGTCGTCCTGGTACAGCGGGAGGTTCTATTCTTCTCTGCCGGTACCGAGCGGGGATGGGCAGCTGCATCCTTATCGCAAAAGCTGCGCTCTACGATTGCCAACACGCTAGCCCAGGGCGGCAACTATGAGCAAAATTCCCCCTTTCTGGAGGCCTATGTCCAGCAGTAGATTTCCAATGGTGGATGACACATATTTTATATAAAAAAATAAAATATATAGAATAAAAAAAATATAGTATCGTATATAATAATCGATGAACACCTCACTTAGAGATTTGAAAAATAGATAGTAGCCGATTCTCAAACTCATTGAATAGGCATTAAAACATTTCTAAGAATCAGTCAAGACACGAGAATTTTATACATTAGAAGAAAAAGTCTATCGAGCAATCATATTATATATTGATTATTTTATCGTTTTTTGCATATTTGATTTGAATTAAAATGTATGAATTCAATCAATTTAACTACCATCAATAATATCTTATGAATAATTTATTCCGGCAAGGTAATTTCTTTATTTATGTTTATAGGATAAATTGAAATAGGAATCAAGTCTGTCTTTTGATATATTTTAACAATTCGTATTAACAATTATACGGCCAATCAGCCAATTACTTTCGTCACTAGGTAACGATCGTAATTTAATGCCTGATTAACCTATAACTTGGACCCTATTTCGTCGAGCAGAATTTTGTCATGGCAGCGTAATGTTCAGGTAATACGGGTGCCATTCGGTAACAGTCGCAGAAATATTCATTATACCTCGATACATTCCAAGATATTAATTGATGCCATAAGCAAATTAGAGCGAGCATGGAAACGCGAAATACAAATTTCTGTGTTCCCTCCGTTAGGGAATTGAATAAACTGGGCTTTGATGGAGCTTTGTCGTGGATAAGGATCTTGATAAACAACTTGTTAGATGAATTTGGTTGTTGTTATCGTTTGAATGGATAATCAGTTATCTGATGATGGAAGTCTGCTTTGTTTTTATTTCGAAGTCATACTTAAGTCTATAGTAATGTATCAAAACCTTAGTCTTAATATATAGTAATATAAATATATAAAAAGTGAAGCTGACTGACTGTCTACCTACACAATAAGGGTTAGCAACTTGAAATTTTGCATAAGAGTTGCTCTTTTATAGTAAGGGAGCACTAAAAAAGATTTTTAGAAAATTTACCCCCCACGGGGGCAAAACGGGGTTGCAAAGTTAGTATAAAATTTCTCTGTTTTTCAAAACTATTTCAATTAAGATAAGCTAATATAAACTAGCCTACATACCAAATCTCGGCCTTCTAGGACATTAGGATACCATACCATTGGGACGGATAGCCGGTACCGCACCCAGCAGAGTAGAATTTTACCTCCCCTAGTACCAGAGTTGCAAGAGGCGACTTAGGTTTAAACCCATAGATGATGGTATATCCATTCGAAACAGTGTAACTCAAATGCACAGGGCTGGGATGAGCATCATCCCCGTCACGAACGCTGCTCTCTACAATTGCCAACACACTTGCGCCGCGCAGCACTTATAGGCTAAAGTCCCCCTTTCTTGGGGAGGCCTATGTCTAGGAGTGCACTTTTAATGGATGAAGATTATAAAATGATATAAAAATATATATTTGGTTTAGTGTAGCATTTTTTTTGGTGGGTTGTTGTTATCTTTTCCGTTTACTTTATTAAAACTAGAACAGTTAAAAATGATTCAAATTAAAATTTACATATGTAAAAGAAAATATTTCTGTTGAAACAGGAGCATGCACTGAGCAGTCTAAGCCCACAGAGCATTCGCGAAATTCCCATAGGACAGCAGCCGCAAGCATCCGCTACTGGCACAAAATGTTCAGAACTCATCAGCAATTCCACTGCATATTTCCACTAAAGCCGTACACTGCACAAAACACTTCCAACACAAAAGCGTACATTTACAACAAGTTTTTTATTTACATTTTCCAAGTGCAAACATTAAAATATTGTAGCACACAAAATGATTCCAAAGTCATTAGGTTGAAATTCTGTCTCATTACGAGGTTTCAGAATATACGACCGTAGACTTTTAAGTCTCTTAGCCCTTTATAAGTATGCAGAGGGTCAGAGACAAAAAATGTGTAAGCGTTCTGAATACTAAATAGTTTCTGGTGTCGAAATCGCTGTACTTCATAATTATCAACTCTTATTAGATATTTTTTTTTGTTACGTGTACTCGTCGAGTTTTTATAGTCTTCAACCTAGAGTAATAATGAGGTTACAAAATTAGATCGCACGTTCCTCTTAAAGCACAAACCTAAAGTATTCCCTTGATTTTTTCGGAAATTATTTACTATTTATTTTAGATTAACAAAATTCGTCTAATAATTAATAGTGCAAATATTTTAAATACGCTACGAAAATAAGAAAATGTACTTCTTTTTTATTACTAGACTAAATCGATAATTAGGTATACACTCCACGGAATAGGAAGCATATAGGTTGCTTCGTACAACGTTCGACGATTGTATTATCACAAGAATATCCCTATTGCATTGCCAATCTTTATGGTAATTTACCTCACTCTAACCTACCTCTTTGCATTGCTATATTCAGGTTTAAAGGGTGAGAAACACAGTGAAATAACTGGGTAACGTGACATGATATCTTCAAGTCATAAGATTGGCAACGCCTTTGTGATTATACGAGCGTTTATAGGCTTCGGTGACGCTCACTATCGCGGATATACGCGGACTACATGCCTGTTTGTCAAGCTAATGCAGTCTAATAAAAAAACTCACTCGTGAAATCTTTTTTTGCACCAATAACAACAAACTTCGCTGTAATACAGCAAGCATTTATTGTTTACATTTCGGCACAGTCACCAATTATCGCTTAACATAACCAGGCAGTTAGCGTCGAGCGGTCGCAAAAGTGTCACTCGTACCGCCCAGTACCATGCAATCTTCGTAACCTGCACTGACATTTTTTACTGCGTATAAACACGCAACCATAACAAGCTTAGGCTTATACATTCGTTCGAAAAGAAACCCCGTACCATGTTCTTAGTAAGCCTACTATTCCCCGAATGTCGCCTGTAAACGTCGTAGTTTTAATTTGACCTGCCATTTGTTTATTGATGTTTTTTGGAAGGGCGGCGGTGAATTATAGTTGTTTATAAGATTGAGATTTATTTTTGAGGGCGCCTTAATGTTGTTTTTCCTACAATCTCATTTATGTACCTTTCTCTATGAATATTTATAATATGTGTATTTTTAATGCTATTGCTATAAATAATATTACATGAGGTAGACCTTACATAAAGGTAGTCTTTTTTTGGCACCTCACTCTGACCTATTTTATCATCAAATAGCAGTGTTCCGGTTTGAAGTGTAAGAAAGGCAGTGGAATTACTAGATAATGTGATATAATATCTCCAAGTCACAAAGTTTGCAATGCATTAGTGAATACGAGTGTCTATAGGCTGCTGTGACGCTTACTGCAATGGGGACTATACGATAGTGTGTTGACCTGGTCTAATAAAAAAAATGAATTTAATAAATATGTCACTATAGCACACATATAACAGAATAGCTATTTATAATTTTCAAAAGATAAAAAACCAAGTTATAGTCACGGGCAGTCGTGAATGATCTACAAAAAAAACAGCCTTTAATTTAGACTTAGTTTGAAACAAAATATATACATATATCTATCTGAAATACTTCAAACCTTTCAAACAGTGATAACATTTTTGAAATACTCGTAGTTACAGCGGTTGCGGGTATTGGTTATCCTAACAACAGGTATCCTAACAAATAAACCTAAGTCGGCAACATCTGTCAATTGATAGTGAATTCTATGTAATACATATGAATTTAAATGATGATTGATTTTTTGACAGATTTGTATAAATATTCTCTCTTTGTAATATTACATTTGAGAAATTGTTGAAATGCCATAATTTTTCTCAAGTTTGTGACTAAGGAGTTTTATATTGTTTTTGCCGTTTGTTGTTTGTATCGTTTTTATGATCCAATTTTTATATATAAAATATCGTATTGCGGTATTTGTCCGGAATGAACTTCTAAACTACCGAACCTATTTTCATCCTTATTGTTCACAGTTTGTTCTAACTGAAGAGAGAGGATAGTTTATTTCTTAATTTATAGTCGCAATATTTGTAGTGATAAAACATATCAGCAAAGTTAGTTATATAGGACAACGTCAGTCAGGTTGGTTTATTTTACTATTTGAACAACAATAAAGTTGGTAAATATTTGCAAGGTTCTGAATATTCAACATACACTGGTCATTAACACAGTAAATGCGATAGGTCCTACACCTATTGACTATATAAAATAATATAGGATTCGTACTAATTTTCGAAAATTCTATATGTTTAAAAATAATAGGTAGTCAACCTATTATTTTTTGGTCAGTCAGATATTTTTAAGATTTGAACTACCAGTTTTGCACCGCAGCTTAATCGCATAAAAATCTGTTGTCAATTAATCAGATCTGTTGAAAAAATAATCTGATTTTATTTTTTCTCATGAAACTATAATTCTTTCTTTAAAAGAAAAAGGTGGTATTTGTTAAATATTCTAACGTTAGTTACTCTAAGTTCTTTAGCAAACAATGAAAAAAAGATATTATTAATGAGTATTTTATTGACTTACACATGCCCGTAGCGACGGTTTTAGATGGATATATTGTCGTCAGTCGGTTTCAATAACTCAGTCATCTCTAACGACCTCTAATTCAAATAAAAAAGTTTCTTACAACAGAAAGAGGAGTACATGCCCTCACTTGAAAGGTTATGAAATCGTATGATTTCAGGAAAACCGCAAGCAAGAGTTGATTGCAAAGAGTACTCGAACCTCCATCGCATAAAGCGCAGTAGTGAGCGACCTACTAAACGTCAGAATTGTAATGACGCTGCTGCTCTTGAGCGAATCCTTGTCGTTCCTTCTTAAAGTTGAATTAGACTAAACGGATTTTTCCCTAATATGTGATTAAGTGAGTTTCTTCAACTATAAACCCAATTAGATTTTTAATTTCTCTTAACAGTTTTTTATGATTAAGCAATTTGTTAAATTTTTCCACGACCCCTTTGAGTAAAATACATAGAGAGAGACCAACCAGCACATCATCAGCCATTTAAATATCCTATCCATAAGTCTACTACATAAGTCAATTATGAGGAATTAATAGTCCCTTATAATTATTTATCATCATCATATATATTCTTGACCGGCAGTGTAGAGTACCTCACTCAGTTCTAGGTATCGCAAGAGGTACCTAAGGTGCCAGAATCGATAGATTGCGGTATATTTATCCGAGTAGCTCAAAAGCACAGGGATGGGCAGCAGCATACCCGTCGCAAAACTACGCGATTGCCAACACGCTTGCCCTTGCTTTTGAAATTCTCACTTTCTTGGAAAGACTTATGTCCAATAATAGACTTCTATTGACTATATCTAAAGGTATTGCAGAGAACAAATAAATAATGCGTATACCTCTCTAATAACATTATTAGAGAGCCACGCTTTTTCTGTTCCAGCACTTAAGTCATGTGACTTAAGTGCTGGAACAGAAACAGCGTGGCTCTAATGCTCAGATAGGCAACAGGATCCCCATCAAATAACTATGCTCTGCAATTACCATCACGCTTTCCCAGCGCGTCAATTATGAGCACAGGCCTTTTTTTTAAAGGTGCTACAATAAAAATAACAAAATAAATGAGTGGACGTCTAACGTCTGATACGTTGTTGATGTTGATAAAGAAAAGAAAACCACAAAAATCTCTGTTACTCATGAAAACGTTTGTTATAAGGTCGCAAACGCAAACATCCAACTAATGTTATAAATGCGAAAGTTTCTAAGAACGTTTGGATGTTATTTTTTACTACAAATCTACTGAATGTATTTTAATGAAACTTTATAATAATATAGCTCATACATCAGATTACACATAGGTTTTAACTTATAGAGTTTCGTACAAAATACGCCTGCCAAGTTCCATCAGCAAATCTACTTATCGTCATATTGTTTTGGAAATGCAAGCAACAAGCAAGTATTTTTCTTTAAATAAGATTAATTCTTTAGTAGACTCTCATTCTGCATACATACTATAACATCAAATTTATAAATCTCCGTCCGACAATTATAAAAGTTTGTATAAGAACCGCAGAATCAATTTTGATGCATCTAAGTATGGGTAATGACATATGGGTTAGATTGGAGAAGACAAAAGAAATAAGTACTAAACTTGCGCCGGCAAAGATTAAGCATCAGCTAAATAAAGCCGTAAAACAAATATATTACAAGAATCATATTTAAATACTTTGGATTTACTACCTTCAAGTATAAATAGGTGTTAAAATTTTGTTAAAGTAAAATATCACTAGTCAGCGCTTTAATTTTCCGGGTGCATAATGGATGGCATAAGTTTGCAGCCCGGCTCCGCGCACAATGGCCGCCTTGTTTCGGCCAGCCGCATTACTCAGATATTTACGTGCCAAAGGTGGATGCCACTAATTTAATACCCAAATTTCGGCATTAATGTTAAGCTGGAAATATCAGGCTTACATTCGATATTTAATAACGTTGCCGAGCATATTATTAATTTAAAGAGTTAAAATTCGAACCAAATTTCCATGTGTTTAATAAATACATTGACAAGCCTGATGGTGCATTCAAGAAGTGTTACTGTCAGTGTGTTCGATGCCCACTCAGGACAAATATTTATGAATAATTGTGTTTGTGCAGAGTCTAAGTGCAATATAAATGTATATCATACAATGACCTTTCTCCGAGATAAGCCACTTAAAGCATTTTTATTACGGGTATCAGACCTAAACAAATATAAACTTGATCATAAAAAAACATAAATAACAAAAATGTTTGCCCTGGCTGGAGTTCGAACCCACAACCCGTTAACATGAGTCCCCGGCATTAGAAAAATGCAAGTTCGTTTCACAAGCCTAAGACAACCTAATTTTTTCTAGTAAATATAGTTAATATATTTTTTCATACAAAACTTTTGAAAAACTCTAATTTTCATAATTATAAAACCAGAGCAACTGAAAAAGACCCAGAAGAAAATACTGATGGTTATAATGATTTTATATTGGTTGGTGTCAATGAGGCGTCGACACGTACAGATTATATGTATATATGTACTTCCATATTACTAAAGTAATATGGAAGTACAAACTTATTATAATTGTAGTAACAAGTTGTGGATTATAATTGAATAAAAAAAAAGTTCATTAATTTGTAAGCAAACTTGAGTAACATTTTTCTTTCAAGCACTCTTAATATTTTAGAAAACTACAAAATTTTAAATATTATTTTAATCGTTTACTTTACGTTTTACTTTGTAATTTCAACTGCTTTAACATGCGGTTCATTAAATTTATTTTTCGTTATAGAATTTTAGATATTCAAACAAAAAGTAAATGTGATTATCACTGAGTCTTAGTTTTTATTGTTATGTGTGTATGAAATGCATTCATATAAAAATATATGATACTATCTTATAAGAAGGTCATGAATTCGATCCCCATCCAGGACAAATATTTATTGATAATATTTATGTTTGCTGTTTTTGAATGTGTGTGTGGCAATGTATTTAAATATTATATTTGTGTTTTCTATGTGTGTTATGTCTGATGGCCGTGACACAAGTACTCTAAACGACTTATCTCGAAGTCTGGTATCAAATTTTGTATGAATTTTATTTATTATAACTATAATTAAGAAATATATATATATATATATATATATATATATATATACACATCTAATTTTTCTTCCGATTCTTTCTGAGTTATCAAACACAAAAAAAAACATTTTTTCAAATTAAATATTCAGAATTCTTTTTAATCATGAACCTAATACTACACCTAGCTATATATATATGCACGAATGAGCAGAACATATATGTATATATAGCTTGTACTCAGGCGATCGACTAATTTACATAGATTTTGAAGCCCGCGCGCGAAGCTGCACCGGAATCTTCTCGTCAATGTTTGCAAACTAATAAGTGCTGACTCAAAATTAAGTCTACGCTAGTTAGATCTCTAATGCTTACGTTACCCAATAAACTAACTGAACTGCTAATTTAAACACGTTTATATATTATTACCGCGTGCATCTTGTTGTATCGATTGCAGTATTATATCTCATATACACTCTTACCTATTTCTACAGCCTATATACATAGCGAGTGTTTGCATTGATTTGTTTCAGTTTGAAGAGTGATAGAGGCAGTGAAATTACTGGGTTATACAAGATAATATCTTCAAGTCTCAAGATTGGTAACGCGCTATTGATATCCTTGTGATATTACGAGCATCTATAGACCGCAGTTACGATTACTATCGCTCGGCCTGTATGCATGTTGCAAAGGGAAAAATGGGTTTTTTACTTGATTAGAGACTATAGCACAGCCTGTATGCATGTTGCAGAGTAACCAAGTATTTGACCCTTGCGACCTTACGAGATCATGTAGATCTACCTTAATGAGTGTACAGACATCAAACGGATCTGAAAACAAAGGCACGACACTAAAATATTAGTGTTAATAGAATCACTACCGGTATTGGTGTTAACAAAAACTTGTTGTCTAAAGCCTTGAGATACCTGCAAGGTAGAGTAGTCCCTTTCTTTGTACCAGAGAGCATGAGAGATGACTTAGATACCCGAACCAACAGATGGCGGTATATCCATTTCAAACAGTAGCTCAAATGCATAGGGTGGGGATGGGCAGCATCCATGCCCAGCGTGGCAATTATTAGCGAAATTCCTCCTTTGTGCGGAGGCCTATATTCAATAGTCAACTTCCAATGGCTGATACGATAATGAAGCTGATTTATGATGGTTAAAGAAATTATAGTTAGCTTTCAATGATATTTTTACACAAATAAAAATTAATTTACATAATTGTACATTATTAGTCATTCTAGTCCACCAAATCTAAACGTTGCGCAGTCGCTGAAATTGAAACAGAAACCTCGAATCTGTAATCCCAGGGGAAAGCAGATCGTTCCACTGAGCTTCTGCCGGCAAATATATATTTAATTACGTAAACACCAGTCTGCTCGCTAGACTATTCGCTGCTGTCAACCAGCAAACATAGGCTAAAAGATATACAGAGATAACGGATATGCACCGCCATCTTGGTTGTTCTCCGTCAACAGAATACGTTAGTATTATTTAAGATATGGAAGTTGAGGGGAGGATAAAGGATAAAGGGGGGAGTGGGTTTAAATGTGCACACCTATGTAAAACTTATGCATATTTTCGATTAGATTCAACAAAAAGTATTGAATCTCATTTCTTTTGATCCTGACATACTTCCTTTGCCACCTCGACATTAAAAGCGCTGAGGGTAGTGATCCTACATTGTATGCTAAAGTGTTCGATCCCCACATAGGATATATATTTATAGGCTGTTTTTGCTTGTTCTGTGTGTGGGTTTTAAACATATGTATTTAAGTAATATATTCGTGATTCACAATACAATACAATTTGTAAACCTTTTGAAATTGACGTATATAGTCATATTAGGGTCCATGATTTTCACACTTATTTGGAAAGAAAACTTACCTCAACATGCTGTCTGTTGAAATCTTCTCAAAGGAATTAAACATTTCGGTTAAATTTTCGAATAAATGGCAATGATTCAATAATGATGGGAAATGTATTATTTTGATTTGAAGCAGTCTGCATCCAGGGGTTAATTTTTTTCATGAAGTCATATTCATTAAATAGCCATTATACATGCATACATTTGATTTGAATACATCTCTTATATTGTATCTCTATCTTAAAGTGATGAAAATACGCGCGTCAAAAACTCATGTGCGTCTGTCATACCTTTCAATTTTTTTAATAGACTAGGTTGCCAAGAAAGCCTACAGTCTACGTGATAGTAAGTCACAGTTGCATACAGAGGCTTTTCTTATTACGCAGATATCTCTGGCGCGTTGTCAACCTTGTGACTTAAAATTTTATATCACATTATCCAGTAATTTCACTGCTTTCCCTAGCCATCAAAATGAATGTATATATAAATAAAAAAAAATCAAATATTTACATGTTTGCATAATAATAAAATCTATTACTGTGTATTATATTATATATTTTGGCTAATTAAAAGTATCTAAGATAGGCATATTTTAATAAAAGACATTGGAGTTTTACTTTGCAAGTTTTTACTTAATATTTGATGCAATTTTAAATCTCTTGACGGCGATGAAGCCTCAAAGCGGAAAAGTTAAACTAAACAAAATTTTATATACAAACAACAACTGCTACCTAATACTCAACTGGTAAATGAATTAACAGATATATAGTATAATAACTACATTAGTTCGGACGCTCGGAGTGAGTGATGGTCACTCCTGAGTTATGAGTGAATGATCAACTCGTTCATCGTTCTTGGTGGAGCACTTTTTGCGTTTCTTCAGATTAATTTATTCTCTATGATATAATCTTATATAAGTTTATTTTAAGTCATTTGAGTTGTCGTGTTGTAGTTTTTAAAATAGACTTTGCTTATATGTCTTCATCGCATGCGATGTGCTATTCGGTAGTGTATCTTTTCACCAAGGGATGTGGATTCTATGCACATCCGAGACAAACATTTGTGTGATGAATGTTTGTGTTTGTACTGTGTATGGGTGTTAAATATGTACTAGCATACTATATTTATGTTTCCTTTGTTGTCTGAAATTCGTAACACAAGTGCGTCGAGCGAATTATTTCTGAGTTAGGTCAAAATATGTGATGTTGTATGTAATTATTTATATTTACTTGAGTGGTCGTATTGTACTTACTTTTAAAAGTCAACTTTCTTTATGACGGGCCCAATGGCGCAGATGGTAATGATCCTGTCTTGTCCGCCAAAAGTTGTGGGTTCAATCCCTATCCAGGAAAAAAATATGTGATGATGTTTATGTTTGTTTTGTGTCTGGGTGTTAAATATATGTATTTAAGTAGTTTAATTGTGAATCCCCTGCTGTCTGATGTCCGTCACATAATTGCTTTAAGTGACTTATCACACCTCAAGATGTTGTGGGAATTTATTATTATGTTGAAATAATTTAATCTTATTACTTATTAGCAAGTCAATAGATTTAAGTGCTAACCAACTCATTCCGACTATTGAAGTCATTGTTATTTACGCATGTATCCATTGAGCTTTCATACTTTCATCGATAGTGGGTTAGGTTTCAATTCATAGTTTGTATTCCATTAATTATTGTTCTTGTTACGTAATAATAAGGTACAACTTATACAAAAGTAGTCTACAATACCGGTTTTTTACTCGTTCCCAATTCTACCGCCAAATAGCTATGTTACCATTGCTGTGTTCTGGTTTGAAGGGAGAGAGAAGCAGCAAAATTACGGGTAATGTGACATACTATCTGCAAATCACAAGGTTGATAACACAGTAGTAATATCCTTGTTATAATTCCGACCTGTAAAAAAAATATCGTATCTCAGAGTTACTTTAAGAAGCAAGAGAAGCGAGTAAGAATCGACTATCTTCGTTATATTTCCGTTAAATAAAAAGCAGTAACATTATTCTTTTTGGAATTATGCTGTACTAATTACAGATATCCTCTTACAATTTCTCCTGAAATTTCTGTCTAATGCTCTAAGCCAGCAATAAATTTTCCGTGTTTGAGCAATAAATTTTCCAGTTCTAAATAAATGTCAAAAAGATACGTATCGTGTGCAGTATTTTGCATTTAATAGTCATGAGGAGTTTACTAAATCATGTCAAATGCTTTAAGTGTAACACTGGTCCCCATTAGTTATGACTGCGACGACTTGCGGCGTAGTGTTGCCGGTACTGGGTCCAATATCGATAGCATTCCAATAGTTTGTCGATAGAAACTGATACAAATTAATGGATGTTGTTTGGCGATATGTACATCGGTTATGTAGTTACATATAAAGAAACTTATATTTGTAAGGGTCTTTACGTATTTTTATTATTGTTGATGAATAGTTTGAATAAATGCAAAAAATAATTTTCATACTGGAAAAAAAAATCATAATACAGCAAAAAATAATTTCTGTACTAGAAATTATTTTTTGCTTCAGTACGGGTATGTTTGCAGGCTTAATTTTTGCTCTAATGCCAAGAATATTTGTTTTGATATCACGTGTCTGGTATTTACATTACATTCTTAATTTGAGAAATGCTAATATTTATTTATTTTTATTATACTTTTCTTTCGGTGTCATTCCGGAAAGCGACCAGCAACTAATTGTGGTTTTTGTGTTTCCAAGAGTATAACATAATAATAATAGTTTTCTTAATTACACATAAAAAATAACAAAAATGACAAGTTTAAATACAATAGGCGAACTTATCGCTTACGGTGATGAAAAGTTCGGCTGGAAAATTTTAAACGGATATATCAGAAGATTATATGATAGACTTTTTATTAGTGTACTACTAATTTATTTATAAGAAAAAAATAAAGTAAATTAAATAATAATACTAAACATGTCTATATAACAATAAATACATAAATAAAACTTAAATTATTACAAAATAAACACATGTATTGAAACGTTACAGCGACAGGAAATTCTCCCCCACAATCCGACCAAATGTGGCAATAGACCGCGCACGCCTGATATTCACAGGTAGTGCAATTCACAAAAGTAAAGCCTTAACGGTGAAAGAGTAACCGTAAAAGCTAGAAAAATGCGCAAGCGTGCTTAATGTCAAATTATCTGATGACCTCAAGGATCTCTCGTGACTATCACCAAGAAAAACAAAACATATCTTCGTATTACACTGTTCATGTTTCGTAGTTCACTGGTATGATCAGTCAGAAAGAACGCAAAAAAGGCGTCGAGCTATTATTTAGAAATCTGCCCAGCCTACATTTGTCTATACGACGCATTAAATAGCAGGTTTGATCCCCAATTAAGCCAAATATTATTTATGTTTGTTTTGTGTATAGGTGTTAAATATGTATTTAAATATAATATTTGTGAATTCTCTGTAGTATAATGTTAAATAAATGTATGATTTCTTGAGTGAATTTATTTATATACTTTTACTACTCTAACTACTGCTTTGGTATATTAAACTATATCTTAATTTATTTATAGTTCTCTCTGATGTTATCGATAAAAACTATCGATAGTTTGACAACACTGGTGCCTAGTGAGTGATCGTCGCTCTATTCGCTTATGAGAGTTATGAGTGAGTGATGGGGTAGCTTATTGTTGCTAGTGGCGAGCCAGTGTCGTGTTTTATTCCCCATTAATCTTTGCTCTCGCAATATATTCATGTATTTGTAAACTAGCCAAAACGTTAACACTGAGCTCATTATTTATATACTGTAGTAGGGTGACAGTGTTTAACAACAATAAACTTTTATCTATGTCATTTAAAACTATTTTGGATTACCAGCAAATTAGAATAGTCTCTCGACCCAGCTATCATTAGAGGTGACTATGGGAATCGAATTCGTAATAGAGCCAAAGTTACCGACATTGCCCGGCGGATTAGTAAGTTGAAGTGGCAGCGGGCAGGGCATTTGGTACGCAGAACTAAAGGCCAATGAAATTATAAGGTTTTAGAATGGAGCCCACGTACCGGCAAGCGCAGCGTAGGGCATGTGCGCCCGCAAGATGGATACGGCCGTATATAAACGGTTCTATTGGAGATTGCTTGGGGAGACCTATGTCCAGCAGTGGACGTCTTATGGCCGATCATGATGATGGTGATGTGATTCGAAACATGTTGGCATATCCATCTGAATCACTGTCGGTTAATATTCAATAGGGTGTGGACGATCAGCGACATTTTCATTGACATTTTACTCTGGAATTACAACCCTTTCTCATTAATTATGAACGAAAGTCCCCTTAAACAAATAAAACGAGAATTGAACTCGGCTCGTCAACCGGTCCTATTGGAATTTGTAGTAAGGGTGATTTTCAACAGTGAACGTCCAACGTCCAAAGGCTAGAATGATGATAACAAATATAAAACTTTTTTTTTGTCCAGATGGACAAACAAGGAAACAGTGCGCGTAAATATAAAAACTTTATTTAGTATCTCGATTAGTTTCCTAGTAATATTTTGCGTCATAACATCATATTTATAATTTCAGTCAATGTTCAGTTACAGGAAAAGAAAACTACATTTTTATATTTCTATATCTTAAAATAATGTATTTTTGCCGCAGGACTCTGAAATTCTAGTATTTCTTTATAATTGTTCAAATTATTTAAAATGTTGAGTATTAATCTCCATTTTGTTTTATTTTATTTCTAATGCATTAGTTTCTAGTGCCAGCGTGCCGAGTGGTGCCGGCATAGTAGACTAGTACCTCCCCCTATACCAGGTGTCGTAAAAGGTGTCTATGGTACCAAAACCGACAGATTGCGGCATATCCATCGATATCAGTGTAGCTGAAATGTACAAGGCGGATACTACGCTCTGCCAACACGCTTGCCCAACGCAGCTACTATAGACAAAATGGCATCTTTTTTGGGTAGGCCTATGCCCAGCAGTGGACTTCCAATGGCTGATGTGATGATGAATGCATCTAAAACCTTATATTAAATATTTAAAATTGACTTTAACGACAAAACATTTAACTGGTAACAGGCAGGATGCGAACCTGTACTTTTTTGAAGATTTTTATTTTTTATAAAGTTTTCAATAATATAATTGATTAGTCAATCTACGGTTGATATTATGAAGATTTTATAACAATATTCATCGAACATCTCATATGTTGAGCTAACTACGCGGTATTTCGCTGAAAGCACTTGTGATAATAACATCAGACAACAAAGGAATCACAAATATAATACCTAAATATGTATTTTAAACATCCAGGTGCAGCACAAACACAAATATCATCATATAAATATTTGTACTCGGCGGGGATCGATCCCACGACCCCTGGCGTATGAGGCGAGCGATTTCTTCCAGGAAACCTTTCATGGAAAATGTATGGAAAACATATTTAAAGCTTAAGCTTGTATGAGGTGTACCAAACAAAAAAATTAAAAACATGTCACACACTTTTTTAAATAAGAAGGAGAGGAGGCATAAAAAAGTACATAAGACTTATGTTACATAGAATAACTATGTATTTAGTAACTAGCCGTGTGGTACCGGGATAGTAGAATAGTACCTCCTCCTGATCTAGGTGTCGTTAGAGGCAATTGAGGTATTTAAACCGAAATATCCGTGTATTTAATCAAAAAAGTGTAGCTTAAATGGTGGGGTGTGCAGCAGTATTTCCGCTGCAAATATACGCTCTGCGATTGCCACCAAGCTTGCCCAACGCGGCAATTTTTGGCGATTTTCTCCTTTATTGGCCCATGTCCTGCAGTAAATATTTTACGGCTTATATGATGATCTTATAATGTAATGTAGTTTAATTAATAAGCAAAAATAAAACAATATTTCGTAAGAGTAAATATCTAAAAAAATACTTAAGAAAGTAAAAAAATTAAGATTAATCTAAATTTAATTATTTTTCAATGACACTAGAAAAATTACATTTTTTAGTAGTTTTTACTAAATTGCATATTAAACGATGATTTTCATCACCATAAGAACCGCAAAACATCCATTGCTGGTCATAGGCCTCCTAAGTAAGAGGGAAGATTGCTCATAATTGTCGGGCTGGGAAGTGCGGGGTGGCATTTTTACATTAAAATGAATGGTTTTTGTCATCATAATAAGTTAATAATATTGTTTACTTTACAAAGGTTTAAATATAGAGCATATTATATAAAATCAATCTGAAATTAAGACAAAAATCTATTAAGAAAGGGAGAATTTAGCCAGTAGAGCGCAGATTTTGCGACGGGGATGCTGCTGCCCATTCCCGCTCTGTGCATTTGAGCTACACTGTTTCGGATGCATGTACCGCTATCTGTCGGTTCTGGTACCTTAGTCGCCGCTTACGACACCTGGTGCAGGAGACTGTTCTACTTTTCCGGAGCCTCAGGAATCCTTACGGTCTCTTAAAAACTATAGGAACATATTTGGTTGCAGGTTTCGTCGTGCTTATGTTTCATTTATTTTAAAAGTTTACCCTAAACATAGAAACTATGCAAAATAATGATCTAAAACTTAGACAAAAATCCACTAGAATTCTAAATAACTTACATTTTAGGGACTACAGGGAAATATCAAATCTCACCTTACGTAACATATCATATCTTCCACCCTCAATAATAAAATAGCGAAATAATAACCCCTACTATATTGAAATATAAATATTTAATAAACTTCCCAAGATGATACTAAACACAATAGAAAATATTAAATTACATTTAAAAATATTAAATAAATAAACTAGTTTTATTCAGCAAGAGTATACTAAATGCACCTTAAACTTCCACCAGCTTTAACATTATTTCTATCCAAAGGTTGCCTGTAAGAAATTGCATTTAGCGATAAGACCGCCTCTTGTGCCTACTATTCTATGTTTTTGTGATGTTCTTGTTTTATTTTCATTGGTTTAAAATAAAGAGTATTATTATTATTATACTTAGATTGTAAAATTTAAGAGTATTCATCCATATTAAATAAAACTGTATTAAACTTTTTATTTCTTGCTCCAAAGTATTTATATATATATATATATCTAAGTTTTAATAAAATATGAACAGGATGCTTTATTTGCAGTGCCTGAAAAAGACATCTAAGTTACAAGACCACAATTATTGCTAAACATAATGCACATACACTTAGATAGCATATAATTAACTGATTTGAATTGTACGCTTCATATTTGCTTAGTTTTATAGATGTTTTTTAAACAAAGAAACTATGCGTAACACTGATCTAAACTTTTATGAAAATACTCTTTAGAATCGCTTTGGAACCCAAAATAACAAGCGCAAGAAAACCTTAATTACTTACGAGAAATCAACAAAAATTGGCTCGATTGTTTATGTTAATTTATGTTAATCTCTCAACACATGAATGGCTGCAAAAAGCGCTCATTGATTCGATAAAATTAAGTTGGCAACACACGAAAACCGCTGACCACAACACCAAACTAACGCAACTGCAAAATAAATTCGTTACACAAAAATAAACGGTACAGATAGTTTACTCAATGCAATACAATACCTGCTACGATCTGATATCTTATTAGACTATTAGTTCAACGACCTAAGATGAGGTCAATGCTCGAAGTAACTTTCAGTGACCATCCGTGACACGCCTTTAGATTCACAAGTGGAAGTGGCAACAAGCAGGAAGCAAAGCTTGCTGACTAATCCCAATGGGTATTAAAATAAGTTTTAAAATAGAGATCGCTAACTGTATTGCTGCTCAGAGTTATCATAACAGCCCTTAACGTCATACACTGCTGGACATTGGATTAGAATAATGATGATCTTTATGATAATAAAATTACATTATTATTTTTGCAAATTTATATAATATCACTGTTAATATCACGTATTCTAGAAATAAATCTGTTCTTGAATCTTTTTCATTCTTCATCATTAACTGAGTTCATAGAAAAGGTGATTACTACTACAAAAGTGATTTATAATATGATATCAAAAACTATATTTAAGTAAAAAATAAAAATATTCTACTTTAAATAAAAAATTAAATATTGTTTAACTTTTAATTATTGAATTTTTAATGATTAGTGAAGTACATATATAAAATCCAAAAATATATATATTTATGGTCACATTTCTGCCAACAGGAAAACATCAGTTTAATAGCTAAAAAAAATTACATGTAATGAGACCAAAGAAAAACGAATCACTAACAGGTTTAGATATTTTTAAAATGTATGTAAATTATACTATGTTAAAATGTCATTTTAACGTTAGCGTGTGTAATGTTTATTTTAACTCATTCAATTTTTTCTTTGTTCATTTTGTATAAAATAAATACTTATATAGCACTTCTTCTCCACAATAATTTTAACTGTCGAATTTCACAATCATCTATTTGCGGAATGTAAAAGGGTGCAAATTCTTCATTCTACTTATTAATTTATACTTGAAGATAATACTTAAATATTATACATATATATATTATAGTGTTGTCTTCGTCACTCTCAATATAAATGAAGTAGCCATCTCACTTTGAAACTTGTGTTCCCGTATAGGGTTCGTGTCCGAGGTCAATGATCACGTTACAGTCAAAAACCACTCTTCATTCCAACCACCGCTATCAGATGGCTGAATTCACTATTAACGAATTTAATTACTAGTTAATGAACGTGTTCATATTATTTTTAAACTTGTTAGTTAACAGAGATTCTTAATTTACACCATATATATATCAAAACATTGATTTGTCAGAGATTTCAAGTAAGCGCTAGTCACTGTTATACATAGACCGGACTAAGAGAGGGTGAAAATTGCCCGTAATTGCCATCCTGGGCAGGCGTGGTGGCATAGTTAAATACTTTCAAGCAAAAAGACTAAAGTGCGACCATATAGTCGGACTGATGGTCCAACAAGCTATAGGGTCTAATAGCCCAGCAAGCAGGTGCTTTAAGATATTATTTCAAAATATTATTGAGTCCTTCCATTAACGATACAATTTTTTCAAATGTTCTTCCGGTCATATGATTCGAATCGATTAACAAATCGGCTGATCGTATTGCTGTGAATCGATTTCCTGACCACCGAACCTCCCACTGCATCAGGTGTCGTAAGAGGCGACTAAGACCAAAACCGACAGATGATAGTATATCCATCTGAAACAGTGCAGCTCTAATGCACAGGGCAGGGATGGGCAGCAACAACACTGTCGCAAAAGCTGCACTCTGCGAATGCAGAACACGCTTACCCAGCGAGGCAAAAACCTCCTTTATTGAAGAGACCTATGTCCAGCAGTGGATTTTCAATTGCTGGTATGATGATGATGTTGATATTCTGAAAAATCGTTTCAAATCGGATTTTGATCTGCCATAGCTTAGACGCTTCTTACTGCACCTTTTACTATTTCACTCTGATGATATACCTATTTATAGTTATTGGAAAAAATATATATACTTGTTATATGTAGTATATATATATGTAGTATCATTTACATAATTTATTTAAATTAAGAAACAAATATTACATATTTTACTATCGTTGACTCTACCAACTTAATAGCCTTGCTCTATTTTGAATGCTAGTAACGTTATAATTACTTAATAAGCGTTTAATGAAAGTTTCAAGTCATTTACGACTAATTTTCCGTTTGAAACATATATAATATTAATCATGCCTTTTAAACCTTTTAGGAAGTTTTCAAATAAAGGAAATTGTATTATTACTAAAATGCCATTTTATGAGATGAAAATGCTTTATTGATGCCGGCATAATATTACCAATATTTTTTAAGAGCTTCCTCAATTTCATCTTGTGGTAAAAATAATTACAAATGTCGTCACATAATTTGCTTAGTATTGTTAAATAAAAACTGGGATTTATTCGTGACTGAAGTTGTAAAAACCTAGTACTATTTATGCTGTACATATGTCCGTCAGTCAGCTTTTCCTATTATATATATATAGAGAGCCAAAATATAGACGTATATATATGGTTTGTTGTTAAATATATCATATTTTGATAAACTAGCCACTGAAAAATACACTAAAAATAAATTGACGGGACAGATGGCTCCGATGGTAATGATTTTATCTTTTACGTGAAAGGTCGCGGGTTCTTATTTACTTATTATACGTATTCCTCTATTGGGGTTTAACAAAGACTTCCCCTTTTTCCACATTGCTTGCATACATCAATAACTTAATACACAAGCGCGAGTTGAAAGTGGAGCGTTTTTTCATTATCTCTCTAATAGAGAGTGCGATCAGAATCTGGTCCCAGGCGAAATGCGGGTCTGGGTACCGTTGTCTCCGCGTTTCCCCTCGTTCTCAGTTCTACCCACGTCCATCGCCTGCGTCTTTCTACGCGCATAGTAACAATTTGCCGCTCCGATGGATCAGACGAAGTTAGCCGAGTTTCAAGATTGCCTCCGAAGAATTAGTAGCATTTTTCATTCGCGTTCGTTAAGTTTAAAATGATTTTTGTATTTGAATCTATTGTAAAATAAATGTTATATTAATAACTTTTGACGTCTATTTATATTCCAGATATAGGTTATTACAATTGAATTATTTTACGACTTTATTTACAAAATGATTCCTAAAATTTGATAAGTGGTTATAAAAAAATCTGCTGATTTCTGGATATTGTTAAAAATTACTTATTTATCTCTATATAATGTTATGATTTTACTTAATACATACATAATAGGTGTATATGAATTTAAGTTTGAAATTAGTATTGCTGACCCGATAGACGTTGTCCTGTCTTAACCATCATGAAAAAAAAAATTGTGACTATATATTGAAATATAAACATTTTCATTTGGTGTCAAGTTGTATACAGTAAACAAAAACATACTGAAATTAGTTCAGTAGTTTAGAAGTTAAAAGTGTGAAACAAAAGATTGTATTGATTCACAAACAAAAGCAAGTAAAATAAGAAATTTGAGCGGAAACCAATTAATTTGGTCCCAAATCAGACCGATATCAAGACACGACTGTGGTCGGACATCCCGGGATGCGGGCCCTCCCTGCCATTTCCCGGCATGTTGTTTCGGCATCGACAATTTACTGGTTGGAGGGACCCGTGAAATTTCCTGGAGGAATTTCATATTTTCATTGAGATATATTCGAGTCCTTTCATGTTCTTACGCGTTTGCATTAATGTACTGATTTGATTTAAGCTATGTTAAGTAACAAAACAACTGAGTAATCTAAATAAATAAAATAGATTTGCTGAAATATAATTATCAGCATCATTATCATACCAGCCATTGAAAGTCCACTGCTGGACATATGCCTTCCTAAGAAAGGGAGTTTTGCCCATAATTGCCGCGCTGGGCAAGCGTGTTGGCAACCGCAGAGCGCTGCTTTCGTGATGGGGGTGCTGCTGCCTGTCCCCGCCCTGTGCATTAGAGCTGCACTGTTTCGGATGGATATATAGCCATCTGTCAGTTCTGGTATCTTAGTCGCCTCTCACGACACCTGGTACAGTGAGATGTACTTTTCTACTCTGCCGGTACCTCACGGCAATGGCATTAATACTCCCATGGTAATGGAAAAATCGCGGTCAATTTAACTGCGGTTTGAGGTGTGCCGCATATTTATGATAAGGTGGTCTAAAACTTAGATTTATATAAATTCATCTCAATGTTTGACATAGCCTTAATAAATTGACCCTTAGATAATTTATTTAATTTATTTTTTATATTATTAAGTCAGCAAACAAACATACGGTTCGCTTGATAGTGAAAGTGACCGTAGCTAAAACACGCTATTATCATCACAAGGATATTACTAACGTGTCGCCAACCCTGTAAACTGAAGATATAATGTCGCATATTCCCAGTAATTTCACTGCCTCTCTCGCTCACCCTTCGTAGCAATGCGAATACTGCTATTTGGCAGCAGAAAAAAGGTAAGAGTGAGGAATTTATTGAAGTACCAAGACATTGGAAGTCTACTGCTGAACATAAGCCTTCTCAAGAAAAGTGATTTTTTTCCCATTATTGCCGCGCTGGGCAAGTGTGTCGGCAATTGCAGAACGCAGCGTTCGCAATGTGGATGTCCATCCCCGCCTTGTGTATTCGAGCTACACTGTTACGGATGGATAAACTGCGATCTATCGGGTCTGGTAATTTAGTTGCCTCTTACGATACCTGGTGCAGTGAGAATAGAATTACCGTCACCACGTCGTTCTCTGTAATCTAAATAATCAGCAACATAAAAAACCCGGCAGTAACTATTTATTTTAGATTTAAGTTCAATTAATAATTTCAAACAATACACCCTTTGTCCATATTACTTGCGGTTTAACAAATACTATAGTTTATTCTGCAATTTTTTTCCCCTGCCGTTTTAATTGGTTCGAGACGAAAGGGCACGTGTCTGGCTTTTAACCGGTTATTTCAGAAGCACGGGCACAATTTAACGGTCGGATGCGTCGATCGCTGCCACCCAATCGGTCTTGTCAGGCTTTAATTAAGTGCTTCTGTTTAAGCACAGTTAAACATTACGTGATATAATGCGTTTCTTTGCTTGTTATATTAAGTGTTCTTCATTATCACAGCAGCCATCGAACGCTCACTTCCAGTCAAGATCTCCCAATGATAGGAGGAAATTTTCTAAATTAATACCGCGCTTGGCAGCTGTGGTGGTAATCGCAGATCGTAGCTCTGCGACGGAAATGCTGATGCCCATCCCTGCCCTGTTCCATCTCAGCTGCTTCTGGTGGGTACACCGCTATCTATTGTTACCAGTTTCCCAGTCGCCTGTTACAACATCGGGTACAGGGAGAAAAACTATTCTATAGTTAAAATTGACTGTCAAACCGCTTTTCGGCGTAGGCTTAGGCAATCTAAAATACGCATTACGTATTAGGAAAAACCCCTTTAACATAATATTGCCCCAATAAAAACGAGACAGTTTAACCGACTTTTTAGCCCTACTTTAATGATTTCTCTTTATATATAGGAATGAGTTCACATAATCATTTAGACGTTGGTTTAGAAATGGAACTCAGGACCTTTGAGTTTTTTATCCTATAGAGGAAAAGAGTTCTTATCTACAAACCATAATAATCTGTAAAACTTACTTAATTAAGAAGCGGAACGCAGCCATAAAGCTTCAAACACAATCTTAAAAAGTGGCTAAGCAGATGGAAATTAAATATTACTATGACGCAAACATTACAGGCGGCCAATAGATCGAGCCGTGAGATGCCGGCGGAGTAGAATAGTACCTTGTACTGTACCATGTAAAAGGCAACTAAGGTATCAGAACCGACAGCCATCTGTCGGTATATCAAATGCACAGGACGGGGATGGGCAGCAGCAACCTCGTCACGAAAGCTGCGCTCTGCGATTATCGACACGCGCTGGGCAAGCGTGTCATGTATGTGACAATTGTCCAGCAGTGGACTTTTAGTAGCTGGTATTATAAAAAGATCGAGTGGACTCGCAAGGTGCTACATCTATGAGTCCGTATAGAAAGACAGCAATAGCCAGCATGAGTTAGACCCCATACAAAAGGTCACCTGCATTGCTATCCGTATACTAACCTATTTGTACCGCTAAATAGCAGTGTTTGCATTGCTGTGCTCCGGTTTTAAGGGTGAAAAAGGCAGAGAAATCACTAAGTAATGTGATAAATATCTTCAAATAATAAGGTGTCTATAGGCTGCGGTTAAGATTCGGTACTATTGTAATATTGTATCAATACACCACTTTAAAACTATCTTCTAAAACATTACCTTTTACTTAAAATAGCTATTGATGTCAAAGCTGGATGCAATAGTAGTAGAATGTGATATAACTAATGGAGTAATATCACATTATAACTTTTTATGAGTGAGTGAAGTATAGTATTACTAAGCTGAAGTGGCTATGGGCAGGGCATTTGGTAGGCAAAACCGATAGCCGTTGGAGTTGTAAGGTTTTGGAACGGAAGCCACCCGCAAGATGGACAGACGATCTGACTAAAACCGGAGGATTGCTCTGAACACAGGCCGCATACAACCGATCCTATTAGAGATTACTTAGGGAGGCCTATGTCCAGCAATGGACGTCTAATGGCTGATATGATAATAATGAGTGAAATACGTCGAATTACACTCTAAAATTACATACACGAAAGTTTCATTGTGAACGTTCGTAAAATGCATACATATTGTTTGTTGTCGATAAACTTTGAAATTACTAAACCGGTTTTATCCTTTTTTATTTACTGTGTACAGTTTGCTTTAACTTGAGAGATAGGAAATTGATATTACAGAATGCGCCATCGTGCCCGTCGGTTCTTCAGTTTTTAAGTTCGAGATTACTATCAGTATCAATTTTTTATAATTATTAAGTTATTTTTATTAAAAGGATACAATTTTTATTTTTATTAGCCGGTATGTTGAGTTTTTACGTATCATGAAGTCCACACACAAGGATACATACGGCCCACTTGATGATACACGTGACACTAGACAATAGACCTCCGTATCATCATAAATACGAACTGAAGATACACCTCACATTAACTAGTAATTTCACTGCCTCTCTCACAACGCTGTTTGGCGGTAGAAATAGGTAAAAGTGAGGTACCAATGCAGACGACCTTTGTATATTGTATTCCTTTGGTGAACTATGAGACTTACTGCCTGTATTGCAAGAGACAGCACTCGATCCATATTATTTTACAAATTTAAATTTGTATACATTATGTTACAAATTGTAAAAAATATTGATTTTCGGATTTACTGAAAATGCCCCCAGAATAGGCAAAGTAATGAAAATGCAAGAAGATTGCATTGTATTGTATCTACATAAAATTATCTACAGCTAAAAGACCCCGCTATAAAAACTGACAAGACTGCGAGGAATCTTGCACTGCTCCCATTCAGTGGAGGTATTCACAATTCGATTGGAGAGATACCAAGACTCTTTTTCATTATGTTTCTAATCGAGAAATCGAGTTCTCGCAATCGGTTCCCGGATAGAGATGGGATCGTGTTCCTAGCCGTTTAATCTCGCCGTTGGAAATATTTGTTCAATTGTTTGATTTGATTTTAAATTACGTTGAATGCACTCGCGCTTCTGTCAATTTAAGAGTTGCGATATACTATAGTTTTTATTAAATGCTCGGTTATTTTGCGGTTTAATCAATAATGCATTTCCATTTACAGGTTTAAAAGAAAAATATTAAGATGGTATTCTTTATATTTGAATTAAATGAACCTATGTAAGGTTGAGCACTCTATTTGTGTATCGTCACTTAAAAGTTCAAAATCATCTCACATCATCATCATACCAGCTATTAAAAGGCAGTTGTTGGACATAGGCCTCTCCAAAAAAGGAGGTTTTTTGGCCATAATTGCCGCGCTGGGCAAGCGTGTTGACAATTGCAGCTTGCGCGACGGGGATGCTGCTGCCCATCCTTACCCTGTGCAATTGAGTTTCACTGTTTAGAATTGATATACCGCCATCTGTTGGTTCTGGTACCTCAGTCGCCTCTTACGACACCTGGTGCAGTCCTCTACTACAACGGTATCATCACGGCCAGGCTAAGGCTACGGCTAATAAAGTTTAGAATGCTTTACTGAAATGTTATCTTATTTAGATGAGATTAAAATCTTATTTACTGTATTTCCTTAATTCCTCAAAATGGCTGCCAGCAACGTTCAGTTTCAGGTCACTTAGAAAACACGACCAAAGTTGGCTATTATTATAAACTTCGTTGTGCTTAACAGGGTAAAGCAGTACGAAGCAGTTTAAATACAAAACTGCAGCAGTATAAGTCGCAAGCCAGACCATAAATAAAGTACTACTGCCATCTCTAGAAAGGAGTAATTAGGTACCAGCTTTGGCCCTTTGACTTAGACCGTGTTGTGAGATTTGTTGACCATACCACAAGCGAAATTTAGCCCCAAGTCGAAAGACAGACTTTGTGAGTAATCAAATATTTCTTCCAATAGGCTTTGGAGAAATTATTTGAAATGATGCCAAGAGCTAATTTTTATCACCGCACCGGTTGCCATCGACACGGTTTTCAACCATACACTTTGTGATCAAAATGGGGGCGTATCAAACGTCTATAGAAGCAATTCTTCTACGTGCGCTAAGGTAGGCAGTTTGGAGTTCTTTATGAAATAAGTAAAGAGGTTTATAAAGGGAAGGCAACAAGTCAATTATGCTTCGGTGACAAAATATAATCTACTCGTATTTATGACAGGCCTAATGGCGCAGGTGGTAGTGATTTTATACCATGCCAAGAGTGGTGGGTTTAATATTTTTATAATAATAATTGTGTTTGTTCAGTATTCGGGTGTTAAAAATATGAATTTAAGTAGTACATTTGAGATTATTTTGTTTTTATGCGTCCGTAACATAAATTTTTCAGTAATTTACCACTGAGTTAGGTCAATGTATGAGATGTTGTGATGAGAAAAAAAAAGTATGATTGCATAAGACTATTATGTACACTGCACATAAACTGATCTTGCAGTACCTACAATATATTGGACAATAGTTATATAAAGATAAACAATAGAAAAGTATTTTAGTTTAAGTTTGCCGACTGATAGAAAATCAAGCCCCATTACAGTAGCTTTTTGTCAGAACTTTCAAGATCTTTAAGAGTGTCAAAAATATTTCAGTATCCGTGACCTGATTACAAGTTTTTTGTAATGATAATACTTTTAATACAATAAACACATTGTAGTAGACCTCTGGCAAAGGTCGTCTGCTTATACCTCACTTTCAACATATCTACCGCCAAATATCAGTGTTCATGTTGCTGATTTTCGGTTTAAAGGGAGAGCAAAGCAGTAAAATTACTGGGTAATATCTTCAAGCCTTGCAGTACCGGCAGAGTAGAATAGTACCTCCCCTTGAACTAGGTGTCGTAAAAGGCAACTAAGTTACCAGAACCGACAGATGGTGGTATATCCATGCACAGGGCGGGGATGGGCAGCAGCACCCTTGTCGCGAAAGCTGCAATGTACGATTATCAACACGCTTGCCCAGCGCGGCAATAATGGGCAAAAATTCTATTTCTTGGGGAGGCCTACGTCCAGCAGTGGACTTCCAAAGGCTGATGTGATGATCTTCAAGTCACAAATTTAGCAATTCGCTAGTGATATCTGGGTGATGAAACATGCATCTATAGGCTATAGTTACGTTTACCATCAAGCATATGTTTACTGACTTCGTAATATATAAAAAAAACATAGCGGCTTGGAAGAATAGCGCGCAGTGACATTGTACGGTGACAAGGTAAACGGTTACCATGGCAACTTCCGAGGTGGCATCAACATCATGGCAAAAATTCGAGCGTGTCCTTCCATTTTTATTTAATGCTTCTTCTTCTTCTTGTTCTTAAAAGTAGGCTATATTATTTCCTATAAGTAAAATTTAAACTTTTATCCGCTTTAAACGTTATCAAAAATGCCTCAATTTTAAATGCAAATATTAATATTTGCGACCTTAATTCAATTTTAAAATTAATTAATCCATATTAAAACTAGAAAGACTGGTAGTCTACTAAATTTGTAATAAGCATGGATAATCTAAGCTTTAACTAAATACTTAAAATCCATTTAACAATGTTATTCTGAAGTATATTCAAAGGTCAAAACAAGAACACACATTCTTACAAAGTTCTCACTTAATAATGGTTAAAATTACTCTGTATTTTAGTCTGAAAGCCACTTAGAATTAATTACTTCTGTAGTGTGTTGTCGTAGCTAAAGTTTTGTTTCACCTCCATAGCTATTGTTTTACGAGAAAATGCTTTATTTCTTAATTAAGTGTTTTGGGTTTCTCATAGTTCTACTAGCTTTGTACGCTAAGCAATAAATATAATTAAGGATTTTCGAATACTACAAAAAACGTATTTTTAGTTTGCTCTGGTATTTTATTATACCAGCCATTGAAAGTCCACTGCTGGACATAGGCCTTCCTAAAAAAGGGAGTACTTTTCCTATAATTGCCGCGCTGGGCAAGCGTGTTGGCAATCGCAGAGCGCAGCTTTAGCGAAGGGAATGCAGCTGCCCATCCTCGCCTTGTTTATTTGAGATGCATTATTTCGGATGGATTTAACGCCATCTGTCGGTACCTTAGTCGGCCTTTTACTTTTAGGAAGAGTACTATTCTACTCTGCCAGTACTTCACGGCTCTGGTATCTACGGCTCATTTATTGTTATTAATTTTGGGCTAGGGTAAGAAGGGCTTGTAGACTAAAGGAAACCAAAAGTAAATTAAATATGCATCTGATTATCCAACGCTCCTTTATAATTGCTTTTAAGCATCAATAATATAATTAAATTAATTGATGATGAGAAAGATGGTACTAAATATGAATCATATAAGTTCAATTTTATTAGAAAAAAAATCAACTCGTCTCAAGTATTAGGCGGGACATGAACCCACAACTTTCCGAATCGAGAAACTGCACTATCGTTGTGCTATCGAGACCTTATTAAACATGTCGAATTTCTCGTAGTGTTCTTTTTGAACTAAACAGACAAATAGGTAATAACTTGTAGATATACAATTCTTTTCAACTATTAAAGTAATTGAAATTATTCTAACGGACCTAAGGTAACCCATTTTATTTCGAAATAACATTTTCTTTTCACATTTCACATGGGCAGAGGCTCCCATTTAGGCATTTCTTTTTCAAGAACGAACTCATCTAACCATAAAATTAATACGAGAGTTTGTTTGATAACGTACCGTTGTTGACGCAATCATTAAATACGGGAAAACAGATTGAGGAAGACATGCGATTGTTGTGTACTCCAAATTATTATGGCAGTATTTACTATTGCTAAAAATTAACTATAGCAAAAAAGTAACTAACCTCTTTACCTTCAATTTCATTAAATAATTTATTTGAATTGTATACATTTGAATTTTAAATATTTTGATTAAACAATAATAAATAATTCGCATTCAGCATCTTTATACATTGACGTGACTCCAAGGAACGTAGTACTAACCAAATGTCGTGGGTTCGATTCCCACCTAAGGCATATATTTTTATAAATAACACTCAAACACAGATGTTTGGGGGTTAAATGGGGAAATTATAGGCAACATTCCCCCTTTTTTAGGGAGGCCTATGTCCAACTTTGGACGACTAATGATTGAGATGATGATAATAATTATAAATTTCTACAACATCTCATACATTAACCTGAATCCGTGGTAAGTCGTCTAAAGCAATTGTGTTACGGACACTTGAAAACAGAAGAATCTCAAATGTACTACTTAAATATATATATTTAACACCCAGATACAAAACAAACACAAATATCATCATATAATTATTTGTTCTTGGTGGTAATCGAACCCACGATCCACGGCGCATCGGGCTCGTCGCATAGTAATGTACGATAACATAACGGCTATACAAATTCTAATAAACGCTAGATGAAGAGTAGCAAGTAAAAGTAAAACTTGAAAAAGGTTTCAAAATTAATACGTAAACCAAATATAAGACCCAGGAGGTAAGGCCATTTCTTACCAAATCGTACTTACAGGCTTACATTATTATTAGTTTGGATTATCTATTTAATCTGTGTATTGCATAAGAAAGAGCTTCAAATACAATTTTTTTTTGTTGTTAACGCAACCATTACTTCCATTTCAATACCTCTTAATAACAACACAAAAAAAAAACATCATGAATGTCAAAATTATTCATGCCAATATAACTTCTGTCTAACTCGGTGCTCTCAACTTGACACAACAAATTTTCATAATGATAATGTAAATGACTCAAGTCCTATAAAATTATAAGCAGCTCCCAAGATTGCCTTCGCGACCCATCTGCATAATAATGAGACCATGCTATTTACATGCACTAAATAATAAGTCTCGCAATTTTACCGCGCTTTGCATGTTATGCATACAAAAGTAATAAAAGATATTATAAGCGCTTGATAGAAGTTTCTAATTAGTGCACGTTTTCCATTTGAAACGATTAAGAGAACTTTAATTGATATGTTTAATCGGATAACTTTAATTGGTACCATCATGTCAGCCATAGAATTTTCACTGTTGGACATAGGCCAATACACTACCTACATACATAATGCCTAGTTTCTTGGGGAGGCCTATGCCCAGTAGTGGACGTTCAATGGCTATAATGATAATGAAAACAATCCGATCGACATTTTCTAGACATTACACGTACCGTAATCAGAGTAGATATGTACCTCCCTCTGTACTAATAATCGTAAGAGGCGACTAGGGTACCAGAACTGACTGATGGGTGGGATGGGTAGTAGCATCCTCGTCAGGAAGTTGCGTTCTAGAATAATCACCACGGCTTCCTAGCATGGAAATTAAGGGCAAAAATCCTTCTATCTTAAGGAGGCCCATGACTTTAGATGACTCCATCTGTTTATCTTATGAAAATAATTCAAAAATTTACATAATGGCACAATGTTTCAAACTATCTTCTTTATTCAGATACTTAATCTTTGTTTATCACAAGTTTTGTGATTAATTGGCTTAATTGACTTAAGGAGCAGTTTCGAAGTTAATCTAAGTTTATTGGTCAACTGCAATTAAAAATTGTAGTGGCTTATCCCCGAGTTCTAGATCAGCCATGGCAACAAATCATGGTTTAACTAATCTAACTTTACGATCAAGATAACTTGCCTAATATGCAATTTGATAGTTTGAAACTTAGCAAGTATTGAGCGTGCTGTTATCGTCGTACGTTTAAATCTAATTTTTAAAGATAAATTACAGGAATTCATAAAATGATTGCTTTTATGATGTAAACTATAATTACTAGATTAGTAACTACAGTATTAGAGGAAAATGAGGAAAACCTCATACAAAAGTAGTCTTTTTTTGCTGTCTTCCGTTTCGAAGGGAAATGCACAATGGGAGCGGGGTCACGATCGGTCCGTGGGCTATCGGCGCGATTGGTCCGTGAGCTATGGGTGCGATGGGAACGAGTGGGGCGACGGGCGCGGTCGGTGGGATGTCGTGAACTACTTCTTCGATGGGGGCAGGCCCGGCTAGCACAGGGGCGACTTCCACTGGCCCGTGGGCAACTGCTATTGACGCTGGGGCCACGGCGGCTGGGGCGTGGGCAATGGGCAGCGCCACCGAGTGGACGCTAGGGCCGGTCCTCTTCACGACCGCGTTGAACCCGCGCAGTGAGTCAGCCGTGTACTGCACGACTCGTAGGTTGCCATCGGGCTCCACTAAGGAGTATTCGCCCTGCACCAGGTCCCCGTTGCGCGCGTCTCCCATTGTGCCATGCAGTGAAATTATTTAGTAATGTGACAAGGTTGAAAACGCCCTTGTGATATCTTGCGTGATGATATCAGTGTCTATAAGTTGCAGTGACATTGACTACCATGCAGATAGAATGCTACAAAACAACTTTTTTTGCTGGAAGTAGACGAGAATGAAAAACTTGTACAGACGACCTTGGCAAGTTATTTAACTTAGCAAAATCGGATTCAAACAGAAGAAGATAACAAAAGTTTTAAAAGACAATACCTGTATGGTTTGCTCAATATTATATATTTTATTGCCATACGAAAAAAATTTACCGACTCATTTTGTTGCATTATGATGTTTGTGTTTGTATGGCGATAGACGACCACCGGATACAGGGTATGTAAGTGTTATGCTAGTCACATAAACCTATAGGTTTTATAATTTTTTATCTATGAAATGTAAGAAATTCCGATGGAGAGAACTATTTGTTTAGTTTATAGCGTTCATCCATCATCAACCTTATGGTTATAAATAGAGAGATCCGCATCCCTACGGTGCCTTGCTACGCTTTTGGGGACCATATGAAATATAACAATCGATAGATCGATCAAAGTAATGAAATCGATTTGACCAGTATCTCAGCATTGCTCTTGATGCAGGCCGCATATTTATTTATTTATTTAACTTTTTGTACATCAAAATACTATGTAGTTGTGCGGACATTGACTTTAATATTTTCCAGCGTTCATAATTTTATTCATAATAAACTACTTTGAACGGCCTTAATAGGCTTATTGTATATATAGGTTTGTTTACTTTGTTTAAAAGATGTTGTATCAGAATTTGAATGAGTTGCAATCACTATCTTCACATTATTTTTATTTATTTTTAGTTCTTAATTTTATACATTCGCGGTCCTACCCAAGCATTAGGTGCTGACAATATCTTGTAATCTAGCAGTGCTAGTCTAGTCAGTCAACCATCGGGAAAAATAGAAAAGGAGATGAGGTGGTGCAATTCACATAACATCGTTGACGGGCCCGATGGCGCAGATGTTAGTGACCCTATCTTATGCACCAGGGGTCGTGGTTTCGATTCCCACCCAGAGCAAATATTTGTTTAATGATATTTCTATTTGTTCTGTATCTGGGTGTTAAATATATGTATTTAAGTAGTATATTTGTGATTCCTTTGTTGCCTGGCATTTGTAGCACAAATGCTTTAAGCAACTTACCACGGAGTCAGATCAATGTATGAGATATGGGAATTTATTATTATTATTTAGGGTAAGTGTTCTGAAAATTGTATCAGGAAAACAAAGTAAACGGAAGAACATCTAAATGTTTATGAGTTTAATTACCCAAAAGGATTCCTCAGGGCATGGAACTAGCGGCTTTGATCATTTTCATTGAGGTGGCAAATCATGTTACCCTTAGCATTCAGTTATTTTCCTGAAGGGTTAGGTATAAGTCGTTTGTTTTATGTACCCTCAGGCTTGTAAAGTAATTTCTATTTCATTCATTAGTTTTAAATACTTTAACATGTATCTGTATTATTTAACATTCCGAAGTTCTTTAAGAAGATTTTCAAAAATAGTCAAAATGATGAATGTAAAAGATGAAAAAAAATTGAAAAGCAAACATATAGTTTAATTTTGTCTAGTAAAAAAATAAATTCACACAACATCTTGACATGACTTGTCATACTTTGACTTGACTGCGAACAAAGATTTGTAATTTCAATAGATACATTTAATAGCCCAAATAAAAAAGAGCACAAATATTTGTTACGCAAATGGTTGACTTGGGATCGAACCCACAAGCTTTAGCGATCAATACAGGAACACTACTAAAGGCGCCATCAGCTATAATATACATATACATCATCAGATATAATATAATGTATCAACTGGGAACATATGTTTTCAATTTCTTGTACATCTTTTGATGCTAATATATCGGACATATACCTCTCTATTAATAATTAATCATACAGTCTGCAGCAGGCGCGGTAACAGTAGCGGAGAGTTAAATATTTGCTACTCATTCCTCTATATTGAATTTCAAGGTCGTTATCATGGATTCAGTACCTTCGCCTTTTACGGTACCTGTAGTAAAGGGCGGGTATTCTGCTCGTATTCTACGGATTTTTTTAGTACATTATTATTATTAGTATTTTTAGCTATTGAAAATCCATTGCTGGATTTAGGCCTCCCTAAGAAAGGGAGAATTTTGCCATAATTATCGCGCTGGACAAGCGTATTGGCAATCGCAGAACGCAGCTTTTGCGATGGGGGTGCTGCTGTCCACCCCTAGCCTGAACATTTGAGCTACACTGTGACGGATAGATATACCGCCATCTGTTGTTTCTAGTACCTTACTCGCCTCTTACGGAAACTAGTACAGATGGAGGTACTATTTTACCTTTCAGGCACATCACAGCTAATTGTAATTAGGAATGTAAAATTTTAAATGACAAAAATATTTATTTATATAGAGCAGCAATTTATATGATAACTAAATTTAAAGAAAAACATTATTAAAAAGGAGAATATACTGTTTTCCTAAAAAAACCTGAAGTTGTCAATTATTTTATTCTGCATGCATATATTCCCTTATAAAATATGATCATTTCTTAGTTCATTATTTATATCCTTTGATATCCATAATGTAAACAACTCGCTTAACTTAATGCAGGTATACCATTTCTCTTAAGTCCTTAAGTAAAAAATAATAGAACTTTAGTTCTAAGAGAAGTTTTTATTACTCTTATGATAAGACATCGATATCGAGTAAAAGATGATGTTGTGACAAACAATAGATATAGGAATGTTAAGATGTAGAAAGGATCAATGAAAGTAAAATGGCTGCATAAATATATAGAGCGGTAGTAAATGGAAGAGTTGGTATAGGATGAACGAGGCAAACATATCATGACCAGGTAGAAGAGGTATTAAAAAGGGCCAGGTCAGTAGTACCAAGAATAAACGAAGGTGTATAAAAGGACCAATGCAAGTAAGGGAAGCAAGAGAGGTATACCAAGATCGTAACAAGTGGAGATCCATAGTCTCTGCCTGCTTCGATGGGACACAGGCGAGATTTATGTATGTATGTATTTACATACATACATGCATTTTGTTCTGTGTCTACATGTTACTTACATATATTTGTTATTCCTCTGTTGTCTTGTCCGTAACATAAGGCTTTAAGCGACATATCTAGGAGTCAGGACAATGTATGAGATGTTGTATGAATTTGTTATTATAATCTTTTAATTACAAAAAGTACAGTAATATAAATTTTTATCAATTCTTTTTAAGTATTCAAGCAAGCATTACATGCTTGCTTGCTAGTCCGCGATATAGTAAACTTCACTGCAGTCTATAAACTCTCGTATTAGCACAACTTAAAGATGTTATGTCATATTACCCCCTAGAATATACCCCCATCCCAATATTTTATCATGTTTGAGTACGTCTAAGAATTACACACCATTCAAACCTAAATATCATCATTGTGTTTCGAACATTCAGCGACATCTAGTGAATACTATTTCTCTCTACCGTTTTAAGACGCAACTACTTTATCACCTTATATTCGTCTGCGGAATAAAAGCTCATTTTCATGAAATAGGACGACGGCCATTACCAATGAAGCATCAGGGCGGGCGGCGACAGTGACTTCGTATTTTGCGACGTTTTTGATAAATGGACTGCCTTGAGATAGCGACATCGCTTACTTGCTGTATAAAAATAGAGTTCCGGGACCGCGGAGAGACGTAGACATCGGAACTAGCACTACTATGCTTTTTATTTTAGTTTTAAACTATTTATAGGACCTTTCAAAATTAAAATACCAGACCAAGTTGTATACTTTTAAATCCTGATACTACTTTTGTATTTATCTAGAGTGCGTTACGAGCTTAGTTGTAAAGTAACTGAAACAAAAACGAATATTTTTATAAGTTAAATAACCCACGTTAGAAGCTATTGAAAAAATATGTATATTTAAAGCACCAATATTAAAAAAACAAAATTTTAGTGATGAATTATGTAAATTTTTATTATATTGCTTTAAAATTTACTCTAATGACAGAAACCATTAGTAAAACTATTAATTTTTTTAATAAACATCAAGGTTATATTTTTAAAGATAAACTATTTTGTTTTCATGGGGTATGTAACAAAATTCTAGCCTGCAGATGGAAACAATAAATAGTTTGCCCATATATTAAATAAAATGAAGTATTTAAAGAATAATTAAATATCTACTTGTCCTATATTTTTATCATAGAATAAAGTTAATCCTACAATATTCAAACATACTAAATCACTGAAAACTTTGCATTATTGATCATTATATCAATACAACGTGTAGTACCAGATAATCATTGCAATTTTTTCTCAAAAAATTAGACAAAAGGCAATAATCAAAATTAAACTAGATTGATGCCTTTAAAAAAAATCTTGTTAAAATATTTTACAATATGATTCAAAACATAGCATCGATTGAAGCATAAATGTAACTACTTTAATATTGCGTCTGTCGCTTAAGAGTACTAAGAAATTGCTTTTTGTCTATAAATAATTCTAGCTCCGTAATCAACTGCCAGTTTAGACGGCAAGAATTTTGTAATATAAATAGATCACGAATGTCTCTTAAGTAAAAACTTAACTTGTTACCAGTCATAAAACTTTCGATCCATTTTTTTTATAGTTTTAATCTATGTTTTCAGAACAGAGTACATATATTTCTTCTAATTACACTCGTGTATACTCAAAGAGTCAGCAAGTCTAATGAAAAAGAACCAATTACACATTATGCAGAGGTCTTCCTTTGCGCGGTAAAGTTGCCATGGCAACGGGCTCAGATGAGATCCTACAAAACATATTGCAGAGAAAACAAAGCAACAAGTAATTACAGCCACAATGGGCGCTAAAGCAGAATACAGTACTAAGGCGATGAGACCATGTGTTATTAAAAGAAACAATGCACAAGAAAATTTTCAAACACACGATAGAGAATAAAAATAATCCAGTATTTATTTTTGCTTTGGACTCTGTTTTATCTCTCAGTGGATTTCAAAGCATCCTGTCGTCTGAAAAACATTCTGTCTACTTATCGAGTATTATAAAAAGGAGCCATTGATCTTTCTATACAAATCATAATACGAGTACATTGATCGTAAGACGTTCATTGATTGACATGGGTTTCCCATAGTGGCTATTGCATCGTGACGGAGATCGTCATCGTCATAATTATGTCAGTTGTAGCACGCCTCTGCCTTCTGCATAGAAAGAGGGTTTTTTTTCAGGCAGGCTGGTGTGTGACGTAGCTTTTCTACCTGTTTCGGTGTCACATTCACCACTTATGAGAAACCTGACAATAATATGTAACTCTATGTGACACCAACATACATCATGTGAATTACTGCATCAGTATTAAAAAACTTCTACTGTTTAGTTTTAAAACAAAGCTTTTGTAAGCACCGTCGCTCATGAATGTTCCGTGAACTCGACCAAAATGACGTGGGGTCCTTATCACCATCAGTCTTTCTTGATGGTAGTCTACTCTTCATATACTCTATAGGTCAGTTATGCTGTACGACAACAGATTTGATATGGTACTGTGTCTACGCAAGGTAACATCGTATAGTCGGGAGTTTAATTGATTTTTATGACTATTGATAAATTGTCTCGCGTATAAAAGAAGGAATTTTACTTACCCAAAACTGCCGCGCTGGGTAATTGCTAACTATCGCGACGGGGACGCTGCTGACTAACCCAGACGGGGTTAGTCAGCAGCGTCCCTGTCGTAAATATTTACACTACACTGTTTCGGATGGATATTCCGCCGTCTTTTGGCTCCGGTACCTCAGTCAACTCTTACAACACTTGGTACAGAGAGAGGTACTATTTATTCTACTCAGGTACCCCGCGGCTGTATTATCTGTATCCTATTGTCACAATATTTCCAATCGTTATTATGTAGATTTAAATAGCTGTGTTAAATCCGCTTTACGATCTTTGCTGTATAGTTATGCACTGCGCAATGCGCATACCTCTTTGGATTCTTTAAAAATTAAATCAGTTAAAATGGCTGCTACATTGTCCGAGATAGAGGAACATTCCTGTGCCCGCTATAATACTTTAATAGTCCGCCTTCCTCTATTAAGCTTCTCTTATCAACAATGAAGCGGTTATACGATCTGAAATGCTTTAAGTGTTACTTGGAATATTTCCATTGAACAGTTTCAATTCCATTTATGTTCTGTTTGGTATGAAAAGCGTTTTACAATAGTAAAATATTGTTTTCAATTTAGTGTCTTAAATAAATATATATTTTGATTTCACCATCAATATATTCCCATCTCCATAACATGTCTAATGCTTAAGACAGGCCTTCCTAAGGAAGAAGGAATATTAGCCATAATTACCGCACTTGGCAAGCATGGTGGTCATCGTAGAGCGGATGCTACAGCTTATCCCCGTCCTGTTGCATTTGAGCTTCAGTGTCGATCCCAGTACTTAGGTTGCCAATACTACGGTCACACTGCTTGGTCGGACTATACCTATTACAGAAGGAGAGATTCTTCTACTCTGGCGGTATATTATTCTAGGAATACAAAGAAATATTACTTATTTACATTGTACACTGCTGGACTCCCCAAGTAATCACCAAATTATTTATGCCTAGAAACCACATAACAGTTTAACGGACCAAGTAACGGATTCAAATTTTACCATTATCAATGAAGTTATTTCTGGTTTTTTTAACAAAGAGAATCATTGTATAGAGCCAGAACAATGTATGTCTTTTATTCACTACCAATTTAAGTTGTCAACATTAGCGCGCATTCGATTTTAATTGAAATGTCAATCGTAATAAAGATCATAATAGCAGTCGAGTGTTAAATAGGTCAAGTGTTAATTGAATGGTATCGGACGAACTCGGATCAATCATGGCTCTCTCGAATATCATGTATATTTTCATTCCAGGATTACCACTACGTCGATCGCATTTTGCATCAGGTGATAAAGCGTGATGTTGTGACACATTTAGTTATTGAACTTTGTTTTGCACAAAGTTGTATTAAGATAGAACTTCACTCCTAACCTCGAGTAAAAAAAGGTATAAATAAAAAAAAAAATAAAAAGAAACACAGTTGTCGGAAGTTGTTGAAACAAAGGCGTCCGGTGCAAATGCCCAAAATATAAGACATTTTGTGACGGTATTTGCAACAATAAGATTTCGAAGTTGGAACACTTTACATGTGCTACATTAAGTTTATAACGTCAGTGTGGAACAATTTAGGAGTGCTGTACGCATATGCTAAGATTGCAGAAGGAGCTCCCTGCGGAGGTTTTCTAAGACAACAACAGTATGGGCTTGGCTATTTATAAACAACTATAAAACCCTTTAGGGTTGGAAACGAGTAGATTTGTGTTGTAAACGTGCATAGGCTGCGGTAAATACTTACAATTATCCTGGACGCACGCTTGTTCACCACCTTTGTGGTCTCAAAATAAATCTAATTAAGTCGCTCAAAAGTAACAATGATCTGATCTGATCTGATTTCTAATCAAAGGAAGGTTTACTTTATTTGAATATAACGTAATATATGCATACAACATCTCACACCTGGCTGTGAGATATCGCATACAAATCACTAAAGTACATATTTCACACTCAGATTCAGAACAATTACAACTATATACATATTTTTTCTGGGTGTGGATCGAACTGAAGACTCTTGGAGCACGAAATAGGTTGACTAAACACATCGGGTCTGTCAAAGTAAATAAATAAAATAAAACAAAATCACATACATTGAATTAGTTCCAAGATAATTTAACCTAAGACCTACTAGTATAAGGTAGGCTTAATTTACATGTTAAATGACTCAAAATCCCGTGGGATCATCAGTATTATGAGTATAATAGAATTTGCTACTTGATATTCTTTAAATAAAATTGCTTATTGTTTGACGAATCAACAGTGCTTGTAATTTGAAAAGAAACTTATCAATTCGACGATCATAATTATTCTATAAGGGATCATTAATATGCTATAAGGGATAATGTACAGGTTTACATGAAGACCAGATATGAAAATAAAGAAAATTCATTCGTCATAACTTCATTATTTGAAAAATTTTATTTACGTTTCAGCTGTTTTTAACAAATATTATTAAAATAATAAATAAATCCTGTTTACTGGAAACTATTAAAAAAGACAGAAATAAATAAAAACAAACATTTTTGCCCAAATGTCCCATACACCCATTGAATTTCTTACCGTTGACTTCGATTATAGATTTCAGAGAACTTTCGTATTCCAAATATGATACTTAAATACATATATTTACCACACAGATACAACATAAATACAAATGGTCATTAAATTTGTGGTTATCCTTTATACAAATATTTGTCCCTTGTGCCACAACCCAGAGGCCTGTCACAATGAGAAAGCCTATTCAGAACACCTTTAAATAAAACAGCTATTAATTAATACAAAAGTTCCTCCGCTGTTTTCAGTTTCACCAAAGTTGTCCACCAACTCTAAATGGTGGTATTTAATATGGAACAGTGTTTATTTTCTCGGGTAGGACATTACTTATCAAAGACTGTAACTAAAATTCCCAGACAGGCTTCTCTTAAGTTTGTTTTGGTCGCTCACGGTGCAAATTAAAATGTACTCTTGTTTCACAGCCAATTAGAGAGAGACTTCTAATAAATTACCGGCGGACTGAGTATCAAATTAGATGTTGTTTTGTTATTAGCGCCTAGTACATTAAGGAAGGGAATTTCTGGACAATTTTCTCGTTTCATAAGGAAGCCTTTGCTTTGTAAATTTTGAAAGAGATTAATTGCTATGTAGCCATGTGGTACCGGTAGAGTATGAAAGTACCTTCGTCTGTACCAGGTGCCGTAAAAGGCGACTGCGGTTCCGGAAGCGACAGATGGCGGTATATCGTTCAGTAGCAGCATAAGTTATATGCAAGTGGGTGTAGATAGGCAGCAGCATTTGCCACCACGCTTGCTCAGCCCAGCATCTATGGGCGAAGATCCCCCTTTCAAGAGAAGATAAATATACAGCAGTGGACGTTTATTTTGACAGGATTTTCTAAAATTTTCATGGCAATATAATGAATATTTGAGTTTGTCCTGTGTCTAGATCTTCAAGTATATAGAGTTTAAGTATGTAGATATGTATTCAAGTATTATATTTGTAATTTCTCGTATTGTCTGATGTCTGTAACATGTTATTTAAGCGATTATGAATCAGGTCAATGAGATCAGAGATGAGTCAGATGTTGAGTGTTTTTAAATTATTTATTTACAGAATAACTGTTATTTTACCACGAAGTCAGGGCAATATTTGAGATATGTGAATTAAACCCTTACCCGATACTTACCCTATTCTAAGTCGCATCTTTTGTTTGTTTTTAATCTGCAAGTATCCGGTTGAAAATTTTTTACGTGACGAGCTCCCTATATCATAAAAGGCAATTGAAGTACCGGAATCGACATGATCATCACCAATACAACTATAAGTGGTCCGCCGAATAGATATAAGCCTCCACAAAAAAAGGGAAATTTCATCCATGACTGCAGAGTTGAGCAAGCGTGTTGGCAATCATCCATCCCCATTCTGTGGATTTCACACTGACACTGTTTCGGATGGATATACCGCCATCTGTCGGTTCTAGTACCTAAATCGCTCTTACGACATCTGGTTCAGAGAAATGTACTATTTTACCCAACTGATACCTCACAAAACCGACATTATGTCAGTAAATTCTTCTAAAGTCGTGAAGTAGTGCCCTGCCTAGTAGGTAGAAAAATGATCAAATAACCCCTTAAAATGATGGTAAATGGCGTGTCTCCAACAGTGGACGTCCTACGATTGATATATTTATATAATGCAACTGGTTGACAATAAATCACTTCATAGTCTAAAACAAAGTCACTTTCCGCTGTCTGTTTTTATTAATTCGCAACGGAAAAAGTGAATCAAGAGGAATATCCGTATGTGTAATACAAGCATAATATAGAAAAAAAACACTGATGATTTTAGAGTTTTCTTATTTGATGTCGGACTTACACATATTTTTTGGGCTTACATTACAAACGCTACAAGATAGGTACAAAAATAATGTACAGTATTATACACCTTAAAAATGTCTACTAGTCTGTCTTACGGAGACCTACAGTAACCATTTTTTAATCTCATTGGACACGTGCAAAGGAGGATCGGGCATTTACTTGCGAAAAAATAAAAGACAATATTTACACATTGCTTAATAAGTCAGTTATAATAATTATTTAATATACGACTAGTTAGAAAGACGCAAAGACTAAAAAACTAAGTCCATTACTTTTAGGTTAAATTAAAAATAATAAAAAGATTCACAAATAATGAAAATCTTCAAGTATTTTTTCCATTTTTGTTTCAGAATATTGACTCAATAACTATTTTTAAGCAAAACGTTATTAATTTAATTGATTCCAATTCCTTGTTGTTGCGCAAATAAAGCACGTGAACCGATGAAAATAAATATTAACGACATAATTTGTCTTGAACTCGAATGCTCGCTCTATGTCCGTTAGTTTGAAAGGTCGAAGCAGCAATTGCTCAGTATTCCGCTGAAGGTGAATGCTCCAGTTTATCTTCGCCAATGGATCTCAGACCGTGGGTACTCAAAGCTGTCATGACCGATCGCCCGCACCCGTACTGAATGACGACGTTCAATCACTACGAAACCTGTCGGAGAATCATGAATTATTTAAGATTATAATCTCGAACACAAAACAAAAAAATATATTTCTTTACTGCCATCACAGACATATTTTAAAACAAGCTACAAAGTGTGTAAGAAAATCGTCTGCATTAGTACGCCTGTAACCTCTTTCTACCAAACAGCAGTATTCGATCGCTGTTTAAATTTGAAGGCTGACGAAGGCATTGATTTTTTTGGAAATATTTACAAGGTTGGCGATTCGCTAGATAACCTTGTGATAGCATGAGAATCTATAGGCTGCGGTGACGCTTACTATCGCACCGACCGTTTGCTTGTTTATTTACTTAGTCATAAAAAAGATATATAAACTTAAAGATAATTAAAATGTGCACAAAAAAAATTTTTCATGTATGACAATGATTCTCTGATATGGTATAAATTTATATGAACCATCATGCAAATTGTCTGACTTACTTCAAAATTCGGTCTGCACCAGATGGGTTTTAGAACTAAGCAAACTCAAAACGCGATCCAGAGAGTTTGCTAGTATTAATAGGATCTCTATTGACGAAACACTCCGCCTCAATCTCGCGAGCTTTGCGGGCGCGATTGCGCTGACGCGCGGTTGCGGCCGCGGAGTACGCAGGATAAAAACCGGCATTAGACCTCTCAACTACGAGAGGCCCCGCCCTCTTTTTTCAGTGGCGCTGGAATAGACGTCTGAGTAGACCAGCAATAGGTTCGTCCAAAAAAAAAACAAAAAAACATCTATCAATCCATATTTTAAAAGTAGTAATCGAAGACATTAGTTTTAATCTCCTTCAAGATTTACAATAAGAACACATTGAATTCATTCATTATTTTAATATTCCGCCAATTGTGCAATTAGAGACTACATGTGATTTCTTTTATTCGGGTGTAGAATACGGAAGTTCTGATGCCTCATGTACATGTGATTACTGCTAGTAGTAACTAACTATAAGGCAGGCGTGGTAGCAATAATAAAGCGTAACATCGTTACAGGCAATCTGCTTATCTTCTCCCTTACAGTTTTGATATACCGCCATTTATCGATTTCGGTACCTCAGTCACCTCTTACAATACCTGTTACAGGGAAATGTACTCACAAAGTAAAACTAATATTTAGCGAATTATATTAACTGAATTAATCGGTGCAGTAATCTTTTATGTTTATGTTTTCTTATGTTCCGTCAAAAATTGTTCTTTGTGACAAAGGTACAACATTTTTTCAAAATAAATAAACAAATTTTTACAACATCACATACGTTGACTTGACTCTGAAATCGGTCGCTTAAGCATTAGTGTTACTGATATCAGGCAATAGTAGAATCACAAGTACGATACTTGAATACATATATTTATACCCAGATACAGAACAAACTCAAATATTCATCACATAAAGATTTACATAGATGGGGATGAATCCAAGACCGTCAGAGCTATAATAAACCACGATACAAATGAAACGCAGTGCAGGTGCACGCAACAGAAAATCTTGTGTTAAGTGAAACGCGTGCTCGATTTGCATTCCCTTCCACGTCGGCGCGGTGGATAGGTATCGCCTATAAGGCTCTAGAATGATAAGTCGACGCAGTCGCCAGGACGGATTCCCACGCCCGGAGTGGAATTATGGCGTTTAGTCAATGCTGCTCTGACGTGAAATCTATGGATGATGCTCCTATACTTAAACCTTTGTTACTAAAATTAACACGAGTTTGTCCAAATAGGTTTATCCTTTTAAAAAAAAAATCTGTTCTTGTGATTTGTAATTAATCAAATATCACCAGAATCAAAACACAATATTGAAATTCTTGAACGTGTAAAGGCTATATATATCTAGAGTTTTATAAAACAAATAATACAACGAATAAAATTAATGCGAAAGATTTTTATTGAGTGTCTGTCCTAACGGAAAAAGAATTAAGTCAGGAGAGTATCTAACTATGCGTCCATTAATTTAGCAGCTTTAAAAATTAACATGACATCGGATTGAACACGAAACGCGTTCAATCCGATGTCATCATCCGAGATTATTAACATTTTTCATGATGTGGATTACGTTTGTTTATTCAAAATGTTAATTTAGACTCACCATTTGAAACATCATCACACCAGCCATTGAAAGTCCACTACTGGAAATAGGTCTATTAAAGAAATGAGGTTTCTTGCCAACATTTTCCGCACTGGGCAAGTGTGGCAATTGCAGAGCAAAGCTGTCGTGACGGGGATGCTGCTGCCTATCACAGCCCTGTGCATTTGAGCTGCACTGTTTCGGATGGGTATACCGCTATACCCTATACCTGTGCAGTGGGAGATGCTATTCTACTGATCGTTTTGCTTTTTCAAGAAGCTCAATAATCCCTTATAGTTGCTGGTCGATCCTCGAAGTGACCTTAGAGTTCCAATGTATCGCGCCCTATATGCTGTAAGCTCAAGACGGTACATTACTGACTGTTTCTGCTCCCTATACAGCGTCTGGATAGTAATAGTTGCCGGTGATAACTAAAGTGAACAAGGGTCTATTTAGTAGGGTTTGCTCAGTGCCAGCCAGAAGCCGCCTTCAGCCTTCTCAATGATAAAATTATGAAAAATATAAACTTTAAATCGTTTTCTTATGCAATAGCGTTTCATTTTTGACATTTTACTTAAGGACCAGTGATATTATGTCACGTTACCCAGTAATTTTACTGCCAATTTTACTCTCACATTTTTTAATGCACCGTAATTTGGTAGTAGAAATAGGCGAGAGTGAGGATCTAATGCAGACAACCTTTGTCTTCCGCTTGTAAAGAGCGGCTATTGCCTGTTTGGATTGTCGCTATGTGCCGATGTCAGACACCACCGCAGAGTATCGCTTAAATTTTGTCGTTAAGTTTTAAATTTATATTAGATAATGAAATCACTTTCACAAAACGCACCGTACAATCGAAGAACGAGTAAATTAAACAAATAAATTGCAACTTTATGCCCATAAGCAACAAGCTGATTTTTCTCAAATATGTCTATAAGCGTTCAGATGAGGGGTGCAGATGAAAAGTTGCCGTGGCGCGGTGACAGATCGCCCGCGAGCGCCAGAAAATGACGGCGCTCAGTCACGGGCGAGATTTACCCGCGTCACGTGCTGCTGACGCGCGTGATACTAAAGCGCGTGATAGAGGAGATAGGAAGAGTTATCATTGCTTTAATGGCGATGCGTAGTTGTAAAGATTTTTAATTTTTTTCCAAACTAAACGGTCAACATACAATCAAATGTATGTAATAAATACGGTAAAACATTTTCACATGCTAAACATCTTTTGTCAGTATACAGAAGGAAATTATGAAAAAAAATCGGTTGTCTGTAAAGTCGGTGTACTGGCGATAGTTGAACGTGACAACGTCATAAGAAAATACTAATGAAATAGTTGCATTTTTCAAAAGAACGTTTTAATTTTTTTTATGAAAATGTACTATTGTATAGCAGCTGTCTGTGCGGGTGCATCGCTCACTCGAGTACGAGAGAGATAGATGTCGAACGCTGTCGAACGCTGCCACACTGCTGATTATGCCTCTTTGTCGCTCGTCCCGCACTCTCGCTTGATCTTCAAGCCTTAAACGGAACGTCTCAGAGCGGGGTAACGCCGCATGAGTCATGTTTTTTCGTGCGTGCAGCCGACTGCATCGAATTATAAAACGTTGTCACGTCAAAAATGTAGGAAGTTAATGAAACTAAGTTAAAAACTAGTATTATTATGAATATTATATAAAAAATGTAGAACTTTGCACAGTAACAGTCCAAGAATATTACGACTAATAATATAATAGACGTTACTACGACAAACAAACATTCGACGCTGACTGTATACTTACAACAATTTGTGTTGTAATAATTACGACAACACGCTTCCCGTTGATTTATTCTACCGTAAAGGATTTATTTGCTGAACGCAATATTTGGGAATTGGTAAACAAATTACTGATTTATTAAGTAAGGATTTGTGGAAACCAACACTTAAAACAACTTCTAGAAATCAGACATAATGAAGTTATTAGTTTTGCTCAGGAAAAGTATGTAAATATATGTCGTTATTGTTGGTGAAGGAATCGATTACGGATCTACAAGTAAAGCATTTCTTAAATGACATCTATTTATTGATATACTCGTATGTATAAAAACTAAACTTGAACACCCATTAAAAATTTAAACAAACATTTTGGCTAACATAAAACCATTTAAGAATCTAACAAACTGAATAAATCCTAGAGGTGCTTTAGTTCTCCCTTTGTCCGCCAGAGGCGCTGCTGTGCGGACCATTTGCCCGCCGCAAATGGACCGCAAAATTGTACGGAACCACTTGAACAATGGACATTACTGTAGTTTAGCTAACGACTAAATCCCATCCAAATAATGGTCCCAATATTTTATGTGGCGCGGCGTTTGAGTTGTAAACTATTTTTGTGATTTGGTCGCGTGCTATTGGATGTATTGTTTTATTGTGTCATTTATAAGAAATTGTTTGTTACCTTCAATTCTGAACTAAGGTATAGATCTTTCGAAATACATTCGCCTTTGTGACATTTATTGTTTTTATTTACAATTGGTCGTTCATTTCTTGTAATAGAATTGCTTTAAGTAATTTAAAGTCTTATTTGTATATCTTTATTGATAAAAATGTACTCTTATCTATTACTATCGTGAAAAAGCAGTGACCGAATTGCTGTATTACAATTTAGAGGGTTAGAGAGACCGTAAAGTTTTTATTTAAAATGATATAATCTTCAAATCACAAGGCTGGCAACACCTTAGTGATATTCTTGTGATGCGTATATACGCGTAACTAAAAAATATTTCACCGTTCTGTCAGATATACTTTTAAGAGTATAAACGCAAAAGTTTCTAAGCATAGACGTATGGATCTCTGGATGTCAAGATGGCTGAACAGCAGGTTTGTTCAGCCATCTCAACAATGAAATATGATACTGAGATTATTAATAGACTGGAAGAATATGTAGGCTACTTTTTATCCCGAAAACTTGTTCCCATGAGATAGATCTGGCTTGTCATTTTTTTCTATGGAATCGCCACGACTTTTTACATAGTTTCGCTGTCCTAGAACAAAACAAAAATCTTCCAAGAATAAGACGACCTTGCAGACAAATTTACTGATATAAAGCTAGTTGTCCATAATTGCGTCACTAGACAGATGTAGAGGTAATTGGAAAGTGTATTCGTGCGTCAGAGATTTTACTGGGCATTCCCACCTCGGAGTACCTTACCGGCCGTGCGGTACTGGTCGGCGTAAAATAGTACCTGCTGTTCCAGGTGTCGTAAGAGGCAATTGAAATACTAAAACTTACTGATAGCGGTACATCCACCCGAAACAGCGTAGCTGAAATGCACAGGTCGCGATTGAACAAATTCTCCTTTCTTCATAACCAGCAGTGGACGTTTTACGACTGCTATGATGAAGTCTTGTTGGATTTAACTGTTTCTATAAATATATATATATTGTTTTCTGTCAGTTTTTCGATATTACAGTACCTAGCATATTTGAATAAATATACAATATATTTCATTTAAGTAGGCCCTTTAGGGATAAAACAATAATGGGATCGAGCCTGATGATAAAGATGGTATTTGCCTATCTTGTGTGCCAAGGATCGTGGGTTTGATCCCCATCTAGGGCAAAAATTTATATGATGAATGTGTTTATTCTTTGTCTGTGTATTAAATATGTATTTAAGGGTACAATTTGTGATTCTTCTATGGTTTTAAGTCCATATGACTAGTGCTTTAAGCATCTAAACTCCAAGTCAGGCCAATCAATGTTTTTAAAATAGGAAATACTAGATTGTATTATACTTGCAATACTGATAATCTTCATGTTCCTACAGCATTATAAGTGTCATTTAAATAACCAGGCCTATCTTAAACTAGCTTGATAGCACCAGACGGCTCTCAAAACTAAGTATATTACAGATACAGGTACCTAGTTTAGGTACCTAAGTATCAAAATGTATTTTAGTTTAAGTTACCTTTTGTTGTTGAATAAAGTTATTATTATATTATTATTATTCATTACACAAAGAAAGCAACTGCAAAAAAAAACTGAGGGAAGAAAAGTGGGCGGTATCTACTTTAATACTCTCCCGGAATTTTAGGAACATGGATAGCGAAAAATATATCTTCCGAAAATTTCGTGTAGCCCCTAACAGTAGTGGTGAACCACTAACGGGAAATCTATAGAACTCAGAAATTTAATTGAAAAAGCAATCACTGGTGACAACCGATGTGGCTACCCGAATGTCGCGCGAACTTCGAACATTTAACAGGAGGTGATATTTCAAATTTGTGCTAACTTCAATTCGATGAATTCAAAATGGCGGCACTTAGTATATTCAATAATTATATGGATCTAGATATATACATATTATAAACACTAAATAGCTGTACGGTACCGGCAGAGTAGAATAGTACCTGCCCCTATACCAGGACAGATGGTAGTATATTCATTCGAAACAATGCAGTCCGAAACAACAACTCAAATGCACAGGACGAGGATGGGCAGCAGCATCCCCGTTGCGAAAGCTGCGCTCTGCGATTGCCAACACGCTTGTCCAGCGCGGCAATTGTGGGCAAAATTCCCCTTTTCTTGAGGAGGCCTATGTCCAGCAGTGGACTGTGCTGGTATGATAATGAAGAAAGCCGAACCTTCAAGTACCTATATACATACGCACAATGCGTAAAGATGGCGTTAGGAATTATACTAAATATTATAATCGTAGTTACATAACGTTGAAATAAAATAGGCTAATACATATATGCACTTGGAAATACGTCGATTTTTCCTCTTTATAAGGAACATCTTATTTACACACATAAGAGTTTCAATTTATACAAAATTTGACTGAGTATTAATATTATTAAGATTCTTAAGCTATTTTCCTAATCTGACTTTTTAACAATAGCTACTAATTTTAATCTGTTCAGTGGTTTCCATTGAGATCGATTCACATTGCGCCACGCGTCAAGCGTTTTATTGTGACAACAAAACGCGGCGCGCACTGAATAAACAACTATGCGGCTATCCCGCTGTCACTCACGGTGTCTGGTATAGGGCACTTATGCCTGAGCCCAGCCTGTCCAAGTCAAATTGAGCTCTAGAACTAAAACTGAATATATCGTGCCTATTTAAATGTTCAGGATTTTTTTTTATATGTAACCAACATCATTAATGCGTCAGAGTTCTAATCTAAATGTACATTAGTCCCTAGCCGATTTAATTACTGTCCCTTATTATGTGCACTTATGTCTTGTTGGGCGACTAGCATGAACCTGACAGCAGGTAATGTAGACACAAATCCTTAATGCACCGAGCGGGCATGGGCAGCAGCATCCTTATCGTTAATTATGTGCTCTGCTATTACTGATATGTTTGCCCAGCGTGGTAATTATGGGCGAAATTCCCCCTTAATTGAGGCCTATGTCCAGCAGTGGACTTTCAATGGCTGATATATGATGATAAGTGTTTAGTGTGTAGGAATCCTTTAATATGTCTTATGAAACAATTAATTTACGTTCGCCATTTTCGTGGAATAATATTGAAGTCACTTGTAAAATTTATCACTATACCTTAAAGGAGAGAAACAAAAAAATTACTTTAGAAAATCCAATATCATCATGTATAAAAATTTCGTGTTGGTTTTTCGGGACTACCTTTGAAACAACTGAAGCGTTAATCATTGTTGTTGCTCACTGTGTACAGTTTGATCCAACTGAAGGGTTAGGATAGATTCTATCTCAATTTATAGATGGCAGTATATTTTTAGTGCAAATTATTTGTTAATATATATCATAGGTATAATTTGTGAGTGCCATAAAATTTTAACTGATAGCGGTGTAAAATAATTGATTAATTATCCAATACTTCTGATATAATAAACTCATGGTAAGGGTAACTAATATATGACAAGAGAAAGTGAAACAAAATGGACATAGATTTTTACAGAATGTCAACCACGAGAAGGGAAAAGAAATAGAGGTAAAAATGTAAGAAGATGGTCAGATGACATCAAAATGATTGGAAAAACCACATGAACAAGACAAACGAAGGAAAGATATAATTAGAAGCAGTTGGAAGAGGACGACGTGTCGCAAAGTGTAATATATATAGTTAAGATGTACATATGTTTAGTATTTAGCAATAAAGGTTTATTATTATTATAAGGGGTACTTAAAGAAGACAATTTTAATATGTATCCGGGAATAGTCGGAGCGGGCAGCTAGTACATTATAAAAGAAAGTCTACAGAGTCTCGACGCGATTATTTAAACGACCCAACGGATGCAGTTAGTTCATGAGAATGATTTATGCATTCGATTCATTGATTTGTAATGATATTGTTGAAGACATCGTTAAAAATATGATTCAGAATAAGAATACTAATAATATATTTATGATTTAAAATAGATTTAATTGTCCCAACTTGAGGTCTGTACCAGAAAATGTCTACATACTTGGTGTTATTGACCACTATTAAAATACCACAATAAAGCTATAAAAATTATAAAAGAATCTATAATTAAATTTTACTCGAACTTAACTGAACTTAACAAAAAGCACTATGAACTGAAAATTAATCTTTAAAATAAAAATATAGTTTTTCATATTTTGATCATCATTATATATACAGGAAGTCCACTGTTGGACATATACCTCTCCAAGATAAGAGGACTAGTGCCAATAATTGCCTCGACAGGGGATGGTAACCATAGACTGTAGGTCTACAATGCAGATGGTGCTGTTCATCCTTACCCTTTATATTTACTGCGTTCTCTCATTTAGATATACCACCATGTGTTGGTACCAGTACCTCAAGATATAGATGAAAGTACTTTTCTACTCCATCATCATATCATTTATTTATCAGCGCAGAATCCTTCCTTTAATGCCAGCAATGCAATAAAGCTTTCTTCGCGTTAGTTGTTAAAGAAGGTACCGATGTATATTATTTGGTTATAACTTCCCAGCTCCTTGTTTCTTTACAATTCTTGTTTCTCTGACAATTTAATTAAGCAAACTGCAGTTACTATTCCGTTGTATTTGATATGTTGCCAAGTTTCATTGCGGTTCGGGTTTCAGACGTTTTCATTTTGGCCCGAAATTAGGTCGCTTTCGCATTCAACTCAACAGCTTACTTTAATTGCTCCAGCAAGGTTCCACCCTTAAGAGCCAGTCTCTTCGTACGTTTAGAAAGTTTTAGGTGACATTTTTCTATACGAGACATGAATGCTTTGATAGTACTTGTTTTACTTTTCAACATCATGAAATCAGTTTTAGAGTCCACTATTGGTCATTGGTCTCCCCAAACAGAATGTGTACTACAAAGTATAAAACAAAATGGTTTGCCACTGTCTGTTTATTCATATGTATGCTTTGATCTTTAAAACTACGCAACGGATTTTGATGCGAATTTTTTTAATAGGTAGGGTAATTTAAGATGAAGGTTTATATGAATTACACATGTATAATGCAGAAAAAATAATAAATAATTTTAGAATTTTCTGATGTGTTGTTGTAAATAAAGATTTTTCTTGCAATTGCATTGCAAACGCTGGCTGAACCCGATGAGGTCGATTAAAATAAGGTACTGGTACTACCGCACACGTGCGTCTCGGGATGTAAAGAATATACGTAGCATTATAGGCCTAGAGAGGCAGGGGTGGCATTAGCAAAGCGTAACTTGCAGAGTTGCAGAGTTTAAATGCACTGGTGTCACAGATATCAGATAGCAACGGAGTCCTAAATATAATATTTATATACATATTTAACATTTAGAACACATAACAGTAACTGTCTGGGAGTAAAAATATGTTAGTATTTAAGTATTATATTTGTAATTCCTCTGCTATCTTATGTCCGTATCACAAATGTTTTAAGCAGTGGTTTACCATGATTTCAGGTCGATGTATAAGATGTTGTGTGAATATTGTAAACATTATTATTATTTGTTATGGGTGGGAATCGAACTCACGACTTTTGATAGGACCACTATGATCTGCATGATCATGACCATCAAAAAGTCATATATGGCCAAATTGTCGACTGTAGCTATCACCAATCCCCGAAAAGAACATTTTACAATGACCTATTTTGTTTTAAATAACTAGTTAATTCATTGCATTTTGTAAATTCCTGGATTTAATCAGATGCTAGGAAAAGTTTTACTACTTAAAGAAAAACTTCTACGGAGCTGACGTGTTTTGAGGCTTTCAAAGTTTGTTGTAATATCAACGAGTATTACCTTTCCAAGAAAGAGGGAATTTTACCCCCTGATATAGGGGTAAAAAAGGTATTCTTCTCTGCCGGTACTACACGGCTACATTGATCATATTATTATACAATATATGCATTCATCATATTAATCTTAGAACGTTGCACATAAATCATCCCAAAATGAAATATATAGTGCGAGAATTATCGCGAATGATATATATGCTATACAGTTAGCGTTTGCCAAACATGACTTTGTAACATAAGAGCTTTCTTACCAGGTAAACCCGAACAGTTATTATATATAATTTTCTTGTGTGTCATTAAAGCTAAGTAATCTTTTTGATTTGGGTGTACATAGCTGAGATGATAGTGATGGCGTTAAATCGAGGCATAATTTTTATATAAATCGTGATCCGTTGTGCAGTTTTACCTGTTATAACTTTTTAATTCTAGTTCTGGCTTTTCCGTTATCACAAGGTCTGTTGTTTACCAAAAAGTTACATACAGTGAATAAATTTATCACCTTACGCCTTAGTCATCATCATTATATCAGCCATAGATAGCCCACTGCTGGACATAAGTCTCCCTAAGATAAGGAGATTTTGCCTATAATTTTCGCTCTGCTATATATATTCTTATATTTCTATATATATTTCACCACGCTTACGGTGATTATAGACCAGATCGACCAACAAACATGCAGTCCACGTGATAGTTAGCGTCACTGCAGCCTACAGACGCTCGTTATATTACAATGACACTACAAGCATGTTGTCAACCTTATGACTTGAAGGTATTATGACAAATTTCACTGGCTCTCTCACCTTTTAAACCAGGACATAGCAATGAAAACAGCGCTATTTGTAAATTTTAATTGAAAATTTGCTATTTTTAGGAAGGATATACCGCTATCTATCGGTTCCGTAACCACAGTCGCCTCTTACAACACATGGTACAGAGGGAGGTACTGTTCTACTCCGCCGGAACCCAATAATGAACCGTCTATGTGAACATAATGTAATGAAAAAGGCATTAATTTGACTGAAATATACAGTTTGGGAACTTAAGTCTGGTAGAATTAGGGTGTGTAGAGTCAGAAGCTTGACTCTACAAGAGTTTTGATATTCTTTTAAAAAAAGCGTATCAAATAGTCTAGGCAGTGTTTTACTTAAAAATGTTTTGGTCGGAATAAATATTCAGAATTTCATATTTAGAAGCTTAATGAATAAACTATAAACAAAAAGGCTTGTTTAAATACCAAGCAGAACCACCCTTAATACGCGTGGCGTACTTTCGGCAGTTTAATCGGCGCAGTCGCGAGCTCTGATACTTCCGCAGTTGTGGTTGCAGGCGCCTCCAATTTACTGCACTTATGTTGCACCGCTCCGAGTTGCATGGGTTTATTCACTAAGGGGTTTCTGATTTTATAATAATAAATATGATACCGTATTGTACCGGCTGAGTAGAATAGTACTTCCCTGTGCACTTTATTTTTATTTATATAAACTCACACAGCATCTCAAACAATGACCTGAATCCCGAGATAAGTCGCTTAAAGCATTTGTGTTACTCAAATATCATCATATAAATGTTTGTTCTTTGTCCTGCACTAGATAGAATCACTACCAACTGCGCCATCGGGCCCGTCAAATTGGGTGTTGCAAACGGTGACTGAGGTACTGGTACTGACAGATGGCGGTATGTTTAACAGATCTAATTACTTAACGAGGTTTTATTTATAGAAATATACCTAAGATAATGTTTAATAGTAAAAGTCAAGCTGGAAGAAGGTTTCGGTTGGAAGACTTAATTTGACGGATCCACTTATTAATAACCACTTCTAAGGAGTAGACTATTAAAGTTTGTTAAAATCAATAGTCTTTAATTTATTATCATCATCATATCAGCCATTGGTAGTCAACTGCCAAACTGGGAAGGCGTGGCAATCATCGATAATGCTGCCACTCGTCCCCGCCCTGTTGTATTGAATTACGTTGTTTTGTCTGGAACTTTCTCTAAGTTCTGGCTTATCAAACGCCTCTTACGACACGGGTAGGTACTATTTTACTCTGCCCACAATTATTGTAATATTTAGTAATAATCACCTCGCAGTTCCAAATAAAGTAACATACCTTCTTTATAAATATAGCATAAATAAAATTTGCAGTGTTTCCCTAATCTATATAAATAAAAGAAGTCATTAACATAGACGCCTGCACCGCCGTAACTGTATATGGCAAAAACTTAAAATTTTGGCAGTTGTTTTAATTCAGAATGCAGGCGCAGATGAGGAATTGATTCTAAAATAAATATTTGAAAGGCTTAAAAAAAGAGCAGCAAATTTGTAAGGAAAATATTTAAAAAAATTATTGAGTTAGTGTTTTATGGTTGTAGTTTATTGGGTTTCACCACTAAATGTTTTGTGCATTTAATGGTAAAATAGCTTATAGGGGTTTAGAGTTTAAATAAATAATATTTTATATTCAAATTAAAAAAATATATGTTTCCCAAGCTCCTAAACATAAATTATATAAGTGTTTTCCAGTTATAAAATAGGATATAGTTTGTATGGATAATATTTAAATAATGATTATCTTATTTAGAATAATGTGGATGAAACCGTGGATTGTTGCTAGTAAATGGTTCACCCGATCTTAGAGGGAAATGGAACGGTTTCATTTAAAGTAAGTAGCAAGTAACTATTTCCAAGAACCGATGTCCGCTATAGTTCACGTACTAGGTGTTCCCGGCTGACATAGTTTGTGAAGTTACGGAGTCGACAGACGGATCCTTTGCTAAGAGGAATGCTATCCGAACTTTAGACAAGTCACCATTTACAAAGCAGCAAATTCGTTTTGAAAAAGGTGTCTTTTCTTTGTAGTATCATCAATAGACCAGTATTATTAAGTTTAGGAATATTTTTAGAAATTCGCTTGAAATATGAAGATGTCGAACATGTCACCTAATAACGCCGATAGTAGAGACTCTATCTTATGCGCTCAGGGTTTAGGGGTTCGATCCTCAAACAAAGCAAATATTTACGATTTAATGTATTATATTTCTGATATGTCTATTGTTTATTGTCCGTAACACGAGTGATTTAACCGAATTATCGTAGAATCAGGTCTATGTATGAGATATTATGTGAGAGAGTTTGATTATAATACCACATAAGGTATGATTATTACCATTTGCACCATCGGCCTCGACGAGTAGATTACTCACAGCATTTCATACATCAAATCTGAAAAGGTATGCTCTATTAAAAAATAAAGGCAATTTCAATGAACACCTTCAGTGTACAAACAATAAAAATAACAAGCGTATTACTCGGCCCACTAACTGGACTATAACTATCCAGGGTGACAGAGGACAGCGGCACGGCTGTAACGAACCCCCTCGGCTCCTGATTGCTTTTTAATAGCATCTCGATAGCCCAGACATTGCTGCGAAAACCTTGATGTAGATGGTCAGCTATGATGTAGATATGTTGTAGCTGAGTTGATCAAGTTAGATTTTATATAATGTAAATGTCCATAAATGTGATTATTTTGTTGATGTAATCACATATACAAGCCGTGAGATTTTGTTAGACCAGAATAGTACCTCCCACTGCACCAGGTGTCGCAAGAGGCAACTAAAGTAACAGAACTGACAGATGGCGATATATCCATTCGAAATAGTGCAGCTCAAATGCACAGGGCGGGGATGGGCAGCAGCATCCCCGTCGTGAAAGTTGCGCTCTGCGATTGCCAATTGCGATTGATATCAGTAGTGTGTCCCCAACCTCATGAACTGAAGATTCATTATCACATTTACACAGTAATTTCATTGTCTCTCTCACCCTTCAAGCCGGAACACAGCAATGCGAACACTGTTCTTGGCGGTAGAAATAGGTGAGAGTGAGATGCCAATGCAGACGACCTTTGTAAGAAGTCTGTCCATAAATGGCTAAAGTTCTAATATTTATTACCTACATATTTATCCTGGTTGGTAATAGAGCACATTAGCTCTAGTGTGCAATATAGAGACACTGCCTTAAATGTCGTTGGGTCCGGAAATGTTGATTATTGCTCATGGTAATAAAATGGCTAATAAATTTTATCATCACTCTTTTTTGGCAGATAATTATTAGTGCAATAATTGGAAATCTATTTTATCGTTTGATCTATAGCTATTTATTAATATCATCATCATTGCGTAACGTCCAATACAAAACATAGGCATCCCTAAGTAAAAGAGGAATTTTCATATATTTGCCGCGCTTGGCAATCGCAGAGCGTAACTTTACGACGGAAACACTGCTGCCCATCCCCGTCCTGATTTATTTACTCTTTGCTATTTTTTATGGATATACCGCAATCTGAGGTATTATTCTTACTTTGCCGGAAGGCCATAGCTTGATCTCTAGATTTTGAGTGGCATTCATTCGTATAATTCGTTCTATGTATATGCTTATTAAAATTTTCTGTATATTCTTTGTTCTTAATATTTTGTTTATTTTCTCAATATGTAGTTCAAGAAGGAATATTAAGTTTAACTTTCTAGTAAATTTAATAGTCTTAATATATTAAACTTACATTATGGTTACACATTATTTTCAGATTATGTAATAGTTTTGTGTACAATAAAGAGTATTATTATTATTATTAGGCAACAAATACTTACAAAGCAATTATCGTCTTTCCAGTGAATATTTAGTTTACACTAAACTAATGGCCGATAGAGTCGTAAAGTTCTGGGATGTAGACTATGAACTGACAAACGCAGCGTGGGGCGTCCACCCAGAAAATCAAGATTGACAGGCGATCTAAATAAAACTGCAGGATTGCGCTAGACACAGGCCGCATACCACCGGTCCTTTTGGAGATTACATGGGGAGGCCTATGTCTGGCAGTCTTATGGCTATGATGATGACACTAAACTAAGTAAATTTTTCAACCCGGTTAAATATTTACTTAATAATTTCTGACGTACAAAAGACTGCATATGTATTACTTAAAACATGAAATAACTCAAAAAATACATGTTCAAAAAAGCAGAATCTATCACGTATTATTATTAAAAGCCTCTGCATCGAATAATTTCAATTTCGCCCTTGTAGTCAAATCGCATAGCGGCTGTAGTGGAACAGAGCCTTGGAGTGCACCGCGCTCGTCGTTTTGTGATACGTGATCTAGGCTGCTATTAGGTTTTTGTTTAGGTCCTTTTTCAAGTGCTGAAATTAATAGCCTGTCCTGTTGCGCGTGTGCTTTTTTGTTGCAATTTTTCTAGTGTAATTAGATTGTCTTTGTTCAAATAAAACAACGAATCTTTCATCTTTCGTAATGGTTATTTTTTAAAGGAATTCCTCCTTTTGATGTTGGTATTTTATATTGTTAATAGCATTGTATGAATTATGTAGAACTGCTTTAATATATGGTCATATTCAGAGTTCCCCACCTTAGAAAGTAGAAACAGATCACTTAAAGGCTCACTTTGTAGCTTGTCTGCATGTCATATGTGTCATATCAATCTGAAGTTAGCATTTAACACTTATATCTGCAGGTCCTTGGAGTCATAAAAAATATACATCAGCTTAATCCAAAGATACCGAGATATGATCTGACAAAGATATATTAAATAGTGCATCGTCTTGGAAGATCTAACAGTGGGTAGATCAAAATTGAGTAGTTTACTGGGAAGTATGTAAACTGTATGCAATCCAGGGTATAAGTATTCGAAATGACAAAAAAGACGTTAAAGGCACATTCCAAATACAATTTCTGACGTTGGTTCACAAATTTTAACACACTCCGATAAAACTTCAAAGACGTTATCATTATAGCAGCCGTAGAATGTCCTCTGCTAGACGTAGGCCTTTTATTTTCTCCCATACTTGCCATACTGTTCTCACCCTGTTGCATATAATTGCAATAATACTTTCTTGTTTTAACAAAATCACTACATGATAACTAAAACTGAAAACGGTACCTTGACATGACTTGACATGACACATTAATATTATATTTCGGGTAGGGATACCGCCATCTCTCGGTTCCGGTACCCCAAAGGCCTGTTAAGAAGTCTTGTAAGAGGCATGTATAGTGGTTCAGGGGGAGGTACTTTATTCCTATGCCTATATATTATAATTTATGCGGGAGAACGCCCTACGCTGCACTTGCCGGTACGTGGTCTCCATTCCAAAACCTTACGACTCTACTGGCTATCAGTTCTGTGTACCAAAGGCCCTGCCCACTGCCATATACCAAATGCCCTGCCCACTGCCATATCAACTTATTAATCCGCCAGTACTAAAACTTTCTTAGTGATAAAAGATACTGTATAACCTTCTCTGAAAATTTCACGAATATAAGTTGAAAAGATAGAGCGCGAAGAAGTAACAAAGAAAAACATACTTTTACTTTCATAATACAAGTTAGTTGAGATCAAAAAAATTGTAACAGATTGGGATATGTTAATTTGCATAAATTTACTACTCTAGTGTTAATTAATTTAATAACTAGTAAGAGTTTTTTAAAATGGATCAGCGCTATCTATAGATTTTTTGTAGAACTAAAATTATTGAATACTGAAAATCCCATGGAAATAGTACATTTTTACGGAATAAATGGAAGCCTATTACTATACTCCAACCATTTATATACAATTTCATGAAGATTGATTGAGTTGATAAAAAGTGAAGAGGTAACAACCAACTTACTTTCACATTTATAATATTAGCTAGTTATAATTATCAATAATGATTATATAAAACCGTGCTAGAGTTATTTTTAACAGGCTGTATTGTAACGTGTCATGCTATCGCGAACACTGCGTGCCTTTAACTCTCCGATAATGGGCCAGATTTTTTTACTGTCAGTTTACTGTTCTATTGTATCACCGACCTTAATGGTGGTCATTACAAAAATGATAGCGCTCGTAACGTTTTATAGGGGACTTTGCATTTTAAAATAAGGTAAAAATGCATGGCTGTTAGGGCGACAAGCTTGGATCATTGACTGGATATATTTGTTTAAGTATTTACTGATGTCTGAAAACGCACTAAACGCTAGGAACAATCTCTTCCAGATTATGTTTGAACGTACTGTTGAATAAGGAGTTCATCATAACAGCCATTGGAAGTGCACTTCTGAACATAAACCTCCCCAAGAAAGGGGGATTTTGGCCATAATTGCAGCAAGGGCAAGCGTGGTCATTGCAAAGCGCAGCTTTTACGACGAAGATGCTGCTGCTCATACCCACCACATTTACCACATTTAAGCAACTAGCATTTGAGTTACACTGTCTTAGAATAAAGAGTACATAGCTTTTGAATGCTAATATATATATAATGTCACACGTATATTTCATCTCATAAGACTCCTAAGTAAGCAGCTTAAGGCTTGTAAACATCTCTGATGTATATTAGACAAAATACAAATATACGAAAATACTCGAATAAAAACTTGACACGGGGCCTTATTTTTTTCGAACAAACCAACTATATGGTGGCAAGCGCAGAGCACAACTTGATAATGGATGCTGCTGCCTATACTCTACCTGTAGTATTCAAACTGCGCTGTTTCGAATGAATATATCGCCAACTATCAGTTGCGGTACTTCAGTGGCCTCTACGATACCTGGTATAGAGAGAGGTAGACCTCTTATAAAAGGTCGTCTGCATTGGCAACCTCAACTATTTCTATAGCCAAATAGCAGTTTTCGCATTGCTTTTTACCGGTCTGAAGGGTGAGAGACGTAGTGAAATTACTTGATAATGTGGCATTCAAGTCACAAGTTTGGCAACGCGTTAGTGATAACCTTGTGATATTTCAAACGTCTATAGACTGCAGTGAAGTTTACTATCATATGGGCTGTATGCGAGTTTGTCTACCTGTTTAAAAAAATCTATTATACTTTGCTGGAACTCTACGGCTTACATTTTTGAGAAATGAGACATAATATCTTAATATCACAAGGTTGACATTGTTATAGATAGATGAATGATATTCTAGTGATAACACAAATAATACGACCATCTGTGGCGAGTAAGGATGTTTATTATCACGGGGACCGTATGTTTGTTTGTCGGATTAGTCGATAATAAAAAAGATGACTAAATGTGTATATAGGCACTTACCATAGCGTTAATATACACATAGGTATGCTAAACAACTCCTAGCTAATGGAACGCACTGACATTTTTGTTTACAGCAGAAACTTTTGACTTTATAATAAAACCCGAACACGACCGCCAATGATTAATTACGCTTGTTTGTTGTGGAGGCCGACCATTCACAACACATTTAACTTGAAACTTGGACTTCACAAAAGCTTTTCAATTTGTGACCTTGACCCAACTTGATAGAGGTGTTATAGAAATATCGTTAGTAAATCTGTTTCTGATGATTTGAGGAGCGAAAATTCCAAACAGGTTATGGTTAAAATAGGAAAGTAGCTTTAATAGTCATGGTAACATCAGTAGATGAATGGAGTATTTTGGTCCATAATTAACGCATTTGGCAGGCGAGGTGGCAATCACACAGCGTAGCTTCGAGACCTTCTCGTCCCGTGTTATTAGACCGACGTTGTTTTAGGTGGATATATCGCCATGTCTCGGTTCCAGTACTTTATTCGCTTTTGATCACTCCTGGTACAGGAGGTCCTAATCTACTTTGCCGGTACATCATTAAAAGGGTACATAGTTTTAATATCAGATTGAAATGAGTAGCTATAAACCAGTATGTGCTGATCAGAACTTTGTATTTACTAGCGGTACGCCAGGAATTCTTTCAGGTTTAGTAAGATTTTATACCGCCGATCCCGCGACCCTGTATATTTTCATTTCGACTTGGTTGTTTCTACTTCATTAACATTATAAAAATTAGGTTTTATTAGGTTAGGCAATTATTTATGTACCAAGTTCTAACAAAATTTAATTGCACATCTTTCTGCGTCCCATTTCAAAAGCGTAAGAAATGATAACTTCTAATCATTTTAAGTACTCAAATGATTTAGCCCTTTAGAAACTTTAAACACGAAATCAACATCTTGTTGCATCAAACAATCTTTGTCAGTTGTTTATTTGAAATTGTCAAGTTGTCTGTTAATGATGTCTAGATACCGGTTTAAATTAGCATCGAATCCTGCTGGCCTAATATTTACAACCGCCCGCATGCTCAGGATTAGACTCGAGTCGCGACTCACTCGCTGTGATTGCACCAAGACGCACTTGAGAGACGAAGTTCCTTGAAATGGGAACTCATGATACGGCATCGAGAACGTTTACTTAGCTCTAGCACTTGATACGAGCATTTGTAGGTAAGTTGCTCCTTTGTAACTAATCATACATAGTTAAATTGTGACTTACTTAAGCTTTGCTGTGGTTGTAGAACATATTGTAGTTGACTCAATGGTTGAAGACACGTACGAAGATACTGAAATATTATTGGAAATAAATAAATAAAAGCAAACAGCTAGTAAATAATTATATAAATGAAATAATCACAAATGTATACAGGCACACACGTTATCACTTACAAATAACTAGATACTAATTACAAGAAAGGAATACAGATTTTAATGTTTTATTTTTTTCACTTGTATTGACAACTGACTTACACTAAATGGGATATTATATTATATACTGCAAAACAGGTTTACGCAATGTTTTGTGTCAGATGAATTATTATTAAAAGAATAATATAGGTTCTAAGTTTAACATATAGTCCTATTATCATATAGTCAGTGTATTAAAATTTTCTTATGAGAATCCTACATTTACGTAAATTAACTTAATAAAATATTATAAATGCGAAATTTCATATGAAAGTTTTTTTCCGAATCACAATGAAATTGCTGCCATTGGTTGAATTCTCATAGTCACTTATCAATCACAAACACTACACATGCATTATTGTCTGTGAGTTGAACACTATATTTGGTGGCGAACGCGTGCAGCCCCTACCCATAAAGTGGTCTAGTCTAGTGTAGTCTAGTGGTCTAGCTAGTGCGGTCTGTATGTATACAGCTGGGGATCATCCAATCAAGCCAAGATCCGGCCTCAGAGGCCTTGAGTGATTGCTGACGGTCGCACTCTGATTCCGCGGATCTTGCGAGGTCGGCCACCCGAAAACATTTATTCATAGGGTCATTCATTAATGAACACCTTAACCATAACTACGATAGCGCTGGAGTTTCGTCTGAATAGATCTTATGAAACTTGGCGCAGATATAGATTTTATACAGGAGTTACTTTTTGTCTTTTGGACGTCCATTGTTGGACATAAGCTTCCACAAGAAAGGGGGAATTTTCCCATTATTGCCGCGCTGGAAAAACGCTGAGCGAAGTTTCGCAACGGGGATGTTGCTGCCCATCCCCGCCCTGTGCATTTGAACTACACTTTTACTGATATGTTGATAGATATACTGCCATCTATCGATCATGCCGTGATCATGTATGATGTGTACCTAATTTATAATCAGATTTTTGATATTTTGAAGCCTTAAATACCGTTTATTCAAGTTGAAATTCGATTATATATCTGATAGTTACAAAAATATGATCTCCCACCGTGTTTTACAACGGCGTTTTCACAAAAATGTCTCATATTTTAGTAGACATCCAAAGTTCAGTAGTTCCACGAAGAACTATAGCACGTTCAGGCTTAATAAAAGTCCGAAAAGAATAACACATGCCTTTGGCGGCACGTTTGGTTTGTACGTGACTTTTTGGTCATATCTCAACCTCGTCAAATATATAACTTGTGATATGAATGCCCATATTGTTTATTTGTTTACTACAAGCTGACAGACATAGTCCTATTTTATTGCAGCGCGCTTTCTGTCAATGGCGTTAAGTGTCAAACGTCTGACAGTTATGTTAAACGCCATAACAACTTTAGAATGAGTATTACAGTTCTTATTATATTTTGTAATTTTCCGCTAAACTTTCTTTTTTTTCATAAAAATCTTTTACATACATACATACAATACAATAAAACACACAAGAAAGAAAAAATACCTCACCATTGGGAGAAATAGAAAGAAACAAGTTTTTGTGATAGTCTTTCAAATCTATGCTTTCTACTAGAGGTCTACATGAGGTAGACCTTATAAAAAGGTCGTCGGCATTGGTACCTCACTCTCACCTATTTCTACCGCCAAATACTAGTGGTTGCACTACTGTGTTCCAGTTTAAAGAGTAAAAAAAGAAGTTAAATTACTGGATAAAGTGACATAATATCTTCAAATCACAACGATTGGCGACGCGCAAGTCATCTCCTTACGTGATGTTACGAGCGTCTATAGGCAGTGGTGAAGCTTACTATCACGCACTGTAGGCTTGTGACATGTTTTAATAAAAAATAATATTATATGTTATTTTTTTATAATGATATCTAGTCGTAAAAAGAAGCTTTTTTTTTTTTTTCTTCAAACTGACATAATACTCCTTGCTTCTCTCATACAAGAGTGCCTTTTGATTAAAACCACTTCCAAACAATTATTCAAATTAAAAAAAGATTTATTTAGTTCAAAACTTATTTAACCAATATCAAAAATAATTTCACAAATAAAACACTACATTATAGCGTTATAAGCAATAAAAAAAGCTAGGTATTCTCCCGTTTTCTAAAAAGAACGGGAATACATAGCGTGATTAGTTTATTAATAAATTCCTAATATGTTATACATCCAAATATGCGTCTGTTTGTAACACTTATGCCGCTTAACCAGAGATCTTATTTAGATAAAATTGAGGGAGTAGACAGTTTGAGCTTTATGTTGTTACTCTTTCCCGCTGGAACAGCTGAATAAATCTGAATAAAATTTGGCACACATTTTATTTATAATCTGAAATAACACATTGGTGATTAATATCCTGAAAAATTTAATTTTTTTAATCACCATGATATTTTGCCCAGTTTGCGTTTCAAATAACGACAATTAAATATTCCCAGAATAACCAGAGTTCTTCAAGGATAATCCATAAGTAAATCCTCACAGATAAAATTGCTGGTTGAAAACTAGTATTCCTTTAAATGACTTGAACTCCTAGCTGTTGCCACTAATAATCATCATTATCATGATATCAGCTATTGGAAGGACACTTGGATATAGGCCTCCTCGAGAAAGGGTAAAATTTTATCCATAATTGTCTATTTTATAAGATACTATTCGACTCTGAGACCTAATTCCTAATTACCATTGATAAAAAAAATAATGTACGTACCACTTTAACATATGCGGTTCTCTACAGAAGTGTGATTATTGTCAAATGAAACAAATCTTTGCCCACCCACCACACAAAGACCTCCAATATGTCCATTGTCCAATTGGAAATATGGCAGCGCTAGATTTTATTACCAACATCAGTTTTTATAGAAAACCATTATATTTATTGCGTAAAAGCAAAGGGATTTGTCAAGAAATAATGTTAGAGGAAGAGGCAACAATAATCGGGGGAAAGAATGGGGGGGGGGGGCGATGGGGGAACAGCGTTGTATCCTTTATTATTTTTATTATCATCACAAAAGAGATACAATCAAGTCTTTCATCGAATATAGTGTAATCCTAAGTGTATCGCATTTTGCAATATTCGGAGGCGTTCATATCGAAAATGTCAATTGGTTGGAGTGTTTAGGCTTTTACATTATTGACGCTCTCATGATGGTTTTTGCGTGTATTTACAATGGTCCTGTTGGTGCCGAGAAATGGCAAGCTGTTATTTAAAGGTCTTTTGACCCAATTCCATGTATATCTTATATATCTTCGAGGTTTAAGACAGGCTCGATGGCGCAGATGGTAGTGATCCTGCCTTATGCACTAAAATAATAACACAAGGGCCGAGGGTTTGATTCCCACCCAACACTAACATTAATAAGATGATATTTGTGTTTCTTCTATTTTCTGATGTCCATATAACCAGTGCTTTAAGCGAATAATCTCGGAGTCAGGTCAATGTATGCGAATATTATTATTAACATTATAAAAAAAAGATCGATGTGGTGTGAAAAATTATATTGTGGCAACAATAGAGAAACGAATGTTAAGATGGTTTGGACATGTAGAAAGGATGGATGAAAATAGAATGATTGCACAAATATATAGAAGGGAAGTGAATGAAAGGGGTAGAAGAGGTATTAAAGAAGGGCCAGGTCAGAAGTACCAAGAATAAAAGAGCGTATATGAAAGGACTTATGCGAGTAAGGGAAGCAAGAGAGGTATGCCAAGACCGTAACAAGTGGAGATCCATAATATCTGCCTACCCCGATGGGACACAGGCGTTTAGGTGTCTGACTATTACAGTGAATATTCCTGCACCGTTGTTAGTAATATTATTTATTTAATTAATAATATTAAAGGCTTTATACTTTAGATTAGATTAGATATTAACGATTATAAAAATATATCAAATGACAAACATTCACATGATTATGCTTATTAGAAATATGCAACATTAAGGACAAGCAGTAAAAAATATTTATCATGATTGTTACAGTCAACATTTTTGTGATACTAAATTCTTAAACTATCTTATAAAATACCTAACTACAAAATAGCAGCTTGAAACTCTCATGTTATCAAACATCAGCAAAATTACAAATACTTATTGGTTAAAAACAATTTTGTATATTATTATTATATATTGTGTGTGGTGGACATTCTTCAACTGATATGATAATGATGATGAAGTACATTATGTTTTCAATTTAGTAATTAAATACGTGTTAATTATCAAGACGAATAAACACTTCAGCTCAAGCAATTCACACTTAGTGTGAAATCAGACAGCTAATGACCCAAATAGACATTATACAGCATAATCGCCAAAATTTTCTTATCACACACGCGGGTAGAAAGCCGTATACAAGCTTGTCCTAATTCCTATAGTGTGAACTCAGTGAGCCCCTTTTCCCGGCAATTTACCGCCGCCTCAGAGCAGGAAGCGCAAAATACACCCTTTTCTGCGCCCTTTGTGAAGACACATAGCTACGTGATAGCTGATTTACCCTTGTGTCAATATTTTCTTTTTCTATTTTAATACATTTGTGTGGTGTGTTTTGGAGTAGATTTAATTTGACAACAATTACTGTATATACTTATACATATACCGTTTGTAAGCCTTTTATGACATTATCACCGTTATTATCTTCATTGAAGTCGTAGAACTTCCACTGCTGGACTGATCACCAAGAAAGAAGCAATTTGGGCCATAATTGCCGTGCTGGGCATGCGTGATGGCAACCGTAGTTTAGCTTCACGATAAGAATGCTGCTGACTATCACCGTCTTGTTGCATTTGAGCTACGCTGTGTATATACCGCCATCAGTCAAATCCGGTACTTACGTCGTGTTTTACCTTACCTTGTTTAGGGGGAGGTACTATTTTACTGTTCTTTGCTGGTACCCCACGATTATCTGGACCGCCTTTCCTTTGCCAAGCAGAAGAAAATTGATCAAATTTTAATGGACCAATTAGACTTGGCAGTTTGTAGAACGTTTATGATTAATGATTATTATTTGTCATCAACTTTAAATGATTCATTTTGAATAGGAAAAGATTTAAAGTATTTTTTAATATTGACATGTGAAAAAAACAATTTAAAAATCAAACACAGTGTACGTTTTTATTCCATTCTTGAAATAATATATTTTTATATTTAATAATTGACTTGTTAACTCAATACGTTATTTTAAATTGTCCTTATCTCAAAACTGTTTTAAATCATTTCAATGTTTAAGATAGTCATTTTTCGCTCGCTCGCCATTTTTTTGTAACTAAAACAAATTTTACATATTGTTTTATGGATTGTATATACTATAAAATTCATAAAACGGTACTAAGCCTAAATATAAGTTTCTACTACGACCATGTTTGTAAAATCTACGTAGGTATAAAATACCTTTTTTAATTGGATTTATCAATAAATTTTTACTAATATTTTGAAGCTAAAGAGTTTTTACGTTTGTTTGTTTAAACACGCTAAACTCATAAACTGCTGATTCGTTTCAAAAAAAACCTTTTAGTGTTGGATAGTCCATTTATCGAGAAAGACAACATACTATCCCAAGATATATTTCACACGGACGAAGACGCGGGTACTGCTAGTATTTGATATACTCGTATAGTATAATTCTGACTTATGCCATTTTAATTTTTGACAAGCTAGACTAGACATAATTTTTATGTAATAAATAATTAATTTAAGATAATTTAATCACAGTTTTGCTAGATGTTCCTAAGCAGTTTAAATACATTAAAAAATACTGAAACTCTACGCTTATATTGCTTGGGATTTAATTGTTCTAACTGTACATTTTTAAAACAGTAGTGGAAAGCGTTGTCGCCGATGAAGGTTCTAATAATTGTCCTTAATTTGTATGAGGTATCTTATTAACACCAGTTTTTCAGTTCTTTATTGTCTAACGTGTTGTAATTTTCAAACAGCCAAAACTCCGCGTGTTGAAGCCAGTCATTGTTATATATATAACGACTTTAAAGCCGTCACATTAAGAAATATTCTAATTCTAAGTCTTTTATCCATTTAAATAAAGCATATTCTATTTTCAATTGGATAAGTGACACTATATTTGAGAGTCTCATATCTTAATGAAAATCTTAACTCTTTTATCAAAGATGAAGCTATCATGTTTTGTTGACACGAAACAAGATAGTTAAGACTCACCTGTTTTTATTTTAAGTATTTTTATTGTGTATATCTACTGATTCTTTTATAACTTCACTAGTTTTCCCACGTAAAATATATTTTTAGAACACCGGAAGACAAGACATTCAACTGTACCGACTGAATAGTCATTTATTTTATATACCTTCTTGAGAATTGTTGTTGTTTTATTTTCTTGAATAATTTCATGAACTACTGATATTTGGAACACATTTTCTATGAAGAAAATCTTTTATTTACCATTTATACAAACAAATAAAATAGAAGTAATAAATAAACGAGCGCATATAATCGGACTAATGCGACGGAAAGGTATGCCAAGATTGCAATGGAGATCCGTAATTGTATGTATAAAGTATTTGTATGTAGTTTGAAATCATTTTGAAAACAATTTATGCCGTTGGACGTCCACTGATGGATATATCCCTCCACAGGAATAGGGGATTGTTTTACCTTGGGTACTATTCTGCCATGCCGCTTCACCACACCACTTGTAGATGCAATTGTGGATTGTAATGTTATTCAGAGGAGCCTACGTTTTCAATTCAAGTATTCAAACAATAATAATGAACCTTATTTGTGGAGAAATAAAGCTCATTTTCCTTGTTTCAGGTTGAACCACGCGCTCGCAGGTCTGCGCCCTTGGTGGTGGCACGCGTGCAATGTAGCGCTGCATGTAGCGTGCTGCGCCCTGGTCGTGAGGGCGTGCGTCACCGTCGCGCGGCTGCAGCGCCCGTTTGCAGCGCTGGCAGCGCTTTTGTTTGCTGTGCATCCAGTACATACAGAAGCAGTAAGCCTATTTATATATCCGGACTTCAGATATACAAATCATTTTTTTTAATACAGAAGTATGCTTTTATTGTTTGGTAAAGGTTTAATAGAAAGGTGCATTTAACCTTGCATTTCAATATCCTTTTACGGAATTTCAATCTGTTCATTATATCTATAAAGAGCGCGCTGGCGCTAAATTTGTTATAAAATACATTAAAGAAAAATTACTATTAAAAATACTTTTTACGAGCACTGTTTGTCTTTATACGTTTCTGATTAAAAAAACACATATAAGTAAAAAACATAAAAAACAATATTTAAATATTACTGATATAACTGCGATTAAGTCTGTTCAATAATAAACAGTACTTCTCTTATGCTAATAAGTCAGTAGGTAAAATTAAAAGGTTTTATAATTGTTCTAAATTCAAATAAACTGTATTCTATTCCGACAGGTAGCCGGAGTAGTTGGGAGAGCAGACGTGTTGGCGTGTATATTTTTTCTATCATCATTATTAGTTTATCATAGGTAAGATTAATATACAGACACACACATACACATATAAAATTACACCGATCACATAGATATTCATATTTGGATTATATAGTTATATAGGCACTATCATTTTAGGACAAAGGCAAAGTAATTACTTCTTTTAAATAAAACAATTATAAAAGCACTATATTTTCATTATATAAAATCTCCTGGAATAGGTTTTGTTAAGTCTAAATGGTCTACTAATCATAATTATATAAAGTTACGAAATTTGTTTAAGCTAAGAAATATAATGTAATAAAAAAACCTACTTGAGGCTCATACAAAGGTCATTTGCATTTAACGTGATGTACTAATATCTCACTCTCACCTATTTCAACCGCCAAATAGCAATGTTTACATTGCTGAGCCCCGGTTTGAAGGGTGAGAGAGGCATTGAAATTACTGGGTAGTGTGACATAACAAATTTAAGTCACCATTTTGACAACGAACGTCTATAGGCTGGAGTGACGCATACTATTGCACTTACTCCGATCTAAAAAAAACTGTGTGACAAATTGATTAAGCTAAGTTTTTTCTTGGTGACCCTAAAAACTTCTCTGCCGTGAATACCTACAGATAGACATCGGTTTAGATTATGCATTACTTTAAGAGTTGCTACAGTTGCTGGACGATCAAAAGAAACTTTTTAACTAAGCAATATTTGAAACCGACCAAGTCCTGAAATTTATTATATTTTATAATCATAACGTCAACAATATTACCATGTTGATTAAATATCTCAAGTCAATACAGACAGAAATGAAAGCACTTTCAAATCAACATTTCTCGAGACATATTGATCCTAATTTCATAAGTTACACAAATCAAGTTATTTTATTTATCATTCAAATAAGAGATGACGTAGATAACGAATATATAATAACCAGCTTACTTTAATAAATTGCCTATTTGTCGTAGGCCCACGAGCAGCAAGAAATGTGTGTGGCTGAGTATAACGCTTGGGGCTCTCAGTATGTTGGCCAAGGAGACGGGCGTAACGGTACTGATGCTCAACCTGGCCTTCGACTTCTACAGGTGTTGGCCCTTCGTCAAAAGGTTTGTCATGCTTGTGTGTACGGAAATGGTAAAGAAAATCTGAATTTAAGGATATCTGTTATAATTTTGATTAATTATAATTTATTGACCATCGCTTTTAAAGATAAACTCGTATTACGAAATACAAAAAAAACTTACTATCGCATAAGTTTGTGAAGATAGATTTATTGATGTTTGCTACTCTTTCAAGCAGAAATAATATTTATTAAATTTGCGCAACGATATTGATAGTAATGTTATAAGACATATATATTTTTTATCCGGAAAACTTATTTCCGTAGAATTGATCTGGCTTTTTATTTTCCTCTTGAAGAAAACATCACAGATTTTTTCCCGTAATAAGAAGAGTCTCTTAAGCAACAATTTATAAGGCGGATAAATACGTGGGCGTAAGGCTAAACTTAGATAGTGCCTTATTTAATATATTCAATTACCTTTTCAACAAAAAAATCTAAAAAAGCAGTGCGTTTTACATTTTCTTTATTGTTTGCGTTACTTTCCACATTGTATATCAGGTATAGTCACTTGATTCAAGTCTAAGTTAGGTGATAACTTATGAGAAAATGCTACATACAAATTTGATGTAACACTCACCAGTTATTTGTATAAAAATACTGACAAAATCTTGTTGTCTATATTTAAGTACGCGAGGAGGACACATTATTATATGTATAAATGAAGTAGACATTGTCAATTGAAGGTCAATCAAATATTGACAGAGTATATATAGAATTTAATGAATATGGTCGAACTCGACCGTAGGCTAACCAATATAATGAATAAGAATATAGACAAATTCAAAGCTGTTTCTTTGCGAAAGAAACAATAATTATATTTATATTTCTCCCAAGGTCAATATGTTCCTTGAAGATCGAGAAAAAGTGCACGGGCCTATCGATAAGAACAATCAAGGTGGTAGTCTCTCTGGCGTTTCTCATCTGCTTGAGGCTGGCTCTGCTCCAAGGCACGTGGCCCACCTTCTCGCCTCAAGATAATCCAGCTGCATTCCACCCGAGCTTCTTTGTGAGGTAACTTTTTCTATTTAAACATATTTTGTATTTTGTTCTCATTTCTAATCTTTTTCTTCGAATTGTGCTCTTTTTACCGATGTTACTTTTACTGGAACGTCGTTTTGCTTTATTTTCTTTTTTCACGATGACATTGACGTTTCAATAAAGTCCCTTGTTAGGAAATTCACGATTATTATAAAAATAATAATTCTTTATTTGCGATAAACAATGTTTTTAGTTTAAGTTAAGTGCATCTAAATAAAAATTGCTGGCAAGTCACACTACGAAACAAAAAAATCAAGACAATAAAAATTATTAGTATTTAGCCTATTATTACCTATTGTTTATTTGTAGTGGCGATTATGATTTTTTTTGTACTAAATAATCTAAGAAACCGTAGGACAACAATTATCTTTTAATCTATGACGTTTACTTGAGTATCATTTATGTATCGGAGTAATGGTTTTTTTTTATAAAATTGATTTGAAAAATATGATTATATGTCATGTCTTTGAAAATAATATTTCAAGTAAATAAAAACAAAATTTTAACAGAAAATCCTTAATTTGTACTTCTACAATCATTGTAGAAGAAACGCTTCTGGTAAATCAGCAATAGTCAAATGCGTACTAAGAATAACAATAAGATACAAAAAGTATTATATTTATTTCGAAATAATATGTACAGGTGCTAGAGTGTAATCTTATTGAAAGCATTATATATCAAAATAATAAATAGAAGTGCATCCCCACAGTTACGGACCATGAATATTTTTTGTCGAAGCATATACGAAAACTAGATTGTCATCCAACGTACAATTACAATTTATCACTCAATCTCCAATACCCATTAGTATAATGGATCTAGTTTATTAAAACTGTACCAATAGTTTGTCCTGATTTCCTCATCACTAATCGCTTCGTGAAAGCATAAACAATTTACTACACCGATCCTGGCACTGATAACTCTACTTGTCACGCAAACTTCTGATCAGGCAATAGGTGGCTAGGTCCACCAATTTTGTCTGTCCAGCTTTATTATGGTAAAAGCCTGTACATGTTCAACCCACTAAAATGTATATAGTTTCTGTTCTGTATATTAAAACTAGGACAACACTATGGTTATCGCAATTTTAAAACACGGCAATGTTTATAGTCATTATTATGCATATTTTATTTTAGAATACATTTACTAATAGAAGAAGTTAAAAACGATTTCTATTATCAACTGAGGACGACGCATTTGTTTCTTGGTGTTAAATTGTGTTTTGTAAAAAATACCCGTGGCATTACTGCTTTAAACTACTTATTTCGTAGTCTGGTCAATATATGGGATGATGTTTGAACTTTTCAGTATAAGTTCTTAAAAACGGTAGCTGCAATTTAACCGTAACATCGAATTAAAATCGTAATTGTTAAAAATAGCGTTAAAAAGAATTAATAAAATTAAACGAAAAAATATTGTATGCTTATAATCTACGATGAATGACTTCAGATTTTATATTCATTAAATACAGAGTTTTTTGAATACGAAGGAGCACTAAGAAAGGATTTTTAAAAATTCAGCCCCTAAAAGGGTAAAACAAGGGTGAAATTTCTTATTTTCTAAATTTTGTAAGAAACTTTTTGTGGAAGAACTTAGCGTGATTGAAGATGCGGGAGATTGCTAGTTTGAAGATGAGATATCTAAAAGAAAAAAAAAAATATATATATATATATCTCATAGCACAAAAAGAGGCTAACATAAAAATATTGTTGCAGACTCATGACGTTTTGCTACCTAGCAGCTTTCAACTGGTGGCTTCTGCTGTGCCCGTGGACATTAAGCCACGACTGGCAGATGGGCTCCGTGCCTCTCATCACCAGCGGCTGGGACCCAAGGAACCTGCTCACCTGTGCCGCCTTTGGGGCCTTATTGCTGTTGTGCTATCGATGCATCGATGACTTGGAGGTATGTTTTTACCTGAGCATCTTTAGCCAGTAATGTATGAGGGTCAATGAGATAATTTCTTAGTTTTTTACTTTCTATTTCCACAGCAAACTATGATCCGCCATTGAATTGTACCACGTCACCCCTGTGGGTTGATTAGAAATAAATTCAGTACAACCAGATTAGGTCGTGACTCCCCTTTCATCTGCTTATCCCGTCTGTATAATAAAATATCCTAGCAAAATGTTAGAACTAGATGTTAATTTTCAAAGTAGTTCCGTATCTATTAAAAAGATTATTGATGTCATACCTTGTATTTGATTTATTGATTTTTATGTTTTTTTAATATATTTTATTACCTTTTATAATTACGATTCCATTATGCATGATATGGTTATCTATGACTCTAAGAATAGCTAGCTTACAAATTATATTATTGTATAGTGTATATTATTTAACTACTGATGTGGGTAATAACGAAAATAAATAAATAAACTTTCAAAACTATTTATACAAAACCGTACAAGTCCTTATGGATTAAGTAACTTAATTTGCCATTCAATTACTTAACTAATTTATTAATTCAGTGTTATAACAACTCACAATCAAATTTGACAGTTTATTTCTCCAAAAACAAAACCACAATTACTCAAATTACTTTAAAACTCGAGACGGGCCCGAAGGCGCAGATGGTAGTGATCCTACCTTGTGCGCCAACGGTCGTGGGTTTGATTCCCACTCTGAGAAAATATTTTTATGATGATAATATATGTGTTAAATATATGTATTTATATAGTATATTTGTGATTCCTCTGTTGTCTTGCGTCCGTAACACAAATGATTCAAACGACTTACAATGGAGTCGGGTCAATGTATGAGATGTTATGAGAATTTATTATTATTACTTTTTATTTTTATACATGGCAACCAAAATGCTGTAATATGGTTAACGTATTTTTTTACAAAATTTATTAATAATTAAGCCATTCTCAGAACTAAATAACATTTTAAACTGGCTAGTTACATTTTGTGATTCATTGAGAGCAAGAAAAAAGTATATATACATATGTATACACAAATATTTTAACATTGCATTTATTCAACACATAGTGTAACTAAACTAAGTATATGTATTAATATATTAAAGTAATGACATACTTCAATTAGCAAATTTATTTTAATATTTTAATTATAGCAATATTTCAAGTTTATTTTTCTTACCATTTGACAATGTGTGACTTCTATTTATACTTCATATATTAAATATTATATTTAAGTACAAATTACCTTTGTTTAAAGATAATATATACTTATCTACACATGCACCTCTAAGAGTGGAGTATGGAAAAAATATTCGTCATAAAATGCCAACAGGTCCAGAGGCACACTCCAGCAGTGATCGGTCTACTCCTTCTGGTGATACCGTTCGTGCCTGCCACCAACCTGTTCGTCACTGTTGGCTTTGTGATTGCTGAGCGAGTACTTTATATTCCCAGGTAATTTAGTAAGATTTAAGTTGGCCTTATGGTACCGTCAGAGTAATATAGTACTTCCCCCTGTACTAGATGTCGTAAGAGGCGACTACGTATACGTATCTCAAATGTAGATCAAATGCACAGGGTGGGGATGGGCAGCAGCGATTTCGTCACGCTTGCCCAGCCCGAAAATTATGGGCAAAATTGCCTTTTTCTTTAGAAAGCCTATGTCCAACAGTGGATTCCTAGATGGTATAATGAAATTTATTTTCGCTGTAGTTTTGCGAATTAAGTTAATATGACTAACTTAGAAATGGTTATTCTCATACTTTATTGATTTCAATATTACTACCATTATATAATATTTAACGTAAAATAACTTCTAAGACCCTTAAATATAGCCTTGGAAGCCTTAATTTCAAGTAAATTATGAATTTATTTACAGACATAAATGTTATACAAATTAGGATCTTATAAAATCTTACACAATTGCCCTTCAATAAATTTTATTACTGGGGTAGTGGGCGCAATAAGCCTAACCTTATTTCTATTGCCTTCATTATATTTCTGACAGGCCTGATGTAGCAGATGGTAGTGATCGTGTCTTGTGCGTTAAAAGCCGTGAGTTCAACCCCCAAGACATCTAGGATCCCTAGGACAAATATCAATTTGTAAAAAAATATGTTTGTCCTGTGTCTGGGTGTTAAATATATACATTTAAGTAGTATAATTGTGATTTCTCTATTGTCTGATGTCCGTAACACAAGTTTTTAAGCGAATTATCACGGAGTCAGGTCGATGTACAAAGTTATTTTCATGAATCAGTTACAATTTATTGTCTTTGATAGCTGTAGGTTAGTTAAGTCAACCTATAATACTTGGGAGATATCATTGTTTATTGTGTCATCTATTGGTTGTTATAGATAACTACAAAAATAAAATTTTAACACTATTGTATAATCCACATTTTATATCCAATTTAATTCATATTTTATCAGTAGTAAATTCGCACTTGTGTACTCTTACGCACGTCTGTCATTTGAAGGGTTTAGCCAATAATATCTAACATACTTCGGTGACTCAAGTCGTGTCAAGTCAAAGTGTGGCCACCAGCGATGAATTATGGCATTAAAACATGGTTTCTGGCTATTGGCGTTATTTACCAAATTGAATAAGCCTTGCTAGGAATCAGTTTGCGCGACCGAATCAAAAATCAGGAGATCAGTAAAAGAGACAAAGTTACTGCGACATAGTCCCAGAACTAGCAAATTGCAGTGGCAGTGGGCAATCAGCACACAGAACCGATGTACAATGGAGTCTTAAGATTTGGAATTGAGGCTACGTACCGGCAAACGCAGTGTCTGACTAAAACCGCATTGACTAAAATTGGACGCTGCTATTGCGCAAACAATAGTTTAATTGTTGTATACCAAGGGGCGAGGGCTTGCTCCCCACCCCAAACAAATCTTTTTTCATAAGACCAGTTCGGCAAATTAGCATACAATCCGCATGATAGTAAGCGTCACTGCAGCCTATAGACGCTTGTAAAATCACAAAAATATCACTAGCGCATCGCTGACCTTGTGTCTTGATATTATGTCATATTACCCAGTAATTTCACTGTTTTTCTCACCCTTTAAACCGGGAAAAAGCAATGCGGATACAGCTATTTGGCGATAAAAAAAGGTGAGAGTAAGGTACCAATGCAGACGACCTCTTGTAATAATACCTCAAGCTAATATTTATATGATGAAAATTCGTGTTTGTTCTGTGTCTGGGTGTTAAATATTTATATAAGTTTTGTATTTGTGACTCCTTTGCTTGATGTCCGCAACAAAAAATCTTTAAAACGAGTTATCACAGAATTAAGTTAATGTATGAGATGTTTTGTGAATTTATTGTTATTATAATTCATTCAATTATTATTTACATGAAAGATACATTTGGAATAATAGCAGTAATATACATTTTTATGTGCATTTGTCAGGTTTTATTTTGCTGTTGCCATTCAAATATTTTAATTGTGTCATTCATATCTCTGGAATAGAAATTCTAATGTTCAATTTTATGATGAATGAAATTAATTTTTCGACATTCCTATGTAGACAATTAACAGACGTGACTTGAATTAAAATGAGCACTTTTAATTATCCCCAACATAAATTGATATTGAAGATAAATCTATTGCATGTTTAACTTTATCATCACTCACTGATGGATAGAGGTCCCCAAGAAATGAGGAATTTTGCCTATAATTGCAACTCCGGGCAAGCGTGTTGGCAATCGTAGAGCGCAGCTTTTGCGGTGTGGATGCTGCTGCCCATCTCCACCCTGTGAGCTACACTGATTTGGATGGATATACCGCCAGTCAGCATATTAGTCGCCTCTTACGACACCTGATACAGAGGGAGGTACTATTCTACTATGTTTAACTTTTTTTCTAACAAATAGCAGTGTTCGCATTGCTGTGTTCCGGTTTGAAGGGTGATAGAGGCAGTGAAATTACTCGTTTCTAACGCCAACTAGCAGTGTTCGCATTGTTGTGTTCCGGTTTGAAGGGTGATAGAGGCAGTGAAATTACTGGGTAATTGCGACACTGAATCATTAGTTCATAGGGTTGTCAACTTGCTAGTGATATCCTTGCGATAGCTCTAGCGTGTGTAAGCTGCTGTCACGTTTACCACTAAGCGGACCGTTTGCTTGTATGCTGAATTCATAATATAAAAAAATAAACTTAAATTACTGCATCGATTTGAATATTTTTTGCGTACTGTGTACAATTTGGTCAAACTAAAAACGCCACAGGACGTAATTTTGCACAAAAAAAATTAAAATAATGTTCCTTTAAACTACATGTTTTTACAAAATTATCGCACACGATTTTGGTCACAAAGAATCACTGCAATCTTTTTTTTTTGTATGTCAATCAATTTTATAGTCGCTTTATTTTTTTTATGATAAACCTAGTATATAGTAAGGACGTGATAACGTTTGTTGGGTCAGATATATTTCAATTTGATATATCTTGTAACAACTTCAAAATAGCTATACTGACCGATAGATCTTACTTGGTACATTTAGTTGATAACCTAAATCAACAAATCTTACGCTATTTTTTAAATGAACTAAACACTGAACGATTTTCATTTACAACATTATCATATCTTATATTATTTAATAATAATAATATTAAATACTTTATTGTACACCAAATATAAAAGTACATAAAAATACAGTAATTATAAAGTGCAATGGGCATCCTTATGGCAAATAGCGATTTCATCTACTACGAGATACTATTTTGATTGACGTTCCTAATTGCGTACATCGTAGTGATACTATCTTATGCGCCAAGGGTTGTGAGTTCGATCCACACCTAGAAAAAATATTTATATCATTATATTAATAACAAATGGGTTTGGTCTGTGTTTGGGTGTTATTTACACTTTTTTTTTCAAATTTCGGTTTCCTAAATCTACAGTTTAAATATCTATACATTTTGTTAAACAGCGTGGGCAGCGTCATCATCACTGCGTACGGAGTACAACTGATGTGGTACTCTAAGCCTGGTACGAAGGTTTACCTGGTCATCGGGCTGGCAGTACTGGCAGCCAGTGGAGTTACGAAGACACATCGGAGGAATGCTGATTGGCGAGACCGAGCAACGCTACTGCGGTAAGTTACCTAGTAATTAATGGTATTGTATTTGTCATTACTTACTCTTGGAAATAATAAAAATTAACATCTAATATTAAGACTATAAATTGTAAACAAAAAAAAATATAACAAGTAAGAATATAAACTGATAAGTTATAATAGGTGACTTTATCGCTTAGGACCATCTCTTCCAAGCAACCTTTGGATGGACATAGACGAACTATTATTTTAATAATGAAAAGTAAATTTTAACCTGATTCTTTAATTATAATGTTTTTTTAAATAAGTTTCTCATAAGAAACTTCTTCTATATGAACACGTATTTTAAATATAAATAAAAAAACAATATTTTAACCCAATTCCCAAGCTTATTTATATCAATTATCTAAATATATTTCTTCTGTAAACAGTTTATACTTGTACGGCTGCAAATGCTTTGGCCGCTCAGTGTAATATATTGTGATGTTTCTTTGTTTTTATTTGTGTGATTAGGTTAAGAGTATTTGTAATTTTTGCAGTACATTGATAAACTATTAATATTGTATTTATTATTCTATTTATTACTACTACTGTTCTCTATGTTTTTGAGGTACAGATTTTAATACATGTATATAAGTAGTATATTTGTGATTCCTTTTTTGTCTGTCATCCGTGACACAAGTGTTTTAAGCGACTTACCACGGAGTCAAGTCAATATCAGGAGATGTTAAGGGAATTTATAACTATTGCTATTTTTCTAGCTGTGAGGTACCCGGCAGAGTAGAATAGTACCTCTCATTGCACCTTATGTCGTAAGAGGCGACTGAGGTACCAGAACCGACAAAAGGCGGTATATTCGAAACAGTGCAGCTCAAATGCACTGGACGGGGATGGGCAGCTGCATCCCCGTCACGAAAGTTGCAATTAGGGGAGCTAAAGCTACGTAGTTTTGTATTTTGAAATATGACGATAAAGTTTTAATTATTTATCATGGGCCTTCTACTATTTGTAAACGTATTTTTTAATAAAACTTTACAGAAGCTTTTTAACGTTGAATTTCGTATTTACATTTTATATTGACGTTTTAATTACCTTTGGTTATTTTTTTACCACTTTTGAGAACGATTGCATTAAAATACATTATACAACGTTTAAAAGTCGTTAAAAAGAGGTTTTATTATGAATAGCGAACGCATAACAAGAAAATATTACATATTTATAGCAGCAAAAGTATTGCATTAACTGCGTCGGCGTTTTCATAGTATTTTTAAATCATTTATAAATTTAAGCATTCGATATAAACTCATGGATGCACGGAGTTTACATATAAAATATTTGATTTTATAATTTAAGGGCAAGATTGATTTTTATTATTTGCACAACTTCTACATTACTTTAACATAGTCAAATTGGTGTCTTCCTATTTCCGTGAATCCCACATGTTCTAGTTATGACGACATTGTTTATAGTTTTTTTATATGATTTATTTTTATGTGAATCGTATAATGGTTATTTATATAAATGACAGAAGGATTTCTCTTAAGATATTAGATTTATTAAGATATTTAGACAAAATAAACCCTACAAATCTCGCATATCTCACATCAGTACAAAATATGCCTTAGAAAAAAATCGACGTGTCTTCTAACCTCTCGGTAGCACAACGATAACGGAAAGAAAACGATGCAGGTTCCAGTCTCAACTAAGACAAGTTGACTTTTTGACCAGTTAATCATAGGTTTAATACATCATTCAGCGTTTTTCAATGCATAAAACCAATGAAGCAGTTTTAAGTCGATATAAAGACTCAATCAATAATTTAATCTACAGCTCGTCGAGTTACTTCAATCTTTGCTCTACGTATTTGCAAGTCAGATAACACATATGGAAACTGATGCACAGACAAAACTCCCGCCTATGTCTGAATAGTTCACTGCAATCAGCGAATTCACAATCGATTATCCTCACTTATTCCATCATAACTCAGACCCACAGACCCACCAGACCCCCCCCCAGACCAACTTTAAACTTCATAGCCCGACACATGCCAACTCAATAGCCTCTCTAATGAAATATTGGTAAGAGAGAATGCGGTGGCGTTTTACGGTGCAATTCCATCGGACCCGTGAGGGCCTTTGTTGCTTGTTTATGGTGCAACCATTTCTGTAAAGTTTTCGATTAAGATCGCGTAACTAGTTATTAGATATTGTGTTGTTGCCTCGAGATTATTGGCTCGTTTATCTTTATACAGAATTAGTAAGCTATTCGTTTCTTCGTTCTATTTTTGAAATTTATTTCTCGTGTGTATTCTCATTGGGAATAATCGTAGACCTACTTTTTTTATTAACAAAAAGCCTGATATTGCAGATGGTAGTGATTCTATCCTGTCGTTGATTTTCACTTAAGACAAATATTTATATGATGATCTTTATGTTTTTTCTGTGTCTGGGATGTAAAATGTTTGTAGTCTCATGTCTGTAACACAAGTACTTTAAGCGACTTATCACGGAATCTGATCAATGTATAAGATGTTGTGGGAGTTTATTTATTTCCCTTCCTATTAAAAATGTGAAAGTTTATATAAATTTACAAACACACACAATATCTTATATATTTACCTGACACTTATGTTACGGACAACAGCAAACAAAATAAGTATGATCATTTAACATTAATACACAGAAAAAGCACAAATATTCATCATAAAAATATTTGTCTTGAGTTAAGATCACCTTTGGCTCACGAGATAAGACTCTATTAGCTGCGCAGTGTCATAAGAATGTTGATTAAAATCCCTCGTCAGAACGGCTGAATGGATCTGGATGGAGTTCGGTACAGTTATAAGCTGTAGAAGAACTTCGAAATTTTATCTCGAAACGAATTATAGATACTGAAAACCACACCGATTAATTTTTTTTTACAAAAAAAAATTGTATGGTAATTCGAATGACACATTATTCTTTACCCCGGATAATTTTGTGGTTGATATACGATAGATATACGATAGATTTTGTTTTTATAAATAGGTCGATATTTTTTATAGAAGACAATAATGTGTTTGGTATGCCGACAAATTATTATATATGTTATTGTTCAATGCTATGAATCAATGCGTTTACAACCCATGTTACAAAATACATATAAGATATATGGTTGTTAAAGGTTAAAGTATTATTTCAAGCTAAACGCTGCCAAAATTAAATTAATTTATTGTCCGAGGTCTTATGTATGGACATAAATAAACCTTCGCTTGATAGTTGGATTACGGTTTGCCATTTCAAAATTGGATTACTGATTTCTGAACGTATTTGGGAAAGGTTCTGATGAGATTTTAAAAATTAGATTTTTATAAAATAAAATAACAATCTCAACGCCCCGTCCATCATTACTATCGTCATATTACTCGTAGAACATCCACTGTTGGATATAATCCTCCTCAAGTGATATGAATTTACAGAGGATTTTTACCTTAAATTGGCACGCTGGGCTGGTGTGATCGAAGAAAAACACAGCTTCGATGTTAGATATTTTTGTTTCAGCCACCTTTTAAGGCAACATCTAATACAGGAACAGGGATTTTAAAAATGTTATTTACACTCTTAAGGATACCTATAGGCGCTTTCTGTCATACCCTTTTTAAGTTCTTGTTTCATTCTTTATTTTTGCAACATTATGGTCTTACAAGAGGTTTTCGAGTATATTTGCTTATGTATTATGTGTTAATATAAACAGCATAATAAAAAGATGCAATAAATATAATTCGCAAGATGCTGCGCGATTTACGACAAATTACATAAAGGATACAAAAACAAATGTACTGCCAATTATATTACATAAAGACATGACCAATTACATAAAGAATTTAAAAACAAATGCACTGCTTACCCAGATGAAAAATACGCGTGAAATTGTAAAATACTAGTTCTCTGGTTATTATTTTGTCGGCGAGATTTTTACTTTAAACTCAACCGTAAAGATCTCTTGTTATTCTGAGAAGATTTTTTTTTCTTTGGCAGCTAAATGTGCAAAAACATAGTGACGTTCCCTTAGTTATAAATAAAGAACCTGATCTAAACTACCGAAAAACATATTGTAGATTAAAAGTAGCAATATGTTATTCAACCGGCAGGTCCCGGTAGAGTATAATAGTAGCTCCCTCTGTAGCGGGTGTCATAAGAAGGACTAAGATATCAGAACCGACAGATGGCGATATATCCATCCGACAACCGTGTAGCTCAAATGTAAACGACAAGGCGGAAATAGAAAGCCGCATCCCCGTCGCGAAAGCTGCAATCTGCACTTGTCCAATGCAGAAATTATGAGCGAAATTGTGCTTTCTTTCGGGAGGCCTATCTTCAGCAGTGGAAGGCAGGTTAATTCAGACTTCTTTGCCTTTCATCTGAATCTGTATTTATTTTTATTTATTAATTATTAACATTGTACGAGTTATCCTAATTACATAATAATAAATCACAAACATAAACAAAATGTATCATTCCAAAAGGAAAAAACTATTAAACATCCATTTATAAGTACATCTAAACTTATTATATTAAATTTTTAGCGTCTATAATATAAGTAGAATAAATAAATTGATTTAAAAACAAAAAAAAAATTAAAATAATAAGGAAGAATTAACGAGATGATCTGGTTCTTTTTTTTAAAAAATAGGTTATATGATAAAATAAACAAGATTTATTAATGCCATTTATAAACTTCCAGTTTCTATACAAATCTTTATGTTTTGTAATAATAATATAGCTTATGTTACTGCAAAAAAATGTAATTTTGTATTTATGTATAAAACTTTGAAATTGTTTTAGTAATTTTTGAGCCCATTCGTTACAAAAATAAATACAACTATTTTCTCTTTAGAATATTAACAAAGATTATTCATGCTGTTTCAGATTGTGAAAGACAAAAAAAAAAAAATGGTAATCACTTTTATTTAATGTTTGCTAAGTCTTTATGAAGACAAGGCTTAAACTGAATCTACATTTTCATTGTTTAATATTATTTTCAAAATTTCCTCATTATATGTAACGAAGAGCGAACGTAAATTGGTGCTACTTTAACCGCCCAATTGTACCAAATTAGATTCGTTTGAATAGGCCGTAACCAAGTCTAACCGCCGGACCCGTGTGGTATCATAATTATGCACCCACAATAGATACCAGACCATTGTCCAAATTGGGATATTATCTTCGCTGTACATTATTGGTAAATTTAGGTTTGGACAGGCATTCTACATTGTTAGAATTTACATTCTAAACGATGTAAATTGTTTGCACGGCCGTGTTCACAAGGGAAATTAAGTGTTTTGGTATTAACTAAAAAATAATTCATACATTTATTCAAAACTAGCAGACTTTGCCACGGAACTATGGATAAGGTATATATAAAGAATGTTATTGAGGACTTTCAAAATAGACAGCAAACTATTTCTCTGGAAATACAAAAAGAAATACTTTTAAATTGTTTTTATTGTAACCTTGCCGTGAGGTACCGGCATAATAGAATAGTACCTCCCACTACACCAAGTGTCGTAAGAGGCGACTAAGGTACCAGAACCGACAGATGGTGGTATATCTATCCGAAACAGAGTAGCTCAAATGCACAGGACCGCGATGAACAGCAGCATCCCTGTTGCGATAGCGGTGCTTTACGATTGCCAACACGCTTACCTAGCAAAAAACCTCAATTATAGGCAAAAAACCTCCTTTATTGCAGAGGCTTACGTTCAGCAGTGGACTTCCAATGCTGATACAATGATGATGAATGATGAAAATCATGTCATTTATTACTCATTGTATAATAAGTAAAAAGTTCGCGATACTGTGGGATTTCAATATTATATATGATAGAAAATTATTAATGTTGTTTCATTGCTAAAGAAATTCATCGCCGACAAAAAACGTGACACGTAATTTTTATACATAAAGACTAGCTGACCCAATAGACGATGTGCTGTCCTAATTCTGTGTATAAACTAAATAAAAATCAAATATATTTTGATTTCTCACTACAAATAACACGTTTACTCGGATCATGACACTTATTCAAGCAGTCAAAAATAGTTCATACAAATCATTTCTATACTTCAAGTTTAAAGACAACTAAGAGACGTTTTACTTGATGATCCCACGAGATTTATTCCACAAAGATTCCAAGCCATAAACGCGTTTAAACACCATCCCAACATCATTGTTGCCTCACATTTCCGCGCGCCCATAAACAACCAACTTACCCCGCAGTTAATAACTCTTAAACGCAATAATCGTCCCTTATCCTTTTATCCCCACGAAAATTTTAATTCCACGGTCAGACTATACGTTAAACATGACGCGCGCTCACCACGATTTACACCTCGCAATATTCGCTTTACGGTCCCCGCATTCGGGCGTAAATTACCTCTAAATGTGTTTTGTTTGTTCCAGGGCGGATCTGGCGACTTTGCCGCAAAACGCCAAACTGCACTACAACTTGGGCAACTATCTGCGTGAAACTGAGCAGCAGGAGAGCGCTATCAAACATTACAAAGAGGCGTTGAGGTAACAAAGACGTTCGCCGTAACGCGAGGTGCTCGCTTAAGTTTTTCAGGGGGCTGTCAGATTTCATACTCATTTCTTACAAGTGATTTATTTAATAATAATTAATTATTTTAAATTAAACCCTTGCTCGATATGCTTTTGATGATAAAATTTATTATTGGTAGTTGATAAAATATTATTATTACTAGATTGTCTATATTAATATCAAATATAATCACTGATTCATATTAGATGTAAACTTTCTAGGTAATGAGTAAAGAAATAAGGTTAATCACTATTGCAGTATATTTTAAAGTGCTATAAGTCGTTCCTATAATTACGCTTACAAGAAAATTACAAAAAGAACTATTTAGTTGAAAATATAAAATAAATCACCCTGAGTATCGTAGGAGTACATCAAATCAAGGAGTCTGCTAAAAACTGAGTCTTTATGATTACACGATGAGTAACAGTCATTAAAACTAGTTTTGAATTTAGCATATATTTAATATTTGGGATGTTTTAAAAATTAAAATTAGTCTAATATTAACATTAAACTAGTTATGAATCCAGCGTGTATTGAGAATGTTTTAAAAATACAAATTAGCCTAAAAACCTTCACCTCAGACCGCAATTTCTCTTTCTCTCTTTTACTCATTTGTTGATTTGTATATCCATCTGTACCAGGAGTCATAAGAGGTGACTGAGGTTCCGAAACCGACAGATGACGGTACTTTCATTCGAAGTAGTGTAGCTCAATTGCAACAGGGCAGGAATGGGCAGCAACATTCCCGTCACGAAGCATAGGTCTGCGATTGCCATCACACTTGTCCAGCGTGGAATTTATGAGCAAATTCTCCCTTTTTTCAGTAGAGGCTAAGTAATAAAACATTGAGTGCTACACAGAAAACAGGGACTTAAAACAACATTTAGAAGCTGTTCGTTACTTAAATAATACAATAAAATCTTGATATCAAACTCTATCAAGCCATCATCATTATAATCAAGAAATTTTTAATAAGACAGGTTAAATACAATCCAGATTCTTATCAGTCCGTCTCTTCTCTTAGGTGCGGTTTCCATTTAATACTCCATCGATTGACCAAATATGAAGAAATACTTAAATCTACATTCCCGTTAGTGACAACCCTACAGCTAGATAATTAGGGTCACGCAAACAGGGGCCATGACAACTAAAGAACAGCTTATAATAGTTTTACTGAGGCATAATTTCTTGTTTCAGTTGATAGCAAAAGCTTCTAAGCTTTTATTGTTTTCTTGAAAGTTTTCCCAGCGCAGTTATTTCATTCGGAGCTTTTACACGGTGACTGTTATATTTGTTTGTGTGCGCATTTAAATGTTGCTGCCTTTTATGTTCCACAGTTATTATACTATCATCGTGTTATTAGCTATTGAACGCCCACTAGTAGAACTCTGGACATAGGATAGTCTAAAAAAGAAGAGGTTTTTTTTTATTAGAATAGGTCAACAACTACCTTTGTGACTTGTGTTACATAGCCCAGAAAACTTTATGTGAAAATCATAATAATGAAAATATAATTTGTGTAAGAACATCATCACCATTGAATTTAAATTAAAAAATAGTTACGTAAAGAAGTTTTTTCGCTTAGAGTTTGAAATAGTTTGCGAGCGATTAAGGCTAGAAAAAGTAAATTTCTTAGTTACTTGAAAAGTTTAATTTAAACCAAGTTCCGTCTCCACGGGTCCACTCATAACTTTGCCGCGTCTGCAGACTGCAAGCCTTTTAAAATGTGAGATTATATACTTTAACTTAAATATATTATGAAAACGACATGCTGGAGAATATAACTTACATATGTGCTTCGTGATCAAGTTTCTACGAGCGGTATATTTAGTTGGTCGTATTGAGCATTCTCCTTCGTACATCTAAAACCAGCTTTTTATTATTGTCAATCTTTACAAGCATGTCTACTCATTTGCATATAAACATATTATTTTATAATTGTTCTAGGTACAATAAGTAGTAGACAACTTTTGTTGTTTGCTCTGGTACTGACAGATCCTTGTTATTTCAGAGATTAATATAGACTACTTTTTTCTCTGAATAAATTCGTAGCACAAAATTTTATCCTGAAAGCAATATGCCGTGGGGGGGGGGGGGCAGGGAGAAAGATATCTGTGTTTTATGTCGTAAGAGAAAGCTCGAAATATTTCCGCCGCAAATTCTGCCGCAGTTTTAAGCGCATTTCGCCCTTTCTTAAGGAAACCTATGTCTAATATAAATAATGTATGTACATTCTACTTCTGCTATAATGATGATGATATTTTATATAAGGAAGTGTCTAAAAGCTGACTTACGAACTATATATTAATAAGGAAGTAAACGCTTTGAGCGATAGAAGAAACACCGTTACACTCGTTTAATCGCAATTCCAGCACTGCTGTTTTGATGAAGAGTACACAGATAACAAATAAATTATAATAATAATATACTCTTTAATGTACACCAATGTAAACAACACAAGAACATCACAAAAACATGGAATAATAGGTACAAGAGGCGGCCTTATCGCTAAATGCAAGTTCTGACAGGCAACCTTTGGATAGAAATAATGTTAAAGCTGGTGGCAGTTTGAGGTGCATTTAGTACATACATATATAATAATAAACATTCATATATGTACATAATACACATACATTTAAATACATATAAAAGATAAAGTTACAGAACATGGAAAGTGACAGAATCACAAAGCAAAATCAAAGTGACATAATACTCCTTCACCATTCTCTTTAAAATAGAAAGACAACAAGCAGATCTCACTTCGAGGGGGAGCGCTTTCCACAAACAAACAGCTTGAACTGTAAAGGATTTGCTATAGAAGCTTGTGGAATGCAGAGGCATTTTGAGTGATAAATTCTCTGACGATCTTCGGGATTTTTCATGGCTGTCCCCAAGGAACACAGAGCAACTTTTAAGATAAGTAGGAGAAAAGGGGATGATATTTTAAATTATACTGTGATAATTTGACTGGCACGATGGCACATTTTTTAGTGTTCCTGTCTGTGCCAATGTCATGTTGATTGCTTGATCATTGATCCCCAACAAGTGCAAATATTTACAACATAAATTCAATTTCGGATTTGTTTTGCATTTCTTTTCGGTCTAAAGTCCGAAACACTAGTGCTTTAAGCGACTTATCTCGGAGTAATTTAAATCTATAAGATCTTATGTCCAATTATATACTAATGCTGTATTATAAAATAAATATATAGAGAATGCTTTAAAAAGAAAGATCTTATAAGAATCTTCAAAAAATCGCTTTCTAATAGATAGCCTCTACCATTAAGCTGAATAGAGTCCCATTGGATTGCGTTATGTACTAGTATCTTGCAGTCTACGTCCCTAAACGAAGCCGCGGTCGCTGACTAGTTAAAAAGGCATATGTTACATATATATTACGAGTCCAAAACTCCGAGACTTGCACCTCTATGTACACTCGCAGTAAATTTACTCTGAAATTGTTCTTCACAGTTTCCTCGCTTCTGTGCGGTTGGTTCGTTTAAAAACTTCCACGTGTATTTGAACTTGTTTTATAATTTTATTTAAAATGGTTACACTGCGGTGTGTTGCGCATGTAATGTTCTTTACAAAAGAATAATGAAAAAAGAATAAGAAGGTATATTGTCCCATATATATCTCTGTATGAGGTGTCGTAAGAGGCGACTATGGAGCTATACTGTTTCGGATAGATATACCGACAGATGGCGGTATATCTATCCGAAACAGTATAGCTTAAATGTAAAGGGTGGAGATGGGCAGCTACGCCCCTGTCACGAAAGCTGCGCTCTGCTGTTGCCAACGCGCTTGCCCAGCGCGGCAATTATGGACAAAATTCCGCCTTTCTTGAGGAGGCCTATTTCCAGCAGTGGGCAGGTCCCGTGACAATATGGGGATACAATATTAACTAAATCATTTTCTTTTCTTAAGACAGTTATTGAAATGTGTTTTGTACTTTGTATGTTTAAAAGTAAATCCGTTACAAACAAACAATCAAATCTATGATCTTTTTGATACAATAATTATAGACAGAAGGTGTGCCCACCTTATTATACCTTTCATCAATCTTGAAAACGGTTACCGAAAAGTAACTGAAACGTCACACAAATATAGTAAAAAGTAAAATTAATCACGTTTATTTTACTTTTTACAGTCGTCTTAGTAGTTGATAAATTTTATATAATTTTAATTACAGCCATACAAAAATAGTATAGAGCTATACTCTTATATAATAAGGTACCTTTGATATATACCGCATTAATTTATATAAAAATGTCATGGAAAAGGGAAATTTGCCACGCTGGGCAAGTATTGAGGCAATCGTAGAGCGCTGCTTCGCGACGGGGATGCTGCAGACTATCCATGCTCTGTTCAAAGTGAACTGTACTGCTTTGGGTGGATATACCGCCATCTATCGGGTTCGGTACGTCAGTCGCCTTTACTTTCCTATTCTGCCCGTACCACTTGACCAACTATAAATGGGGTGTTTTATTTACACTAACCATTGATAGCGAGAAATAATTAAAAAGATATGAAATTCTTACCTCGTTAATAATATTACAAACGTGAAAGTAAGTGAGTATACGGCTGGACGGATCTGGATGATTAATTATCGAAAAAACACGTTTCTCTAGGATAGGCTTTTAATTTTTCCCTATAAAATCGGCACAAATTTTGGACAGTTTTGTTGTCAGGGAGCAACATAAACTTCTTCCCGGTATATAAAGAGATCAGGCACATAATAAGGGATAGTTATAGCATATAACAATATTCACAGATTATGGCCAACGTACGCAAGCGCCCACAACAACATAGGCACGCTGGTCCCCGGCTCTGAAAACGCTGAAATTCACTTTCTACAGGCCATCAAGTTCAACAAACATCACGTGAACGCACATTACAACTTGGGCAAACTTTACAAGTAAGTCTACACTGATATTATTCATAGCCTATTTGCTTAGACATATCTGATAAATTCAAATTAAACTTCTTGTGCTATATAGTCTAGTGCTATTGGATAGTCAATTTGATAGACGGGCCATTTTGTGTTTGCGTTAGTTAACGTATCAAGGACTTATCACGGAGTCAGGCCAATGTGTAAATTTATTTATTTTATTTCTTTGTTTACTCCAAAAAATAAACTCACGCATTATTCGCATATTGGTACGCAAAGACTATTAACATTTTACTTCTTGCTGCTAAACTTTGAGATGACAAGAAGATTAAACAAGGTTATATCTAAGTCGATCTAACTTCTGATAAAAAAATCAGTTTTCATTTTATTTTTATTTAAGGAAAAAATATATTTAATGGTAATTAATTAAATTTTCATGCATATATTTGGAATAATAATAAGAGTTAAATATAGTTAATTTGAAATTAAGCAGTGTATCTGTTTGTAAGAAATCCATTTGGTTATTTTTGATAATCATATATTTAATCATAATATTTATAGCTTAAACACGTAAAAATTTCAAACAGTCTTGAGATAGGTAGTAAATATAACAATATTACAGGAAAAGCGGTCGAACTACCCAAGCTGTCACAATGCTAGAAAGATGTGTTTGGCTTCAACCAAGGTTTGTCCTGGCCCACGTTGAACTGCTTTCCCTCAAGACTGACCTGGAGAAGCCTAGAATATTGAGGAAGCTGGTTAAACTAGAACCGAGTAATTGGGAGCACTTTATAATGTATGGGGATTGGTTGAAGAAAAAGGGTAAGGGAATATATTTTTTTCAAATTTTTCCTATAATTTCTTTTCTAGAATTTTTTTTCTAGACTATTTCGTTTGATGTTATTAAGTTAAGGTCCTAGAATTTTAATTGTTCAACAGCTATTCAAACGTCTTATAATTAAGTTAAAACGATTTAAACTTCTACTAAAAAACAAAATGAAAGGTTTTATTAACTTGGAAACAAAAGAACTTAAACTCGAATCCATCGCGTTATTTTTAACCAGACCTCCATTTCAGGGTTGCCGCTGCCTGCTTCGAAATTTTACCTAGAAGCCTTAAGGTTGAGTTTTGTCAGTCGGCCGGCAGACAAGCCAGTGAGGGCTGATCTCGTAGCATTGAGATCGACAGCCCTAATGTACCGCTCGCTGGGGCAAAAGTCGAGAACCCTGCAAATTTTAACGAGGTACATTTTGATACAAGTTTCTATACGCAAATTGTTTCGCTTTCACGTGTGGTTGTAAGACGTCTAGTTGGGGCGTGTAACTAGATTTGAAGCCTGAAAGTTTGAAGGTTACATTGTTATTTATCTAGGGCTGTATTAGTATTAATGTATGCAGAACTTTAGCTTGTTGCCTGTAGTTTGGTCTAAACTAGGCTTACAATTGGAATTTCTAATTGAAACCAAGATAGAACGTATAGTTGTGGTTCTGGTGAAGACGTTGTTTATATTATGATCACAGCAGCATTTAGCAGTCCTTAAATAGTCAACAAATTAGTACTGGACCCAGGTGGATTGACCTACAAAGTTTTTCAAATCAAATGACTTAAGAGGTAGATCAATATAATAAAAAAGATTCTTAATAATATAATTTATTTTCTGCTCAATACATGATACGCAAGTGTTGAGTTCGTAAAGAGAAAGAGCCAACGCAAAATGGTCAAATTTCTATCAATATCACTCATTGAAAGTACACTGCTGGACATAGGCCTAGTAAATTCGGCCGATGATTGCCACGGGCAAATGGTTTGGCAATCGCAGAGCGTATTTTCCAACGGATATGCTGCTGCCCATCACCGCCATGTTACATTTGAGCATCTGTTTCGGGTAGATATAAATACCGCTATCAGTCGGTTCCGGTACCTTAATCACCTCTTACTATACCTGTTTCCTGTTTATAATTTCACTGCTCTTCAACTGGGACATAGCAACGCCGGTTTTTCAAAACTAATTATAAAATTAAAACATTAAACTTGAATGTAGTAATTACCATAATATTTATTCTCTTTTTGAATAAATAAGACTACATGAAAATCGTCAATAGCTTGAAAGAGTATATAATAGTATCGAAATAATAGCAATATAGAAGTAATAACAATAAATGATAGCTCATGATAAAATAATAATAATTTGTAATAATGCGGTTTCACCTGACGCGTTCGCAACGAAGGAATCATTATTCACAGTATTAAATAATTCTTTGGTGGATACTTTTGCAAAATACAGTTATATTTTTATTTCATAATTTAGTATCGTGGGAAATAAAACGAACGATAGTAATTAATCATTATCACAGCAGCCGTTAACCGTCCACTGCAAAATATAGTGCTATTCTAGAAAGGGTTAATATGCCCATGATTGCCGCACTGGGCAAGCGTAGTGACAGAGTGTTGATTTGCGACAGAAATGCTGTATTCCATTCCCATCCTGTTGCATTTGAGCTACACTGTTTCGGATAGATATACCGCCATCTGTCGGTTCCGGTACTTCAGTCTCCTCTTACGAGTCCTACTACAGAAGGAAGTTCTACTCCACGGTACCCCATGGCATATATTATTATAAATAGAAGTTAATTATTAAACGTTAGGTACACTGAACAGCTGGTGATTGTTTAGCACTTCTGTTATTATTAAGATAGCCGAAAGTATCTCTATGCTGTCTATTACTGTACATGTTACAGTTTTTGACTATAAAACAAATATTGAAAGAGGGAATACAATATGAAAGCCGTGATAGTATTACTCGCTCTTTTTAAACATTCCTTTTCAACTGCTCTTTATTGTCTTTCAAAATATATATAAATACAGGTACATTGTTATGCTCTGTGGAATCAGAAATTAGGAAAGCACGCACTCACTGGCAAGTGCGGTGTGTTGCTTTAAGGAAATGTATATGTAGAGTATGTAATGGTCATTTTCATTAGACGCCCCTTTTTTTAAGAAAAAAATACTTTTAATATTTTTGATTATACCTGGTCAGAAAGGTGTATTTAATCCTTAAATAATATATCGTATAAAAGTACCCTATGCCTCTACTTTTAAAATCTCTGTGTAGGTTGATACCTGTCCTTGTAAGACCTGGGTATAATATTAAAACAATAATTGTCAATTTTCTTCAAGATGGCATACTTGGCGTCGCGGATGGCCGAGTGCGGCTGCAGCACACATGTATCTCCGAGACTGGCGGCTCAAGATGGAGCTAGAGGGAAGGGTTCAGATATACTCTAAAGCTGTCAATCCTACAGTAAGTAAATATATAATAAAAGTAAAAATATGTTATGTGTTTAGGATTATGCGAATGTCTTTAGACTAGTATCAGCCTCAAGTTTAAAATTTAATACGAAGAAAAAATAATCATTCATAATCATTATCTGGCTGGTGTAGCCATTGGATGTCCACTGAAGAAGAAAATAGGCTTTTCGGAAAAAGGGGGCCTTTGCCTTTGCCTTTTTTTGGCAATTATTGGCAATTATTGGCCTCACTGGGAAAGCGTGTTGGCAAATGCCGAGCGCTGCTTTCGCGACAAGGGTGCTGCTGCCCAACTCCGCCCTGTACATTTGAGCTACATTGCTTCGAATAGATATACTATCTGTCGGTTCTGGTAGTTTGGTTACTTGTTATGGGGAAAATATTATTCTATGTAATTACGGGCAAAAAATTATCTATCTTGAGGAAGACCTATGTCCAGCTGTGTACTTTCAGAAGCTGATATGATGAAGTAAATAAGAATAAAATAAATTCTATCTTATAACTTCTTGGGTCATAAAAATAGCTATTTATTTATTTATTTGGACATGGCAGGGCATACGCAGCGGCAATTATAGAGAGCAACTTTCTATTTCCTTTTGCCGATCCCTACCCTACAATTTATAAGTGGCGCTGTTGCGGATTATTACACCGCCATCTCTCGGTTCCGGTACCTTGGTCGACCTTTTACGACGCCTGGTATAAGGGCAGGTACTATTCTACTCGGCTGGTACCCTTATATACTTATCAGAATATTTTGTTGCAGACATCAACAAAGTGCTTCGACCACACACAGCTGTCAGTGGACATCAAACCTGACAGAGGAGCACCTGAAACACCCAAAAACGCTTATCCAAAAGGTCGTTCTAGTGCAAACGGTGATAAAAGTGACAATTGTGAAAGAAAAACGTGCGGGACCAAAAAACGTAACCTTTCAATATCATCCCAAATAAAGACCACACATAACAAATCTGAGATCGGACTCAAAGACAAGAAGTGTTTGCATAGGAAAGACGACGATAAAGCTAAGGGCGTAATGCCCAAAATTGCGGCGCCCTTGGCAAACCACATCCTTATGAAGACATTCTAGGTTTACGAACGAGTGTGATATTTAAGAGTGACCGTTTTATTTAGTTTTGGTGGAAGTGAACTCGTCAGAGTATATATTCAATACATTAAAATATCTCAATAAGTTTCAATGTGAATTAGCACTTAAAGGAATCAAAACCTTAAATGCAGTTGAAAGGAAGATTTTTGTTCACACCAAATATTGTAACATTAACGGTAAAATAAAAAAAGAGTTGCGTGATTTCTGTCATGCTATGGAAGATCTTAAAGTTATTCAGAAGATTCTTAAAGGAAATTTGATACATAGGTTACGTTGTATGAAATTTTAATTCTGTTGTTTGAAAACTGACGATTTCACTGCCACGCCAGCATTTGAAGTAGTCAACTGCGCTTGCCACCTTTGTTGAGGATCAGGGAAGGTTAGATGTAAACGCCGACAATATCGCGAGGTTAGTCTAGTTAAGAAATATCTCCAAATCAGACATTCTATAACCAACAACAGTTGCATTATTTTTTAATATGAATGGATCTTACAATGCAATAACAAATTAATAGACTGTTTTAATGCTTTAATGAATCTGCTAGATACAATAATGTAATTGTATTGACAATCTCAGTAATAACAAATATCAGTTTGTTTGACGTGTTGTAGTTCTTTCTCTTTAATTCAAGAATTCATTACTTTTTTGTCGCATAGATACAAATCGAACCATTGATTTTGTATCTGTTATGATTGGATTGCACTCTTACTTATGTCAGAATAACAGCTATCAAGCTTGACATCTTAGATTTAAAACTTTTATATTAATAAAAAAATTTGTCCTTGGTTTTACTTTTTAACTTGTATACTTAATAATTGTGACCTAATTGACCTTATCAGCTTTATCTTAAATTATAATAATTAATTATTGTCATATCTAGTTAATTATTAGTTTCATTTCTTAGAAATGAAAACATTAATATCTATTCTTTTCTATTTGTCTATTCGAAAAACAAAAGAACGCGTGACTGAAAATGGCTTCGTTTCACAAGAATTCAGACAGTGAAAGTGTTATTTATTAAAGCATTATTTAAAATATGAAAACAAGTTGTATCGAAGTTTTAATACAATGTTAATTTAATGACTGCTCGGTATTCAAGTTGCTAGGTAGATAAAATTAATGAAAATATTTCGACAAAAGCCAAATGGGACTGTTCAGGTGGCTCCCTTGCTATTAGTTTGTTGGTAATGGAATTCTGATTTAAACTTAGATAGATAACTAATTTAAACTATTTGTAGAGAATGAGATGAATATATTTTTGTCTATGATCGAAGGTTAGGTGATTTTTAATGAAAGTGCACGAAGTTTTTACGCTAGCGTTACTTAGTTCTCGCTCTATAGTGTCAGCTACAATAGCGTCTTCACTATCAAACTTTGTTGTGTATTTCCAGAACTCTATTTGGTAAAGGTTTTTTTTAATAAAATTCTTATCTATAACGAACAACCTAATCGAATATACTAGGATCATATCGTACGATACCCATACTTAGTAAAATATAAAGAAATTATACATCTTCTAATTATCCTGGCGAGTCATCGTCATCCTATCATTTATATCCAGAAGGCTCAAATATTAAAAACGAAAGAGCGTTTGAATTAAAATATACGTCATTTAATAATATAATATAATAATATTTATTCCATAATCCAGACATAATCATATGAACATAAAATACAATCATGTAAGAAGTGATCGTCGGCAGCTTAATGAAATGTCTTCACACTGATCTGATAATGGAAAATCAATCAGTCGCTGATTGCTAAGTTTACTAATTTAAAAATAAAATTTGCCAATACCATCTAGAATTTTATTTACAGTATTGGCTAGTTCATATAGCATACACAATATTTATCAATATAAATAGAGTATTGTACCACTTATCAAGTAAAATCATCAGTCAAAAATACCTTAAGGTTAGCTTTAATTTGCTAGTCATGCTAACTAGCATGGATGGTAGCATACGTTGTTATAGCTGGTATTATAGAGGAAAAAATATGTGCCACATTAAGCTTACAAAAATCACTTGGCCTTATAAATTTGTATTGATAGACATCAGTGCTTTGCGACGAGGTTCTCCAGGAGTTTTGTAACATACCCAGGCATATGTGCTGTCTGTGTGTCAGGAATCAATACCATTGCATAAGTTTGTATATATTGTTAAGAATAGTCTAAAGGCACATGGCAATGCTTTGAATGTACTGAAAATAAACAATTGAGTATTTTTATATAGTTTTACTGAGTACCCTTACGTTGTTTATATGAGTTACAAGTTTAAGTTTTTGTTAGAAAAATAAATCAGGCATCTTGAGAAATAATCAAATTTAGATCATCACCATTATTATATTAGCCATATGACGTCCACCGTTGGACATAGGCCTCCCCAAGTAATCTCCAATAGGACTGGTTGGATGTTGTAATTTAGATAACATATATACACCTCGACACAAAAACAAACTCAAATATCATCATATTATAAATATTTGCTCTAGGTGAGAATTGAACCCACAACCCTCGGCACAGAAGATCTGCTCCATCGGGACCGTCAAAATTCAATTCTTTTCGAATAATACAATTTTGCAATAAACTTCGATCTTCTTGGTGAGGTACATGCAAATGGCTTATTGAAAAAAACACTAGTTGAGGTTAAAAGTTTCCTTTAATTTTACTAGATTAGAACTGGAATTCTTTTGATGACATTTTTGGAGATTAATGGAAGAGAATGGGCCACTACCCGGGCTCACTGTTCGATGAGTATTACGTGCCTTCAAGAGCTTAGTCCTTGAGAGATAATCCATTTTGGGTTTTCCAATACTTAAGTTGTAGGTTATTTTACATGTTGTATGAAAAGCCTGAAATACATAGAATATAACTAATGAAGATTATATTAACATATCTCAGGCTTCAGATGGTACTCAAACTTGCATATTTCTATTGACTTTAAGCTACTGAGACCTTAGCAGACACTTCAAATTTTCAGTAGTTTATTTGGTCTATTATCATTTGATATATAAATAATAAAAAATAAATTGCGTAGAAGAACTAATCAGCTTTTACAAAGCAATTCTTTTCTTAAACAAAGGTACCTTTTTTCATATTTTTTTATATGATAATAATTTTAGGAAATCCACTAAATAAAATTTGAAAGCTTTTTGTAAAATATCGTAACATATAAAAAAAAATCCCCAAAAACAGAGCTGTCTCCAGAGTTTGTCAGTCTTAGCTTAATAAACTAAAAGATAAAAAGCAAACTCGTTAAAACATTTTATAAATTGGAACTAACTGACGTGTACACTCAGTACTGGTAGAAACATAAATTGATGTTTACATATCGTCATCACATCAGCTGAAGGACGTCCACTGTTGGATCTACGTCATCCCAAATGATATAAATAAAGTTAATTTACATACGGCATACAACCAGCACAATCACCATATCAACCATTGGACATGTTTCCTCAAGAAAGAGGAAGTTTAGCCCATATTGCCGCGCTGGGCAAGCATGATGGCAAACGAAGACGTAGCATTACTACAAAAATACTGCTGACCATCCTCGCTTAGTAAACTAGAGCTAGGTTATTTAGGAAATTATCATACCAGCCATTGAAAGTCCATTGATGAACATAGGCCTCTCTAAACAAAGGGGGAATTTTACCCATGATTGCCGCACTGGACAAGCGTGTTGGCAATCGCAGAGCGCAGCTTTCGCGACGGAGATGCTGCTGCCCATCCTCGCCCTGTGCATTTGAGCTGCATTGTCTCGGCTGTTGCTACATTATCCACCTTAGTCACCTTTTACGACACCTGGTACAGGGGGAGGTATTATTCTACTCAGCCGGTGCCTCACGGCACCTCATTTAGGAAATACATACCGAAAACTGGCAGTTCCGGCACCTCAGTAGCCAATAACGACACCTGGTACAGGGAAGATTCTATTCTACTCCGCCACTACCCCACGGCTAACACTGCGGTCTGAATAATATCCTTGGGGTATTGGCAGAGAAGGTAGAATAGTAGAAGCTGCACTATATCAGCTGTTGTCTGTCGGTTACCGATAGATGGCGGTATATCCACCCGACAAAATGTAGCTCACATGCAACAGAGAGGATCAAATGTTGGCTTTCATGCTTTACCCATCGTGCAAACCTAGTGCAGTTTTCTTATGTCAAATCTACCTTCATAACTAAGCATTCAAAACTAAGTTTTATTAAAAAAGCACTCAAGTCTAAATTAGCTAAGCAACAAACCAAATCAAATTTAACTCGGGACCGTCAATATTTGCCGAGATACGAGTCAAAGTTTCGGTTTCCACTATTAGGTGAGGGTTTGGATGTTTAACACATTTATCACGAAGTAGTAAGCCGAGCCGCAAATACTTACACGACTAACCACCTTGGTTTATTTAACACATTTACAATAAACTTTGCGGCCGGCACAGTTGGAGTCAAGAGTTGAAGACCGAAATAAACGCAGGTTAAATTATGCAAACCGCAGTGATCTGATGATATGTTTATCGAATGTTGTGTACTTAGAGACAGGGATAGTTTTCGCATCATATTTAATTCACACGCATTCACACATCTTAAAAATAGACTTGACTCCGAGATATAAAGCGTAAAGCACTACATAGCTCGCCTTATTCTATCCATGATGTACCGGCAGAGTAGAATAGTAGCTCTACCTATACCAAGTTTTGTAAGAGGCGGTACCAGAACCGACAGATGGCGGAATATCCATTCGAGACAATGCAGCTCAAATGCATGTAAGGACGGGGATGGGCAGCAGCATCTTTGTCGTAAAAGCTGCGCTCTGCGATTGTCAACACGCTTGCCCAGCGCGGCTATTATGGGCAAAAATTCCCCTCTTTTTGGGAGGCCTATATTTATCTAGGCCTAGGTCTATGACTTTTAATGGCTATAAATCATCATCATCTTGTCAGCCTATAATTGCTACGCTGGACAGTCGTGGCGGCAATCGCAGAGCGCAACTTAACGACTAGGATGCTGATGCCCATCCCCACCCTGTAGGATTTAAGCTGCGGTATATTGGATGGATACCGCCATTTGTCTGTTCTGGTACCTCAGTCGCCTTTTACGGCTAGGTACAGAGAGAGGTACTTTTCTACTTGGCCAATATAATAACGCTATCTTATCTCTCCCAATAAGGGCAGTTGTGTGCAGTAGCAGGATGCAGGAATAGGACCACATATTGATAAACAGTCTCACATCTTTTCCGCGGACGCTGGAACTTTAAACTAGTCAATCAAACAGCATTAAACTGGTCAAAAATAAAATTGCGGTCTAGACACAATGAAACATCGGTGTTATTACTACGTACATCCTTTAAGCTACAGTAATTTTGTCTAGAAAGGCAATAACTTTGAAAAATAGATCTTAAATAATTTTATATTAAAACATGAAATAAACAACCATCATCAGTATATATTAAGAAAAAAATAACAATAAATAATGCGAAAATAGGTGCGTAAATTACTGCTAGCGCCATCTTTTGTTTTGTCAATGAAAATCAATAGGCAATATTGAATGAATACTGCTTTTATAAATAATATAAATTTGAATGTAACAACTTAACTCAAAGACTACTTGATCGGTGTTGAAAATTATTACACAATTAAAAATTTTTAGCTTCACCGAGTAATACATATAAATAATACATACATTACATATAATAATAATTTAGTAGGCCCTGCCTAAAATGACATTATGTAAACGAGATTTGTATTTTTGTACGCTTAGAACAAATATATTATTCATAACCTACTGGACAGATTTTCATAATTACTTGAAAGTAACTACGGCACTTAAAACAAAAATATGTTGAATATTTGTCTGTCTATCTGCAACTCATAAATTTTAGCAAGACACGAGTTTAACATTTTCAATTAAGACAGACATTATGATGGACGTCAATCAAGAGAAAAACACACAAGAGAGCTAACAAATTTTCACGCCAAATAACTTTATTTAAATCAACGAGTACACATCGAATTTATTATTCTGTCACTTTGAAATATTAGTTTACATTTTGTTGACACTATCAGCGTTTATACAAACGAATGCCTTCGCATAATTCGTAAAATTCCTAGAATTTTCGCCTTAGTAGTTAATGATGCGTAAAGTAAATTTGTAATTTTGTTTATTTTACTTCGATATAAGTGTCTTTGCCGTGAGGTACCGGCAGAGTAGACTAGTATCTCCCTCTGCACCAGGTGACGTAAGAGGCAACTAAGGTACCTGAATACTGCCATCAATCGTTTTTGGTACCTTAGTAGGTTCTTACGACACCTGGTACAGAGGGAGGTACTAATATACTCCACACGACCTTAATTAACCATATACAAAATTGTTATGAACCCTTAAGTAGTCCGGGCGGGTAACTAGTTATAGTTTAAAAAAGGCTCGACCGACCCATTTTTCCAATCGCACAGATTGGCTATTAAATGAATGAACTACAAAACGGCTTCTATTCACGCAGTTTATGGGTTTCCTTTATAGCGATTATAAGCAGTAAAAGTACAGATTGTTACTGCCCCATAAACAGTTGGCGATAGCTGCAATTTGTGATAAATTTAATTGCGAAAGCTGTAACTTTTGTCCTTACGGAATTGAAAGTGTCGTGATACGAATAATCAGAATAGATCATCATACATTCATCATCATTATCATACTTTGTACTAGAGGTAAACACTACCCATAGACAGGTACGGTGGTGCAAATGCCAGTGATCATGTCTTGTGCGCCTAGGGTCGAGGGTGCGATCCCAGAGAAGCAAACATTTATACAGTGAACATTTGTATTATTCTGTATCTAGTTGTTAAATATGTATTCAAGTGTTATATTCATAATTCCTTTGTTGTTTGTTGTCCATTATTGCTCCAAGCTACTTTTCTTGGAGTCAAACTAATGTATTGTAATGTATTGTTGTGTAAATTATACAAAGGTGGTCACATTTCTACAGCAAAAACAGTATTTGCAATGTTGTATTCTGGTTTGAAGGGTCAAAGAGGAAGTGATTTTACTGGTTAATGTATACATAATATGTTTAAATCACAACGTCGGCAATGCGCCAATGTTATCTTTGTGATGATATGAGCGTGTATAGGCTGCAGCGGTGATTACTATCACTTGAACCATATGCTTGTTGGTTGATTTATACTTAGGTATATATCCTAAACAATTTTAGGTAGCATTACAGTAGTAATTATTTAATTCAGTTTTATGGTAAAAAAATACAATATTTTATACACATTTATAATGTCATTATTTTAGCGAGACCTATGTCTGATGATGGTATGCAGTTACGCGATTTGACCGGCCCGATAACTCAGATGGTAGTAAATTTATCTTGTGCACTAAGGGACTTGGGTTTGATCCCTACCCAGGACAAACATTTGTATAATGATATTTTTGTTTGTTCTGTGTCTGGGTATTCAAAATATATATTCTATTGTTCATTTGTGATTCCTGTTGCCTGATGTCCGTAACACAATAGTACAGTGTGAGATCTATTGTCAATTAAAATAAAAAATTTTGGCCGCTGCGCCAGAAAATAACTTTAGAGTCACACCTCACGTCACATTCTTTGTCTCCCGTACGCTCTTGCCAGCTACGATAACCTTAATCAGAAATAAAAGAGTAGTAATTAGTACTTTATAGACTAAAGTAGCTCTGTCATTACATATGCTGTAAGATGTGACTAAAGTTACGTCCTGGAATTGTCTGGGGTAACAATTAATAGAAAAAAATTTTCATGAAATGTTGTAAATTAAAATAAAACTACTTTAGCATTAAATTATTGCCACTATTGCAAATGGTTGTCATAAAATGGTAACCAAAACGTCGGAAAATTTAAAAGATTAAATAAACCGAGTAGCTATGTTTGCTGATATATAAATGTTCCAAAATATTGTGTTCTAAAAATGATAAAAATGGTACCTGACCTTTTTGTTTAGCTTTGGACATCTTGCTGATATGAATGTAAGGGTATTAGATTATAACGTTGGAAAAACGTGGAACAGAAGCAGTTTCATGTATTGTCACGAGTTAAGCGTGGTAAGCCGAGAGGTACGAGCAGAATAGAATAGTGCGTTCCTCTGTTCTGTGTGCTCTGTGTGTCTTTCAAGTATCGTAAGAGGCGCTGACGTAGCGGAACCGATAGATGGCGGTATATCTATCCGAAAAAGTGTAGCTCAAATGCAGAGGGTGGGGACGGGCAGCAGCAACCTCGTCGCAAAAACTGCGCTCTGCGATTGCAAACGGAGAATTATGGGCAATCCCATTCTTGGGGAGGTCTATGACAAGCAGTGGAGTTCCTACGGCTTTAATGATGATGATGATGATTGAGGTAGACAATGCAACATTTTGCTTAGACTTTACTGTAAGTGTGAATATTAAACCTAGATCTATGACCTGTCTGGTGAAGGCAAATGATTTAATGTAGGCTTGAATTTAACGGTCCATTTGTCTAGCCACTTATAACCCTTACAGTCTACTTGGTCAGAAGGGGTTAAAAAAGATTAATTATGTATAGTTTTTCATATTTATTTTAATCTCTATTTATTATCAAATTAACTATTTATACAAATAAAATGGAAATTAATTGCCCGTATCTAATATAGAATCAAAATTTATCACTTTTATCAATCGTTTTTAATTTTTTGTAGCAAATTTCTTAGCCAGCCAAACTATCTACGTCAAGACTTTTAGCAACAGATAGCATGTATTATAGCTTGGATAAAAATAATGTTCTTTTATATAATAATATTTATTATAATATACGAGTATAACATATGTTATATAATTTTTTCGTAAAAGTAATAAGTGTAATCAACTGTGTATCACAAGTAATTAATTTTATGTACCAAGCAAAATATTTTTTTTCAATAGATTGCCTCCTAAAGCTAATATATTAAAATGATTTTTTATAAAAATATAAAAAATAATTAAAATTTAATGTAACATTACTCACATATTTTAGAAAATGGAATGAGCAAAACTTTTTTATAACAATATGTTTTATGTGTTTAAGTAGTTCAATTAGTAAATATTAACGACATATGAAAAATTCATGGAATTTTACATTTTTTAATAAAATCAGAGCAGGTATTTTAATTTATATTAATTAGTTAATTTACAACTCAATGGCACACATAAATATAAAAAAATATTAAAGTAAATATTTTATATGTTCAATTCAAACTATCATTGTTCAAATTATAGCTTTTAAACATTCTTTAAGTCAATTCACATATCAAACGGCTTAAATGTAACTTTTGGTAATTTAGTAACAGTACCAACATCCAGAGTCCTAGTAATCAAAAGAGCAAATTGAAACCTAAACTATTCTCCAATCTTCCATTTGAAAATAAATTGCAAGTATTAATTAACATAGTCCAGATGTGAGAGCGGGTGAAGTTAAACGAAGGTGCATAGTTCGCCCACGCCCCTCGGAGAGAGGAATGTTACGGATACCAACATTCGGATATGAGTACTGATAATACAGACTTGCCAACGCGCGGAGTCTGCGTTAACGAATAAGATAAAGAGATGTGTAAAAGAACCAAACAACATGGTCTAGAGGATTAGCAAGATGAAGTAGCAATCTTTAGGGCACTGAGCACGACTGGGATGAAGACCACGTTTCGGCAAGCTCAGCATAGGATGATCTCCCACAAGACACGATCTGGCTAACACTGTAGGAATGCGCTAGTTCCAGGCCACGTAAACTGGAGGCACATATATATATTTATATGCGTACACAGCAAGTGCAGTGTAGGGCGTCTATCCGCAAGATGGACAGACAATCTGATTAAAACTGCAGGATCGCGTTGGACGTAGGCCACATACAACCAGTCGTATTGGAGATTACTTTGGGAGGCGTTTATCCAGCAATAGACGTCTTATAGGTGACATGATGATGATGTTGATGCAATAGCGTCTGTATGTACTTCACTGTATGTACTTAATAAATGTATATTATTTTGTATCACAGTTATCATTTTCTGCTATATAATAGAAAACAAACGAGTCAACGCGTTACCTGACGGCAAGTTTAACACACACAGCATCGCTCATGGACAAACATCAAACACCAAATGGCAACATCAAAGGAATCACCGACGCGTTGCCGGCGTTTAAGAGTATAGGTTTTGTTCTTTAATTATTAATTCCATAAACTTGACATAATTTGTATCAAGGTTACTATTATCCGAATATAAGTAAATTATCTTGTAGTACTTTTCTAAGAAAGTAAGAGAGATCTAAGATTAGATTTAGTTTTGCTCTCGAATATCCGTTAATTTCGTATACGGTCGCGGAGATCGATTACATCCCTACTCGGAATGACTAATCCCGCCTCATAGTTTAGTGATCCTGAAATAAAGAACAAACTAAACTTCACCACTAGATAAAATACTTTACAACCTAAAAGTTGGAATTTTTAACTTGCACGTAAAGTTTAAGAGATCAATTTTGTGTACCAAGTTTAATTTTAAGATGCTGGGAAAATCTTTTTTTTCGCTTTGAACTTGGTTAAGTTTTTTGTAAGACTATCGGTGTCTTAGAGGTTCGCAATATTTATAGTTTTTCTTCTTTTATAATTTTTCCCTATCCAATTTTTAAACAGAATATACATATAAATTTATAAAGTTGGTTCGGAGTTCCTTGATGTTCTTTGTTGTATTTAGAATATTACAGTAAAACAATACTTTACAAAATAACTTCTATATTTTAAAATCAAGGTTTCAGTTACCGCTAGCAACCGTTTTCAATAGTGACAAAACTATTGATAACACCGGTAATATAATTATAAATATGTTTGGAGAAAAACAGTTCTTCAATTATTTATGTATTAATAAATAATCTATAATTATTAACAATATTTCAGTGTCCGTTCGTAATATCAAACATATTTCAAATATTAATTATATAATCGCTTGAAGAATATTTTATAGGAAATTTATACATAAAACAAAGAAAATATTGTTATGAAAAATATCAATATTTTCTTAATAAATTTTATTAGTGTCATATAGTAAATAAGCTGGATTATGGTTTTCGAAAATTGTTACCTGTTATGGATTATTAACTCGCATAGGACTGTTACAAGTTCAAGAAATTTAATTTAGAATTCTTATATGCATTGCATTTGAACATTTTCAGTATCTGTTCACGTTCATTAGGACCGAAAAGCAGTGAAACCAAATTTTACGGGAACAAAATCTGTTACACAACTTTCTGTTAAACTATATGGTTTAAACTTGATAAGTACAACCAGTACAAAGTCTCATTTAATCATTTACAAACACAAAGATAAATTCGAAAGCACACATCCCCTCAATTACAATACAATTAAGTCGTCTGTACAAAAGTAAAAACAAACATTTACAGCGAAATACACTAAACCCTATTCACGTATCAAAATACAAAGCACGTCGCAAAAGATGTAGGTGAGCGTTAAAAGCAGCTTTCAAAGAGTTTCCAAGATGCGATGAAAATAAGGCACAAATGAGCGCTGCGTCCCGCGCCGCGGCACGTACCGTCTGATGGTACTGCTGTGTTGGAGAAACTTATGAGGATACACTGCTTATACTTGGCGAAAACAAAAGACTGCTTACACTTGGTGGAAACAAAAGACTGCTAATATTTGAAGAACAAAAATTAGTACTTATACATGATTGAAATAAAAGAATATACATGCTGTCAATAGTCAATATGAATTAAACTGTAAAGAACTTATATTAAATAAGATATAGTCCTTCTATGTTCCGAATGTTAACCCTTTTTATTTCCAAAGTATTGAAAGCACGCACAAGATTTATACTTGGATAGTGTCATTTACTTTTGAAATTATCTATACTGATATTATAAAGAGGAAAGATTTTATTGATTGTTTGTTTGATACCGCTGAACTTAAAAACTACTGAACCGATTTAAACATTTATCATGATGGTTACTTTCTCCATTAGAGACCTGCTTCTTTTATAAGAAAAATTGGCTTGATTATATTTTCAAAGCTTAAATATGGGACCGTTTTCTAAAATAGAAATATGTAAACAAGATTTGTATTTTGTACGTTTGTAACAAATAAATACACAAATAATCAAACTGATCTCTACAACTCTTTTAATAAATAGAAACATACCTTATCAGTAAGTGATATAGGTATTGTATCGCCATATTATGAATTGGAATTACACGGATTATAAACTAAAGCTATTAGCCGTGAAGTACCGGCTGAATAGTATCTCCCCCTGTATCAAGTGATGTAAGAAGCGACTGAGGTGTCTAAACCAATAGATGGCGGTATATACAATCAAAACAGAGTAGCTCAAATACACAGGCCGGGGATGGGTAGCAGTATCCCCGACACGAAATATGCATTCTGCATTGCCAACACGTTTGCCCAGCGTGGCAACTATGTGTCAAATTCTCCTTTTCTTGGGGAGGCTTATGTCCAGCAGTGGACTTTCAATGATTGATATAATGATGTTTCGCTAATATTATATAAACATTTTTATAAACAGTTATATTTCAACAGAATGTAAATCATTTTTAAAATACGATGTGATCGCAGAAATGACATGCGTGTTTGAAAATTTATTTTATCTGACAGTTGTGATAATTATTAATGAGTGATATCGATAGCACATACCTTAATATATTTTGTTCCTAAATACAATGAACAGCATTTTTTAATATAATATATTTTTTGACTTCGTGATAACTCGGGCATACTCTGGTAACTACAGCATTAGACGTCAAGCCATGGTGGACTGAAGATTTTACTGGAACTGCAGAATTGCGTTCCTTTGGGGAAAACTGTACCTCACTTTTGTTTTTATTGATTAGTCAACTAACATGTATTAAAGTAAACCTGACCGAAGTCTGTACACACGTTCTATAACAAGGATATCAAAAGCGCATTGCCAACCTTTTGAAATGAAGATATCTGGTCACTACCTAGTAATTTCACTGCCTCCCTCAGTGAGGAACCAATCTGGTACCAGCATAATAGTAAGTACCTCCTCCTATACCAGATGTCGTAAGAGGTGACTGAGGTATCGGATCCGACATATGGCGGTATATCCACTAAGTAGTTCAAATGCAACAGAATTTACGCTCTGCGATTACCACCAAGCTTGCCAAGCGTGAAAATTCTGGGCAAATTCTGGGCAGTAGTTGACGTTTTGCGGCTGCGTATGATGATGAGGAATTAATACAAAAGACCTTTGTTTAAAGTATACTTCTATACAGCTGATGTGATGCCGATAATAAGCCACAAAAAAAATTAAGATTTCTTAAATTGTCTACTCTGCGACTAACACATGCCATACAACATTATAGTAAACTAACTATGTTCTTCTATCTTCATCTTAACTAAAGATTCATCTCAAGCAAAGAATCGACCCAGAAACTATAACATAAAGACTATTCATAATTCCGCTCAGAATACCACATCAGTCCTCGCTCGAATGTAAGCCACGGGAGAACTAATTCCTTGAGGAATGGAAGCGATGCGGGGACTGCAAGCGTAAAGGGGGTGGGGTGGAGGGAGAAAGGGGGGTGGGAGGAGGACAAAGGCTGCAACGACAATTGTCTTACGCAAACATCTCCGTTTTATACCGCGGTATGACTCCCGAATCGGATGCAAATGTGTTCTTTGGTATAATCGCGTACAGTAAATAGTTTCAGGTAAGACATGTTGTTGGGACTTTGCATGCAGATGTTTGCCGCAAACATGTAGGAACAAAATATTTGTTTTTCAGCAATTCAATTTAACTCATATTTAAAGATAACATTGAAATATACACCATTCATGAACATCGTAGCATTCGTAGAATGTCCACTGCTGGACATCTGCTCACCAACAAAATTACCACTTGAAAAAGCCGCGCTAATTAGGCGTCGTGGCTTGTAAAAAAGTTGCCCATTCTCAAGATATACCACCATCTGATTATACCAGATTCTCAGTTACCTCATTATTTGGCAAAAAGTCCCCTCTTGCATCAGGTGTGATACAAGCGGAGTTCCTGTTTTACTCTGTTGGTAGGTACTCTTTGACAAACACTAATACGCAGCTTAATTACTTTTGTTGTTGATGCGAGCACTATTATATATGTAATAGTCTTTAGATTTCAGGCACACTTAACCACTAAAACAATGTGAACAAAATAACCTTTAAAAAATTTAATATTTATCTCTGACGTTGAATTTTTACATAGAATATAGTAATAATTAAGGGTACCTCCTTTTATTTTGGTCTAACTTAATCCGTGTACATACAAACATATTAGGTAAGGGATCAGAAATTGTGCCGGTGGTATAAAGTAAGGGATTACTAGAGTGATTTAATATTTCATCATCATCATTCCAGCCATTGGAAGTCCACTGCTGGACATCGGCCTCCCCAAGAAAGGGGAAATTATGCCCATAATTGCCGCGCTGGGCAAGCGTGTTGGCAATCGCAGAGAGCAGCTCTCGCAACGGGAATTCTGCTGCTCATCCACGCCCTATGCATTTGAGCTGCACTATTTTGAAACGATATACCGCCTTCTATCAGCTTTGGTACTTAAATCGCTTTTATGACACCTGGTACAGGGGGAGGTACTATTCGTTCTGCCGTTATTTTACAGCACAGCCGACTTAATATTTATATATATTAATTTAGGATAATTTACAATATAAATACTAACCAAACTAACTCTAAATATGATAAGTTTTTAGGCTAACAGATAATGATAACAGACAGTTAGCCTAAAAACATGGTTTAGGCTATCAGACAACAAAAAATTACATTCACTACTACATGAAAACAGATTAAATAAAAATGTTAATAAAAATAAATTTTCTGGGTGGCGTTTGAACCCACATCTATTGCCGCACAAAATAGTAAAACCAAGGTTAAATAAGTCACAAAAAACAAATAAAACATACTACCGACACTAATGGAATGGTTAAACAATTCCTTCACTAAAATATGCGAGCGGTTTACCGGCGTATGTCTTCCAGAAGTACAGCTGTAAGCCTAATACAACATTTTAACAAACCGAGTCGGGTAAGTAAATCGTCCTGGTCACGCTACCCGAGCCACTACGAGGGATGAAGGGGAGAAATTAACGACCGAGGCAGTTATGATGACGTTGACTGACTCGTTTCGTGTACGAAATTTTTTGCCAAATAATAGATCAGTAATGTAAATCATATTTATCTATTAAATGACATAAATCCACTTTTTATTAATTTTTTTTATTGGTAATATTCGCTAATTGTATGAGCGGTACCCAATTTCGCAATCAAATGCAAATTATACAATTAAAATTTAAATACTTTTCTTTGTGAACTTTACTATTTGTGATATTGCGAACCACGGAGTACCGTCGCAATAGAAAAGTACCTTTCTCTGACCTAGGTGTCGTAAGAGGCCGCTGACAGACAGACAGACAGCGTAGATTAAATACTACGCGGTAAGGATGGGCAGCAGCATCCTAGTCACGAAGTTGTGCTCCGGAATCGACTTTAGATAGCTGATGTGATGATAGCATAATTATTTTTGATATACATCTCACAATCTGATCATTTAGTGTTCAGAAAAGGTACAATACATCTTTATATCAGCCATTGGGCCACTGCTAAACTAAACTTACCTATGGAAAGAGAAATTTGCCAATAATTACCACGATGCGTAAGCGTGGTGGCAATATCGCAGAGCGTAACTTTGCAGTAAGATTACTGCAGTCCATACTCACTCTGTTACAATTAAGCTACACTGTTTCGGGCGCAGTACCTCAGTTGCCTCTTACGTCACCTGATACAGGAGGGGGCACCATAGTTATACTCCACCAGTGCCACAGGGCTAGGAGGCAGACACGAACCATTATTTTCCATGCTGTTTGGTGGGTAGGTTGTATTAAACGTTCTACATACCTTCAAAAAAAGAGCGGTAAGACGTCCACTGCTGGACATAGGACTCCAAGTGAATTCCAGTAGGACCAGTTGTATACGGCCTGCGTCCAGAGCTAAACAGATCGTGTGTCCACCTATTGGTGGACGCCCTACGCTTTGCTTGCCGGTACTTGCTCTCAATTCAAGAACCCTGTGACTTTATTATTTATCATGCTAAGGGCCCTGCCCTCTGCCAGTTCAAATTACTAATCCACGCTTCTATGTCCGGTAACTATAACCGGTACTTCCACGGATCTCCTCATGCCTGACAGATACACCTAATATTGCTCTCTCCATAGGTCGTTGGGCTGTATTGAGTGGGCATGGCAAATAGATAGAGATCACGTTTCGCTGCCACAAGATATAGCTGGTTACACATAGCCGATTGGAGAAACTGACCTCAAGTACATATAATCTAGCTGTCCTGGCTAACATTCTTCTGCTTTATTTATATAATTATATATGTGTGTGATAAATTACTAAGATGACTATTACATAATAGGGGTTGGTTATAGAAAGGTAAAAAATAAGAGCTCAATGTATATATAATGCCACTTTTAAAAGAAATAAATAAAATCGTAGAGTTGGTAAACCCTTATTACTTAGGGGTACAAAAATACCCAGACCTACAGAACATGCATGTAAAATTTTAAAAGAATCCGTTTTAGAGGAGTGTTTTTACTAACACGAGAATTTTATATATTAGATTAAAGACTCTTACAATGCTAACTTTCCTATTAATACCAGAATATGCCCCGTTGCTAAAATGACATCGTTGCATGCCAAGCCACCATTACCAATAGCAGTACTGTCTTCGCCCTAAACGGGCACGATTTATTATTATAATTCAAGTTTTAAATACCTGAACTTTAGCGGTTCACCCCCCATTTGCGTGATGAATCGTGGGAATATTTCGTGTTGCGCTTTTGAAGATTTGTACAAATGGTGGGATATTTGTGTTGTGAACTGTACAAATAAATGGTTTATACTGTCGTACAGAAATAGTTTATTTTTTACAAAACCAGCCATTGAAAGTCCACTGCTGGACTGCTGCCACCTCTTCAAGAAAATAGATTTTTTTTTTCACAATTACCGCGCTGGGCAAGCGTGTAGTCAATCGCAGAGTGCAGCTTTCGCGACGAAGATGCTGCTGCCTATTTCCGCCCTGTGCATTTGAACTGCACTGCTTCGGATGGATATACCGCCATCTGTCGGTTTGAAATCTGGTGCAGTGGGAGGTACTATTCTATTCTGCCGGTACCTCACGGCACTATAAATTACTACTCTTCAATGTATGTACATACTAGGTGATCCGTATATACCTAAATCACAAAAAAAATTGCGTGTAAAAATTGTGATACACACTCTCCTTATTCTCCACAAGGATCAGACTAATACAGTAAGTAAATAATATTAAAATCGGTTCAGTAATTAAAAAAATTATTTAAGTAATTAAAAATAAAATAAAGAAAACCTTAAATATTAAATCCATTAATGGAAAGATATGATATAAAAAAATCACATTTCAGACATTGCCAAGGTGAGTAGTATAAAATACTTTCGTGTTAATTTACAATAATATATGTTAAAAATACCAATAACAAAGATTGTAAAAAAATCCTAAAGCCGATACCAATTACACGTCTGACGACGATGACTACAATGACATATATCAATGTTGTAGTACAATCTAGACACGCGGTAGTGTGTCAAGCCAAGTTTAAGAAATAGAACTGGCGAGCCGCACCGTGTGTAATATTACACAAACCATTTGGAGCCACTTTTGACCCCTTCATAAATCAAAAACTTTTTCACATAAACGTATCAAATTTGGCTTATATATTGAGACTTGCAAGAAACATATGTGTATTAAATTTCATAAGCTTATCTCAAACAGTTATTTAGATATAAATGACCAAAAATCCTCATTTTTATCATTGACTGACTAATTGACTGACCGATCTATAGATCAAAACAAACCAGTTTCAGGTGACATAGAGAGTTAAAATTGGTATGCAGTTAGGTAATTAGATGAATACAAAGGAAAAAATAATAAACTGACAATTTTTAAATAATATGAGTCTATTATGAACGTTTAACATATACCTAATTAGTGCCTGTACCTAACTTACCTTAGGCTACAATACATTATCTTATGTTATAAGAAGATATGATATGTTATACTGTTACCCATTAATAAATTTCAGGACTGACCATTGAACTTGGTACACATTTAGATCTGACTTCTTTTATCGTTTAAAACTACAGCCAAGACATTTATTATAATATTGAACTTTGCTCTAATTTCACATTTATTTTCACAATTATTGGATAGTAGTTAATAGATTATTACATAGACAGTACTGTTACTACTACAATTACATATGTCAATGTAGTTTACGCTGCCGGTACCTCGCATAAATCAGAGTGGCACAAATACAACTCCCATATATATGCTTTGTGATTGTCACAACTTCTGCCTAATGCGGCAAAATTTTCCTTTAAGAAGCCTATATCCAGCAGTAACGTCCTATGGCTGCTCTGATGAATGAAATAAAAATTTAAAAATGTTTAAACTCCTATTATGCGTTCTGGCATATTGTCATTTCATTTTATTTGCACAACTAATCCTTATTTTAAGTCAAATAGAAATGTGTTTGAGAAATGAATTCTATCTCCACGAAAATCTCTCTGACGGCAAAACATGCGCGTCCTTTGTGCTATTTAATGGTCTCAAATTATACGAAGTAATTGCACCATGTTATTTGAATTATTCTCTTTATTTATGTCCTTTTAGCCTTAGTTCTATCAAATTCCTTATATTCCTTCGAGCACCTATTCTTTTTTGCCTTTTCAAGCAATTTAAGTTTTGTCGTGTCGAAAGATGCATGCTGGAGACAAGTCTCGTCGTTCATGACCATTTACTCTGGATTTTGAATGAATAAAAGAGTTTGAATGTTTGATTTCTCTGGATTAGGTTTAAAGTGGGACTGACCTGATATTTTGTATTAGGAGTGTATGCTCCTGAAATGGGATCCGGGCGATGACGAAATGCCCAAAATGAGAAAGAGAAATTTTGGGATGGAGTGAGAGATACTTTGAGGAATGCAAGGCAGAATGAAAGGATAGTAATGTTAGAAGATTTTAATAGTTGCGTTGGAGTTAACGTGACGGGTATGAGAAAGTGATCGGAACGTATGGTGATGTTAGAATCAATGAAAATGGAATTAATATCTTGGATGTATGTTTGGAATGGGGTCTTTGTGTGACAAACACGTTATTTCATAAGAAGATTCGCATCTCTACATTGGGAAGAGAAAATGCAAAAAATATATTAGACTTTGTGATAGTTGATAAAAGGCTCAAATAAAAGGTTATAGGGATACAAGGGTGTATTGCAAGGTGAGCATTAACCCAGCCCGCTTTCTTGTAGTTAGTCGTTTGAGTGGTCTGTATAAGCGCTGGCAACATTGCCTCTGACAGCCAACAACTATACTAGAGGGGGTGAAGAGGAAGCAAGAAGAAGAAATGATTATGAGGATGTTTTGAAAGATAAACTGAATTGCCTGGAAAAAGACCACGAAAATCTAATAGAATGCGTATGGAAGGGAATAAAAGAGTTCACTATCAATACGGCAATAAATGTGTGTAGTCCTAAGAGAAACAATGTTGCACAAATGAGGAATACGTGGTGTGATGAAGAAGTAGAAACGGCAGTGTTTTTATGGACATTTTCTACGCCATGGCCTAATTTTAAAGACCCTTAAATCTTTCTTGGTAATTAAGCAATTAAATGCAAATTTAGTTAATCAAACTTAATAGGCAATTCTAGACATTAGCGAGGTCAAACAAACTAATTCCTTAGATTTATCTTTATCGTTTTAATGCCTTAGATACTGATACTGTACATGAAACACTATTGATTTCTATTACTATAGAATTAAATTTATCATTTGAAGTAAGTTCAAAACTCAAATTGTTTCTCAACTTATAACCAAAGGATGAGAACTATTTGTAGGTAACATTTAACTAAGTAAGACTCATTGACATGGACTCGAATAAATTAGCCAACGATAGACCTCCCTTGGTTCTTTAATTTGTTTATTTGCGCTATTTTATTGGCTAAGTAGACAGTGCCCAGCACGCACATAACTAAACTCATACGCACACGTAAAAATAAACGAAAATAAATTTGTATCCCTAGAAAAAGACGGGTGCATTGCTGTCGGGTCCATAGTTTGTCGTGCGAAATTTCACGGCCAAATGAATCATGCTGAAGTGAACGCTTTTAGAACTATTTAATGAAATGTGCAACATTGTGTCATCATATCAGCCATATTGGCAGTCCACTGCTGGACATAAACCTCCTCGAGATAGAGAGAATTTTGCCCGATAGATATTCCGCCAACTATCGGCTTTGGTACATCAGTCAACTCTTACGACACCTGTAACAGCGGGAGATACTATTGTGCTCTGCCGGTAACTCACGGCGAGCAACATTGTGTATTAAGAGAAACTGTCACTTTGTTACTCCATATTAGGGGAAGTTACCCTTGGCGCTATAGAGAGGAACACTGCTATTTTTAAATTATGGTTTATTCCAAATAGATATTTAAATATCAAACTTTAGAAATTTTTGGCTGGCTTCAAGCACTTGGATATAAATAAATTGAACAGTTATTAAAACCACAATAATAAATTGCTGTAAGTAAATTGCAAATAGTTACTTCAAAGAGAAGCACATTTTTTTTTTTATTATTATAATCACCATTATGTTATCTTTTTTCTAATTAAGTCTACTAAATATTTGTCAAAAGCAGCTGATTCAGCAACAAACCATCTCGTTGCTTGAACTTTACTCAAATTCTGTACTCTTATTAGACTTAAATAATTCATAATGGTAAGTAAAATATTTTTGGAAGTAAATTAGCATTAATATTACTATAATGTGAGGTAAAGCGGCGTAAGAGGCGACTAAAGTATAAGAATTGACAAATAGTGGTATATCCGACACAGTTTATTTCAAATGCACAGTAGCAGTGATTAGCAGTAGTAGTCCTGTTGCAAAAGTTGTGCGCTGCGATTGCCCAGCGTGGCAATTATAGGCTTAATTTTTATTGGAATGGCCTATGTCCAGCAGTGGATGACCAATGGCTGAAAATGATAATTGTTATTAAACGAAATGAATTCAATAAAAATTTTAGAACCGAGCGAGTTTCTACAACTATACGTAGTCTAAAAGCTTTTATGCAATTAATGTCACATGTTAAATATAGTACGAGCGTCCTACCGCAAAATGTTCATATTCACGTGAACTATTTTTTTACCATCCTATAATAACCAAGCTTGATTCAAAAAGTAAAGAGATTATATAAATAGACTTATGAACAAACTCTAGATTTTTTCTTTATAAAAAAGGACATAATGTTATAACTTGGTCTGAGGACATTCTCAATATAATTTTTGGACGAACTATTGGAGTCTAGATGTAATAGAACGCAGCTTCATAATCTTACAATAATATGCATACTTATCTACCAGTCGAGCTTGATCTCTCAGATAAAAGTAATAGTACATATAGTGGTAAAAATCTTAAAAAAAACCTTTAGATAATATATTTGTAAGTTATATTTAAATTTTTTTTTGCATTTAAATAAGATTTTATTTTATTTTTATTTATTTTCCAAAACTACAACCCACAGAGGATTTTACATATGAAAACTAACAATGTAAAAAAAAATCCATACATCAAATCATACATCACTTAATATTTTTTTATGTAATAACTCAGGAAATTATTGTAGCGACCGAAAAATAAATAGCTTTCAGCTCAATAGTTTTATAATTTTGGACGGACGGAAAGCATAAGTTTAATATCTTTGTCACTTGTTCGGTGCTATCTATTCTACTATTTCATACCTTAGACAGATAGGGCATATCGATATTTAAAGCATATGATAACATTGTCTGGTTTTTGATTGTTTTAACCCTAATGGTTAAAGCTATTTAAGGCAAAAGTGTGTTAGCGCCGATGTTGGATGAGATTCCATTAGCAATAACCACTTTTTAGCACGTTTAATGAACCGTGAGTAAATTAGGTTTAAAAACAGATTTGTTGCTGGCAGATTAGTTGAATATGAGTCTTGTGCAAACATTTTAGGCGACTTTTGTGATCCTGTAGAGTCATCAAGGTCATTAATATCATTGGTGTAAGAAGTAGATATAGTTAAAAACCTTTAAAAAAGTCCCGCTGAGTAGACACGTCGGGTTCTTTCTTGTGTTATTTTTGTACTGGAAATCATTGTGCTGATTTCTCAGTATGAAAAGTTAAAGATGCATGGCCAAATCTTACCTGAAGCTAGGTGAAAACAATATTATTTTAAATAATAACGAATTTACATAATTTCGCATGCATTTACTTAACTCCAATGGTTTATATTACGGATATCATACGGTTATACTTATTTTACAACCAGACGTAAAATAATGACACAAGATAGGAACATTACCAAATGCGTCATTTGGCCCCTTAAATATTTTTTTTTTAATTTTCACCCTCTCAACTTGCCTGCTTTCCATTCAACCAATCGTTACTCACATCAACATAAATGCAGTCTGTATAGATCTCATGCGCGTTTATAACGAGATCATCAGATTAGATTAATAAAAGGCAGTAATGTTCCAAGTTTTCAAGCCTTCACTGACAGTTTGTTCCTGACTCGAACTGATCTAAAGGTGTCGCTGATTGAACCGAGACTCACACCGATATAAACATGACGATACTTCAGGTCATAAAACTCGAACTTAATAAGACAACTTATGTAAAATGTGTGCCATGTATCGTTAGAGACGACTGAAGTAACAAACCGACAGATGGCAGTATATTCACTCGGAATAGCGTAAATTCCTCTTTTCCTGGAGAAGCATATATTCTGCAGTAGAGGTTTCTGAGGTTGCTATAATGATGATATAAGTATTTTTTTCAGACCAGGTTGACCAAAAACATACAAACCGCTTTATAGAATGCGTCATCGCAGTTTATATACGCTCTTAATAGGATATCACTAGCTCATAGTCAACCTTGTGACTTAAAGATATTATGTCACAAAACTCTACAGGACTGGTTTTAAATCGCAACACAGCAATGCAAACACTACTTTACTACTGCGTACTAATGTAGAAGACCTGTTATATGGTGAACCTAATGTACTTAAGTAAAAGTTTTATGTATTTTTATTTTACGTTTGATCAAAAACTATTGTGTTATAAAGTCCAACCCTCGTGTCATCCACAAATACAAAGTTAGCATAACGCCTACCTTGTGAATTTTGTATCTTCACACAAAGTAAATTTTCACAACATCATATAGACTACACAATTATTATTTTTAATTTGATTTGTAAATAAACTAAAAAACAACTAGGCCGAGTTATATTTTTATTCTACTACTCGCTATTAAATCGTGCTGGACCTCTTAATATTACATAAATAATAATAATAACATCTCATACACTCCGGGATAAGTTACTTAAAAGATTTGTATTGTGCTCATCAGACAACATGTTATGGGTACACTGAATCATCAGTTCATTAGAAAGACCTCATCATATAAGGTTATCTTAATTGGTACCGCACCCACACCTACTACTACCGCGAAACAGCAATGTTGGCATTGCTGTGTTGCGATTTAAAACTGGCCTAGTAAAGTAATAATGGGTAATGTGACATTTCTTCTTTTAGTCACAAGATTAGCAATATTACGAGCGTCTATAAGCTACAGTGACGCTGAATATCATGCAGACTGAATGTACGTACATATTAAAAAGGTAGTTAAATTATAAATTAATGTGATATACTACCATCACTCATCATACAAGCTATTAAAATTCCACTGTTGGACATAGGCTTCCCCAAGAAAGGGGGTATATTGCCGATAATTGCCGGGCTGGGCAAGCGTGTTGGCAAACGTAGAGCGTAGCTTTCGCGACGGGAAAGCTCATTCCCACCCTGTACATTTGTGCTGACTTTTTTGCATGGATATACCGCCATCTGTCGGTTCTGGTACCTTAGCCGCCTCTTACGACACCTGGTACAGGGAGAGATACTATTCTACTCTGCCGGCACCTCACGGCTAGGCAATGCATTACTCACTCACATCACAGGATTGTCCATCACAATCTGTCTCACAAACGCTCGGTGTCAATGAGCTGATATCATTGCATTGATACGAGTGTCTTTGGGCTTTACGGTAATGCTTATCATCACATGACTCGAAGCTGACTGTAACCCTATTGCAACAAAAAAAACATTGTTATATATTTCGCTTAATATGTGAACAGGCTGAAAAAATTAAATGTTATATGAATGAATATAATGAAGTAGTCGGTGCCCCAAAAATATCGAACAAAATATTAATGAATTATTAAATAAATCCATGACCATATTTTATTTGGCTCGTTTATTTTATTTGCAATAAACTAAAGCGCGAATGGGTCACTTTACTTTTATGTATTCAAAACTCCCATACATCTAAAAGCAGAAGTGCATGAATCAAATTAGTCACAGAAATTCATGTTGCCGTGCCAAAAATGGCGCTTTGCGAAACGTCAGCACATAAAAATGCCATTTGAATAGGTGAACGAGTACGCAGGACTAATTTCGTAAGTAGTGGGTTATGCGTTGCCTAGATATGCTGCCAGGAATATTTCAATTTTTTTATATAAATATTTAGAAAAAATGGTCGTGAGGTACCAGCGAAGTAGAATAGAATTGTACCTATCTTCATAAAAATTTACATTTGTTTCGATACAGAAATCTGCTTGAACTGCTAAGTGTGTACTATGAGGCGCCTTGCGGTAATAAACGCTTCTAGACTTACAGATAGACTAAAAAAAAATCTGCCATTAATCATCTAGTGTTGCGTCTTCTATGAGGGATGTTACTAGTAACATTACATAACCGTGTCACGACGGGTCAGGTTCGCTCGCACCCAGGTAATTTGATTACGTATGCATTAAGTGCATTTCCATTTCCCCATGGAAAGAGATCCCTGATCTCTTTTAAGCTCGACTGTGTTACTCTTAATGACGTGACGTCCTTGGTCGCTTTATCCGTATTGGACTGTTAAAGTGTTGAAGAGATTTTGTTGGTATCCTACCGCTGGGCCATTAGCTAAATTTACGATATTTTTTTTGCAAGGCATTCATCATCATCCTAATTCCAGCCATTGAAAGATAACTGCTGGACATTGGCCTCCCCAAGAAAGGGGGAATTTGGCCCATTATTGCCGCGCTGGGCAAGTGTGTTGGAAATCGCAGAGCGTAGCTTTGCCACGGGGATGCTATTGCCTCTTCTCGCCCTGTACATTTTAGCTACACTATTTCGGATGCCGCCATCTGTTGGTACCTCAGTCACCTGTCACAGAACTTGGGACAAAGAGTTGTCCTATTCTACTCTGCCAGTACCCCGCGGCAATACATTTATACAGCTTTTATTGTGTCTCTTAAAAATGATGATGCAAAAAATATCGCTATCAACAAAAAAATCGCGTTGCACGAAATATGTCCCGAATTTTTAAACATTGAACGTTCTGATATGCCGACGGTTGCGCCCATGGCAAGTCTGGGAATTTAATACAGTTCGGAGTTAAAATTTTAAAAATAATGAAAAGCTTTATAACTTGAAATTCTTTAGCCCTTTAAAAAAAACGAGAAGTAGCAGCCATTGTTAACTTTGTTATCTTACATATTTGTAAGAATAAATGAAAAAAATCTTACAAACTGTTTCCGTGTATTGCATTCATTAGGAACTTTTGCAGTTCCAGGACGACTTTTATCATTCTCGAAAAGTAATAAAAATATTTTTATTTATTATTAGACCAAGTTGACAAACTGACATATAGACCGCTTAGAAGAAAGGCGTCACTGTAGCCTATATACGCTCGTAACGTCACATAGATATCACTAGCGCTCTGTCAACCTTATGGAGATAATTATTACTTTGTTTTTTTTTTATCTTTCTCTCTTCCTTGAAACTGGAACACAGCAATGCGAACGCTGCTATTTTTGGTTGTAAAAAATGCTTTTATCAGTCAATATGTTGTAATAAATTTAAATCGCATAATGCTCAATGCTGGACAAATAGGGGTCTTAATCACTTTGACTAATTAATTAAACTAGGTCTCAAAGTAAATTCAAGAGATCATGTACGCAATTCAATGTAAGACCTAGATTTTATTATACCTCGCATTATATATACTGAAAGTATTTTTTCTTTTTGCTGTATTTAATTACTTGCAATTATTTCTTTGAAGAGACCAAGGAATATTAAAACCGTGTTTGACATTTTAAAATGTTAAGCAAAAATGATTCGTTAATTAAATTAATTATTTTCAGTTTGCTTTTACAAATTGTAATAATTTTCAATTTTATATACTTTCATAGCACTTTTATTTATCATGTCATCATACAAGACATTGGAAGCCCATTACTGGACATAGGCCTTCCCAAGAAAGGAGGAATTTTTTCCCTAATTGCGGCGCTAGGCAAGTATGTTGGCAATCGCAGAGCGCTGCTTTCGCAAAGGGAATGCTGCTGCACCCTGTCCATTTTTTCTGGATGATATATCACCATCTGTCAGTTCCGGTACCTACGTCGCCTCTTCCGACATGTAGTACAGGGGGGGAGGTAGTATTTACTCTGGCGGTAACTCCCGGCACTTTTATGTAAATTAATTACGGCGTAATGTAAATTGGTAAAAGTGAATTAGGAATAATTATTCGATAAAAATACACTCATAGTAATAAAATGTTTACATGTGATCATTTCATCGAAAAATGAGGCATGAATAAGACGTGAAATAACTGCTTTGGCATAATTTTTTCAATATGGCGGCGCGCGTGGAAAATAAAGTGGCATAGGCCAAAAGTAGAGAGCTTATTGAAGTATAAAAATATCATATCTTAGAAATCCTGAAAAAAAGCAGGGAACTACAAAATTTCTCTGCTAATCCTGAGATGCTGACACAGGATTTGTAATAATAATGTTAATTTACTCATTATATTACAGTACACCAATAAAAACAATACAAGAACATCACAGAAACATGAAGGTGGAAGGTGGAAAAGGTGGACTCCAAGAACACTAAAATACAGACAGCGATTTATTGCAAGATAGTCCGAAATTATAATAATAGCCCAAACAAATTATGTTTACTCTGTTATAAGCTTATTGAGTGGGACATGATCAGTTAATTGTTAATGTTTATTATTTTGATGGTTATTCTCCACAGAAACCTTGATTTAATAATAATGAAATGGTAAGCTTTATTTATAGCTAACTAATAACTTATTTTATAATTCTTTCGTGTTTGGTGTATCCTTTTTCACTTCCTTCACTGACTGGCGTCCAATTACGGACGGAAATATTATAGACAATTATCTAAAAACAGTAAAAATAGAACTTTTGCAAGTTTGTAGCATTCGATAATGAGGCAATAGTTACCTAAACGTTTACTACCTAATAGACTTAATGCATTGAAAAATGTTAAGTTTGAAAATGTTAATAATCTATCTAATAATCTTATAAAAAATATATAATCTTTTCTTCTGCGCAAAGTCCATTGAAAATATGCAAACATATTTTTATTTATTTAGACAAATATAGATACCAGTTAGCAAAAGAAAACAGGACAAGTCTACGAAATGAATTATTTAAAAGATACAATGCTGCATTGCTCTATAAAGCTTCTTTTGTTTTAGACAGTTTTTAAAGCCATGTAAATCAATTCTACCATAAAGAAACGACTGGAGCCCTTGTAATCCGCGAGAGCATCACGGCTTACCCGGGGCAAGTCGTAAATTAGTTGACCCGGCTTCACGATAGATGGCAGTGGCACGCCCCGCGAGTATCACCAGATTTTACCGGAAATATATGTCTACATCCTTTTCTTATTCCTTTGTTGTAGAGAGAGCCAAACAGTAAAAATATATATTTAGATGGATGAAGAAATAGTCATCGACAAATCATAATTATCATATAAAATCTTAACAATGGTGAGTCTTGTGACAGTGTCGACCAATTTTGAATTCGTTTCATGACTGGCCCAATAGTACAGATTCTACCTTCGTTAAGGGTCGGGGCTTCAATCCCCAGAAAAAATATTTATATAATGACTATAGGTGTTTGTTCTGTGTCTAGGTGTTTAATATGTATTTGACTATTATATTTGTGGTTCCTCTGTTGACGATGTCTGTAACTGATGTCTGTGCTTTAAGGCACTTATCTCGCAATCAGGTCAATGTATGAGATGATGATAAGTGTGAATTTATTACCGTGTAAGTGTTCTGTTAACATAGTTAAGAATTGGCAAAATTTTGATAAAGATGATATACCCAAGTGCATAAGAGCTTATCATAAAAGAATATCGCACAAGTTAAATGTAAGAGCATTTTCCGACCACTTACCGCATCCAGGCCCGAACCAAACCGTGTATTGTCGGTAATAAAAACTTTTTTCATTATCCCGGTATATAGGAGCTTATTGAAAATAACAATGTCGCTGGATGCCTTTGTTTTATTGTAAATTACTTGGGAACATCGGGGAACGATCCCAACTCGGTTTAGCTCTGGCGAAAAAATATCGTTCCAACTTCAAACAGCAGACGCTACGCAGGTTATGTCATTCGGTTTGATTAAACTTCTCTTTATATAATTATATGTACAGTTAAAACGTATTTTTCATTATAACTTGTTTTCCTTGGTTGAAACTAGTTTTTAATTAATGCTATTTATTAACACTAGAAAAAACCAGTTAAAACTAGACTTCACCTAATTAACCCTTCATATAATTGATTTTTAGCAGCTTCACATGGAGCTGTTTCTAAGCTGTTTTGGTCCTGGCACTCGCTAGCTGTTGCCGCGGCAATTTCGCTTCGTGCGTTATGGTACAGTTCTAACCTAACCCCCATTTTGTTTCAATTAATCCTATACATACTATTTTGAAACTGATATTCGATTTAAACATTAAATATTTCTATTTTTAACAATGGTATACATTAAAAACTATTTCTAACTAACTACTATTAACTATTAACATAAAAATACGAACGAAATCGATTACTAATGTTCAATTAATTTTTTTAAGAATATATATTTATTATAATTTAATTAAATAGTAAGTTTTTAATCCTAAATTATTGTTAATTTAAAAAAAACCTGGGATATATTTAGATAGGAAATAGGAAAAATCACAATCAATTCTAGTTTCATTAAGAATTTTTAATACTATATGACTGATAAATTACTAATTAAATAATACCTTGTGTTTCCATGTTTAATATTTTATTTGTTAATACATGAATGCTGCAGCTTAAATGTAGAAGTTTTTAAAAATGTATCCATAACCTGAGACCGAACGTTTCGTTAGGAGTAAATATTTAACAACTTAAGAACCGTCAAATAATTTGTCAATTTTACTGTTAACTAACTAATCTGTCATGTTTCGTAATAATTTAATCATTATTTGGCCTAAAATTGAGAAAAGATGAGAAAAAAGAGACAAAGTACTCGTAAAACGTTAACTTCCATATGTCAAACTCCGACGTGTTACCAAACTCTCATAAATTGCAAATGAAACTACTTTTTGCTTATTTACTGTATATTTAATTTATTTCTATATTAGAATTAGGTTCTGCTGTACGAGACGACCTTCTTGGACGACGCAATGATTTTGATTCTTCTAATGAAGACGGTAGTTCCACATTTTTTGTTTCAGGCAATGGATAGCACAAAAGTCCTCCTACGATCGCCATCACACTGTATATAATTCCGGAATACGTATCATTTAGTGAATTCAAGATGGGTGCAATTATTTGCCCCAGCCTAGATAATACCGAGAGCATACCCAAAACGGAATTTCTAACTGACGTTGGAAATATTTCAACACTAAACAAGAACACAATTATAAAAGACAACCAAAAGAAACTGTTGCAAATACACGCAGCAATCACTCTGTACCAATGGTAATCACTTGGAATGATTATAACAATTGCCATAAAAATGCCTGATAACAAATTTGTTGCCATCAAAAAGGGTCGGCGACTTAGAATTTTTAACAGGAATACTGATGCTATAGATCCTGGCAGTAACATTGCTCCTGAAAGAGCCACGTTCAAGTGGATCTGACCACTCATTTTCCCGATGTATTGGGATACCCCATAATAGCCCATGCCACAGACAAAGTAAATAACGGACATGCATAATATGTTTATCGTCAGTTGTCTATGTCTGAATATCTGCCAGACTTTTGTTCGCAGTTGACTTTTCTCAGTGCTCGCGTGATATGCTTCCATTTCTTCCTTTATACCTTCTCTTGAGTTATTGTTACTGAAAATAAAGAAAGTATGTGTGAAATAATGTATACGTATTTAATTTATAAATATTGCTTCCTAGATTTATTACATCTAACCATTGTCGTTACATACACAAATACCTATTGTTTATTATACAGTTATACATTACTATATTACAATGTTATAATATATATATATGCATTTTAATAATGTTATATAAATATATTATAACATATTATAACATATAATATATTATAACGTAAATAATATATATACACTCATTTGCAAAAAAACTGGCACCTAAGAAATGAACCATTTCAAATGTTACTATATAGGTAGTTTTACTTTTATAATTTTGTAAATTAATAAGCAAATAATCGTTTTTGTCAGTATTATCATAAAATTTTGATGAAATTTATGGGTTTTAATGCTAAAGTTCACTAGTAGTGTATGCTCGCTAGTAGTGCATATGCTCGTGAAGTAAAAGCTAACAAAGATTTTTGTTTGTTTTTTCTTTAATAAAGTAAAAGCAGATAAATGTTTAGTGTCGAGTGTGACCCCCTCTAGCTGAAATCACAGCTTGAATTCGTCTGGGTCTGCTAGCGAGGATATCCCGGATACTTGCTTGCGGAACGTCCCACTCCGCGGTAAACACATTCTTCAGCTCTCTGATGGTCTGCGGAGCTGGTTGTACTGATCTCACGCGTCGTTTCAGAACGTCCCAGACATGCTCTATAGGATTGAGGTTGGGACTTCAAGCTGGCCAATCCAAACGACAAATGCCGACCTTTTGCACATACGCTTCCACATCACCAGACCGGTGGGCGCGAGCGTTGCCGTCCATAAAAATTGAGTCTTTGCCTGAAGCGGCTAATGCGGGTTGTGCATGAGGAATTAAAACTTTCGTTATGTATCGATGTCCAGACAGTGTGCCGTTTTTTAATGAAAACTAAATTTGTAAGATCTATTGAATTTATTCCTGCCCAAAACATCATAAGGTGTGATTTCTTCAAAACAAGCCTCTGCAAAGCGTTCTCCTCGTCATTGTAGCACTCGCCGATATCGATATTCACCAAACAGGGATACCCTGGCTTCATCGGAGAACAATGCCTATCGGAGAACCTATTCTAGTCTTCTTGAGTCCTTCTTGAGACTCACAATTTCGAGCAAACCTAAGCCTGGCAACTCTGCGCTCACGGAGTAACTTAGCGCCGCGAGTCAGGCGATGACTGCGTTTATTAGCTGCGAGAAGCCTCCTTCTGACCGACCGTAATAAGCACATTTCTTATTTCTTCGAGGTCGTTCTTATGGTCCACATACGAAGACTTGCGATTTCTCAATGCGCGACTTACAAGAAAACGATCATATCGTGGTTGGGTACATGGTTTTCTTCCAGAACCAGGCCTACTCTCAACGGAACCGGTGTCTTGATATTGCTGCCAGGTCCTTTGAACCGTCGAGCGACTCACACTTAGCCTCTGAGCCACGGAGACCCTCTTAGAGCAGCGCAATCATTTTAGTAGCTTTTGCCACTTTCTGTAACATTATTGAGACAGCTAAACAGCAATAAATGAAGCTTTAACAATAGGGAATATGAAATAAATTCATAAAAATTGACTAAAAGTTATGAAAACCAAAATTGTAGGATAAAAAGTGGTTTTATGTGAAAACGAGCATCAAACGAAAATTTGAATTTAAGAACGTACTGTTTTAAACACCACAACGGCATTTTTGAAACCGGACAGAAAGTCACTGAAAGTTCACTGCTGGACATAGGCCACCCCAAGAAAGGGGGAATTTCACCCATAATTTCCACGCTTGGCAAGCGTGTTGGTAATCGCAGATTGCCGCTTTTGTGACGGGGATTCTGCTACCCATTTCCACCCTGTGCATTTAAACTACACTGCTTTCGATGGATATACCGCCATCTGTCGATACCTTAGTCGCCTATTACGACACCTGGTACCGAGGGAGTTACTCTACTCTGCCGTAACCACACGGCCGTCTATCGGTACATATATAATAAAATTATAAGAATTTATTTTCATACTAGTATTTAACAACGCAATCAATGCGCTGTAGAACCTTAAAATTATCTATAGTACCTCCCGTGTTATAAAGCTTTAAGGAAATTTCTCTACAAATCATTTCAATAGTACTTCCTCTCACTGTCTGTTACAACAAAACAACAATAACAAACGGTTCACTCACAATTTATAAAACCTCTCCATCACCAAAGCCGCCTCGTCTATTTTGCCTTTATCGAGCAACCACTTCGGCGACTCCATTGTCAACCACTGCACATTCACAAATAGGAATACCGGGATAGAAATCGCCAACTGGAATTGCTTATAGTCTCTGAGCAGATATGATACACCTGCTATTGAAATGTGACTGAAGTTTAATGGAATATGGAACAAGGCCGTGATTGTTTCTCTATGCCTGCAACCGCAGTACTCGACACAGAAGACGTATGACGTCACTATGGCTCCACCCACTCCTATTCCTTCAAGACATCTTATCGTCATGAATAGGCCTCCGTTGGATATAACGGTGAGCAAACATCCGGTGATGGCAGTCAGCAAGCAACTTGAGCTGAAGGATATTAAACGTCCGAACCTAAAAACGATAAAATAATAAAATTGTTTATAATAATTGCTTTAGTATTTTTTAATACTTTAAAGCATGGCAAATATATAATTAAATATTAATATATTTTTTAAAAGTTAAATGAAAGATGCTTTAATTAAAAATAAATTAATCACGAGTAATGAGAGGTTTCATTTAAGAAAAGTAATTATGCATGGATAAATAAAATACATTTAATTTGCAAAACAATGAATTAGGCCTACGTTTATGTTTTTAGATTAACAAATATACATGTATCCAATAATAAAATTACTCTTTAAACGGGTTCATAACTGGTTTTATTTAACTTCTTACATTATCTTATAATTTTTAACTTGTGATGTTTTGGTTACCTTACTTTGTCTAGAGTTCTATATCTGTCTATCTATCTCTTGAAAATCTACTCACAATCCAACCCGGAATCAAAAACTTTACAGAATGAATTACCTTCTGTTCGAGGGTAGGTGATTGTATTAAAATGGTTCAGACAGTAAAACTACCCGGTGAAATCATCTGTTTTGGTGCGTGGTAACATAACGGGGACTATTTTTACTCTTTACTGTATCTGCCAAATTACCCTAAATACTAGTGAAACACGCTATATACGTGATACGTACAATATGAAATATTGTTACATTGTATAAATTTTAACTCTTAGGTTTTTAACTTTTTATATTTCATTATGTGTGGTACTATTCCACATGTTGGGGGGACTACAATTTTTCAGTAGCTTAATAGGAGTATTTACTTGTAATTTTAGCGATAAGTGATGAGGAGGCAAACCTGCGGGTTAAGCAAATTCAAAAATTCTTTGAAAAAGTGCACCGTATCTTCTATGTTGCATACAGTGTCAATAGACTTATAATATTTAGAAATAGTCCCGTGTCCCTTTTTCGCCAAATAACTCCATACTCCGGCAATGACGCGAGTGGTATATTTTGTTTAGATTGAAACTACTAATGTCATTTAAATGCACTGGCCGTTTTTAATCAGTCAAAAAGTTATAAAAAAACAATAAAACAATCTTAAATAAAAAATAATTTATTTGAAAGAGGATTAATTCAAAGACATGTGTTTTGAGCATGACATGTATTTTGTGCATAATAATGTTTTTTGTTAAAATTTCTATAAAAATATGATTATAGTGACATAATTACTACAATATTTGGACATGGTACCATGTGTCCAAATATCGATGGTTTTTGTTTTAAAATTTGCTGATGGTTTTTTATCGAAACTATGTTTAGTTTTTATTCGAACCCATAGTTTTGCAGAAACTATGGTTTCTGCAACATATGCGATGAAAGTGATTTTATGTTTATTTTTTTTCATACTCTGGGTAAAATTATTGAATTTTCAGGAAAGATAAGGCTTTATAATACAAAATATATCCTATGTTAATGAAAAATATAGCATTCTAATGATAAAAATTAAAAATTAAATCTTTCGAGTAGTTTTTAGAGTTTATTCGTGCCAAACGTACAAAAATTAAAAAATACAACGATAACATAAAAAATACTATACTCTGCATACTATTCGTTTAGAATTAGATGTATCTTTTGTATTTTTAATTCACTATCGTCATCATCATATCAGCCATCTAAGGTCCGCTGTATATAGTCCTCTCCAAGATAAGAGGATGTTTGCCAATAATTACCGCGCTGGGCAGGCGTGGTGGCAATCGCAGAGTACAACTCTGTGACGAGGATGCTGCTGCCTACCCCCTACAGAATTAAAGTTGCGCTTTTTCAGAGAGATATACCGCCACCTGTCGATTCCGGCACCTCAGCCGCCTTTTGCTGACGCCTGAGAGAGGTCCACCGGCACTCCACGACTCATTTAATTACCGGCTATTTTTAATTACCGGTCGGTATCTAAATATTTTTATAAGGCAAACTAATAAATAACAGTGAAAACGATTTGGAAGCATATTATGCTAACAAATTAGGTACTTTCATTATTCAGCGATAATTTGTCTTTCAACTTCAACTTCAGTTATAAATCTGTCTAACAACACATTAGGTCTGGATGTTAAAAGATTTAGGGCATTAATTATTAAGGTCACGTTGAAACTTTGGTAACTAGTGGCTTTTATCTTCGTTATAAAAGCGTAATTTTAGTTAAATTAACACTTTTTACTCTCTAATTCAATTAACAACTACAGATTTTTTTTATCTCGTTTATAATTTCAGCTAATTGATCAAGAGAAATATCTTGAATGAATTGATGAGAACCGCTTTATTTTCAGCGTTTATTATTATTCAGTATTAGTTAAAATGTATGTACTTTATTCAATAATAAATACCATCATTATCATACCAGCCATTGGAAGTCTATTGCTGGACATAGGCTTCTCTCCAAGAAATGAGGTATTTAGCCCGTAATTGCCGCGCTGGGCAAGCGACGAAAATTGCAGAACGCAGCTTTCGTAAATATAGTAAGTAAAAGCATAGTTTAAGTAACAATAATGGGAAAAAATGTTATATCGAACTTTATGATATTACGGAATATCTTAATTGTTGCGTTTGAAAATCGTTTAAAAGTAAGTTTTTTATATTATATTTACACATTTATGCATTCTTGATTATTTTATTAATTTACATAATATAGGTTAAGCTTGACGACAATAGCTATTTAGCCCTTTTTTATTTGTCCAGGTTGACAAACACGCTCACAGTCCGTGCAATAGTAAGCGTCACTACAGCTTATAGACGCTCATAATATTACAAGGATTTTACTAACGCTTTGCCAACATTGTGACTTGAAAATATCATGTACACAAGTAATTTCACTGCTTCTCTTACCCTTCAAACTGAAATAACAATGCAATCTCTGCTATTTAGCGGTAGAAGTATATGAGAGAAAGGTACCGTTGCAGACGACTATTGTATGAGATAAATCATTTATTTCACAGGTGAAAATTAACAGGAATTCTCATTACCACGGAGAAGAAGCAACAAAATGAATAGTGTTTTTTTACGAATTAAACGAGTATAAGTAAAAAGCGTATCATTGTCCTTACCTGTCAGATAATAAGCCAAAAACCAACGCTCCAATTAATGTTCCCACATACGCAATACTCTCAGAGAAACTGACCAGCCACAATTTCTGGCAAATCCATTGGAATTTAGTTTGCACCGTCTTTACAAACACGCTGTTATCCCACTTCGGATCATCACAAGGACACATATTCTTCGCACCACCATCACCACAATCGTAATCCATTGGTGGCGTAAGAAATATTAAATTGAGTATATGCCAGAACACAAAGAACTTGCATGTGAAGAGTATCGTGAAAAAGTAATAATGGTATCGAGTAATTTTACTAAAATACTTTTCGATTGGGTTACTTAGTTTGTTGTTCGTGTTTTTCTTCATTATTATATACTTATATAAATGTGAATGTTATAAAAATTGCCTTGTAATCGCGTCGGCCGCGCGTTCGGGCGTCGATTTCAAACGGGCTGTATCGCTTTCATAAATTTTAAAGTTTCCACATCCCGCACGACGTAATGTGTGTGTAGTTTAGTACTACATTAATAGAATATACCGTTATTACGTTCTAGTTCACCTCCTGATATTGGCCGTAAATATCATAAAGTGCTTTTGTAAGTTTAATGTGCATGCACTTTTTCAGAAATATTATATGTTTAATTAACAAACACAGTATTAATAAATCATTATTATGTGACAGTGTCAAAGAGAAGCCATATCTATACTTTTAAATGAACTTGTATACTAATATAAAATACTTCTTGCAAGCAATACTCGTAGACAAATTCCTGTTTTTTTTTTCATTTCTTTTCCAGTCGTGATATGTATAAATTAATTTTATAATTTTCAATATCTACTTTCTAGTATACAAATAAACTTTAAAATCACTATCATTATCTGTTCTGACTTAATTTTGACCCATTATTATTCTAACTTCATTCATACAAAAGTTCGATTCGAAAGATGTCTGTCTACCCCCCTCCCCTTATGTATAATTAGATCTTTAAAACCACGCAACAGATTTTGATGAGATGTTTCTGGTAGATACAGTAACTCAAGAGAAAGGTTTGAATTTAAAAATCATGTTAAATATAGAAAATAAACACTGATAATTTCGGAAGTTTCTTATGTATAGTCGTAAATAAACATATTTTTTGCGATTACATTGAAAACGCTGGCTGAACCCAAAGAGATGACAATGTACAACAGCATTTTACACAACCACTTAGGGATAACCCGCAATAACTATTTTTTATCCTTATTGCACTCGCGTGAAGTCAAGATGGGCCCCTAGTTATCATATTAAAATTTATAAGGATACTTCTATTCATGTGTACAAAGATTGTATTGCACTAAAATTTACACTAAGCCATACGACTTCTGTCTTAGAGGTAGACTGCTTAAAAAGATTGTCTGTATGTCTGCCTTGCTCTCATCTATTTCTGTCTCTAAACAGTAGTGCTTGCATTGGGTAATGCGACATATCTTCTGGAACGTCTATATTTTTCGGTGACGCTTACAACATTCGAAAAATCAGCTTGTTCACTAACTTAAAAATACAAAATGTAGAAAACTTTTGCATAATAAAATCCAATTTTTGTTTACTGAAACACAATTACCGGGTCAGACTCAACTTTTTACCAATTAACTCTTAAAGTTAGAGCATAAAACTTTACTTAACTACAAGGATACTTGCGGGCCCAAAAAGCCTCTTCAATAACAAACTTCGGGAACAATGGGTCGAAAGTTTGAGCGGCGAGGAGGGGCATCCATCACGCTCACTAAAGCCAAAATCGGATATTCACTATTTTGTAATTTGCATAACTCTGATGATTCTATTGCGAGTTGTCTACATTGTCGTTTGTACAAAATTATAAGTAAAAAAGAAGGATAAAGAATTTATTACTTTTTTATTTTATTTGTGTAATCTATAACTCTTATGGTCTTAACTTTTCCAGCTGACCTGACGGAGGTTTGGGGGTTTTTCTGACAGTCAAATATTATAATTATATGAATATTAAACTTATTTTTACTTCGCTGTGTGGCAGAGTACAGTAGTACAGGGGAGGTTTATTTATCAGTTGTCGTAAGAGGCGACTGAGGTACCGGAACCGACAGATAGTGGTATATCTATCCGAGATAGTGTATCTCAAATGCATAGGGAGGGGATGGACAGCAGCATCCTCGTCGTGAAAGCTGCACTCTGCGATTGCCAACTCACTTGCCCAGCGCGGCAATTATGGGCAAGATTCCTCCTTTCTTGAGGAGCATTCTAATGGTTGTAATGTAGATGATGAAATTTCATTTTATTAATAAAAAAATTATATCACTGTGTTTGTAGGGATGAATTTCTAAGCTACCGAACAAATTTTAATAAATGTTTGCTTACTATGTATAGTTTGATCCAACTTGAAGTATAGTTAGAAGTATATATATCGATTTATAGTTGCATTATTTTTTATGCTAAATATATAAGTATAGTTAAGACAGGACAGCGTTTGTCGGGTTAGCTTGTAATCTTTTTTATATTAACCCTCCATCAATGTGGACAGATGATTCAACTGGAACTGCAGGGAAGCATTAGACAATTTGCTTGCAAACCGGTCCTGTTAGACATTTATTGGGCTGTGGACAATCTGTAACTTATGTCATAATGCTATATAAGTGAATTAGATTTAATCAACTTATTACAGGAGTTTTGAGTACCCACTGAATTGTACAAATTAAAATCATGATGTTCATCCTTGAAAAAATATTGAAGCTTGAATTATTTGAGTGCACACTAAACCTTGCACGCAGCTTAAAAAAAAGTGGTATATGATCAAAAATAACACACCGAAACGAAAATGTGTTTCGAAACCTTTTCTCAACTAATATCATAAAGAAAATTTGTTGTTACCTCGATACGCTTGATTAACACAACCAATCTTTTTGATGTTTTGCATACATATAGTTGGGAACACGAAAAAGGACAGAAGCTTTTGTACTAAAAAAACGTTCTATTCCAATGGGATTTACGATTCACAGTTTTAGTACTACAATAAGTCAATAGATGGCACTGAGCGATTATAAAACGTGCTTTCAGGTACAAGCTAATGTAGTTAGAATATCCTAATCTGGCGTTAGTACACCACTACAAAACGAATGCGCAAGACCGTGGAGAAAATCTGGATTCAGATGGAATGCGCCGGGTGCATTGGAGAGCAGAGAAGTCCCTTCTGGCACGCGCACCCGATTCGCTGCCCACCAAGTATAGCCACATTGGTTTGACAGAAGGCACGGATCACTGACATTCGACATATGCAGTTACTAACTGGACATGCTTGTTTTAGTTACAATATGAATAAAATGTAAAACGCGAAGAGATTCCAGAGTGCCGTGGGTGTGGTGCTGCAAAAGCGCAGCACACCCTCGCGGTACCTGATCTTTTTAAAGGCGTACCGCACTCTGTTCTCATCGATTGGGCAGGACCTGTCAGTGTTATTTGCGCCATGCTAGACAGCACTGAGACCTCCTCTGCTGTATTCTCCTTCTATGAGTTCGTAATGACACATAAGAAGATTACGGAGCAAGTGTGTGAAAATGCTGTCTATGCGGACGCTCTCCGCCACAGACGGCTGGGAAAGACGAGATATGCCCTCCTTTTCCACCCCTAAAATGGTTTGTGAGTGGTTAAACATTGGTAGTTGCCACCCACTTCCGCAAAGAACAGCTGTCTAAGGAGATCACTAATGTGTTCATCATCTCCTCTAAGGCCAAGGGTCCTGAATAAGTGGGCCAGCTGGAAAGAGGAAACGATTCCGAAAGAGGGCATCTCTCGTCTTTCAGTGGAGGGCGTATCCCGCGAGACTTAGTGTGGTATTTCACTTAGTTCTTTTTTCAACGCTTGGTGGGGAAAGTGTGAAATATGGTATTTAATAGACTACTCTGGAAAATAAAAAGCACAAAAAGTTTGTTTGTTTCCTCGTGACCCTTTAACTACTCAATAGACTTTCGTGTTTTAAAAGGAAGGATATACATAATACCTTTCATCCTTAAATTCTACAAGAATTTCCCAAGGAAACAGCACTTAATTTTTTATGAAATTCACGCAGGTGAAGCCGCGGATAAAAGCTAATGTTTCTTTAAAACACTAGGGAATTCGAATACGAGTGGAGTAAGCTATGCCGAGTTACCGAAAGTGTCTTTGATAAAATATTAAAAAGCGGTGCGAATGGACGGGCGGGCGGGGCAAAGTGAATGCGGAATGTCCCGAGACGTCGAGTCCGCATCGCGTAATAAAGCCGATTGAGGAGTTTGGAGTACCGTCTCACTTTAATATTTTATGAGCTTAATACTATTTAGTAGACTAAAGACAAACAAATATAAATACTGAATTCACTATTATCATTATTAACTAAGACCTGGTCAGGAAATTATTATAAGGAGAAGAGGTTACTTGAGGTAGTCTAAACAAAGTTTTATTATCAAATATCAATGTTAGCATTGTTGTGTTCCGGTTTGCAGGGAGAGACATATATTTACTAGGAAATATGACAATATCTTTAAATCAAAAGGTTGGCAACGCAGGTGTTTATCCTTGTGATAATACGACCATCAATAGACTTCGGTGACACTTACTATCATGGTTGTTTATCTCTTTGTTGGATGAGCCTGGTGATGCATTTGGCAGTGTTCATCTTAAACGCCAAGGGTGTGGTACAAATAATGAATATTTATGTATGTTCTGTGTCAGAGTGTTAAATGTGTTTAAGTATTATATTTGTGATACCCCAGTTGTCGGATGTCCGGAATACAAGTGCTTTAAGCAATTTACGTCGGAGTCAGGTAGTTTTATGAAATAAGATAGTAACTGCAATAATATCACGCAACATATCATATATGTATGATAAAATCATTTATATGTCACTGCATCTTCCAATCAAATCATCCCTCTACTTTGTCAGTGTCTCATGATTATCCTATCAATAAAGTAAAGTCTGATGTAATGTCAAGCGTATAAATACAGTAAACTTTTCGAAAATGGTATACTAAAAAGGACAATCATTGAGTAAAACAAACCTCAAGATATTTGTTACAAGAATCTCTTTTGAACAAACAACTAATAATAAGAACTGACAGGACCTTCATCAAATTACCAAACTTTTGTCTTGAAACTAACTAATTTTATTATTAAATCATATGTACAGCTGGATATTAAAACTATTGACCGACTATGGTCTGATTTATTGATTGATTGATAGACTAAATATCGCACACTTCACATCAAACGTTTTTGCACGTTTAGGGTTATTAATATAACTCGTCACATGTGCTTACTATGCTCTGGATGGTGCAAACTTGCAGCTTCGACTTTCTTGATAAATGACGAATTAATGTGCTCACGCCAAAATATCGGAGTCAGCTCTTAGAAACATCAATCTTTTTATTTTCATCTCGCTAATATCTAACTTGATTTGGACTTGTCACGGCAATGAGCTTTTGATGTCCAAATAAAGTTATTACATGAATCTAGTGGTAATACGTATGTAGAGAAATGGTCAGACAGTTATATGATTCTATATGATTAGATACTGATTTCTGAGTTGGCGCAGTAGCTAAGATAGTCGCTAGTGTACAAAATACTCGTAATTACTTGAAACTTCAATGTTAACTTTTAAGTACATCCGATCGTTAAATTTCTTTCAAAAGGAATACAATTTTTATACAAATATATAGATATTTAAATATGAATCAGACTTTTTTACAATAATCAGTAATGGCTATTACAATTTTTATTGAGTCTATTTAAAAAGTCTGTATTTTATTTATTATTTAAATTCCATGAGACTATTGTTAGTTAAAATATCCACTTGATTTTGTTAACTTCAGAGCAAAGCCCCGTGTCTTAAGTACTGATTTAATTGTTAAAAAATAATTTGATGGAACAAAATAACCCATATTATTTCGTTTTAATTAACATTAAAACAAAGAAAAAGTAAATTAAAGAGATGGTCTACAATGACTAAGGCCATACATACCTTTAACACTTGTTTGAGGAGCTATTAAAGAAAGGCCGAGTCAGATGTACTAAGAATAAAATTTATGAAATAACAATGCAAATAACGAAAACAAGAAAGGTATGCCCATATCGTAGCCAGTGGTAATGTATAGTTTCTGTCTACCTCGATAGGACACAGGCGTAATGTATATATGTTTGTAAAAATGCAAGAGTTCTAAATAAATAATACCCACATCGTTATGTGTTTCAGGCTGAGTATATATAATCGCGAATTGCGGTGAAACGTTTCACTCGACCCATAATTTGTAACATTAGTACTGCACTTTTGTTTTTATGTCCCTGCAGTTAGTCCGGTGGGAGGTATAAGGCGAAAGGCAGACCATTGCCAATTTCGACGTAACTTTTCGATCGAATCACTTTTTTTTACTACACTAATATTATTTTTATAGTAATCCTTTATTAAAAACTTTATTCAAATTTTAGGTATTTCGATTTTATAAATTTTGCCGTAAGGTACCGGCAGAGTAGAATAGTATTTCTATCTATCTTTTTATGTTTTTTCTAATCGACATTTTGTTTCGTTGACCAACCGAATAAAATATATGAATTTATTCTTCGTTTTTAATTCAATACTTTCGCTTTTGGTTTGTTTCTGTTATAATTTATATTATTAAGTAACTTAACTACATCTCTCACTCTCCAACACGTTCATGGTACTATAGATACTGGTGAGAGAGGTCAGACTAACCTTGTTAGAGTTTGGTCCTCGTAAAAAATATAGTGTAAGCTCGGTCTTACGTGTAGTGTTCCGGCGGTGAGTGCACACTGGCGTGAATTTCAACGCTCTTATCGCTGCGTCCCGCTCTCACGTAAATCATTCGCACACCCGATACCGTGCCTGAGAACGGAACCCACAAATAATGTTTATTTTGTTATAATATTGGTGCATTTTTAAGCTATTAATGTATATAAGACAATTAATTGTGATTAATTCTCAGAAGTAGAATAGAACTCCAATTTGTTTCTCTATAAATAAAGAAACGACAATTAAAGTTTATAATTATCACCTCTCGATTTATACAACTTAATATTAAATAATTAAACTAAAAGAAAATTGTAATAACATTTTACGAACAGAACATATTTTTTTTTGACAATGACAGCTCGATTGACGCGACACGCTAACGGTGCGCGCGTATATACAGATAAAAGAAATATATTTTTTACATTTTATCGTATATCTTTATTGGCTAGATTTATTTATACTTATATACTAATTGACACTCCTGATGGCGCAGATTTTAGTGATCCTATCTTATCAGCCAAGGGTCATGGGTTCGATACCCACCCAGGACAAATATTTATATGATGATATTTGTGTTTGTTCTGTGTCTGGGTGTTAAAAATATGTTTTTAAGTATAATATTTGTAATTCGTCTATTGTCTGATGTCGGTAACACAAGTGCTTTAAGCGACTTAAAACGGCGTCAGGTCAATGTATGAGATGTGTGCATTTACCTTTTTGCCTTTTTTTAATGCAAACTACTCCAATACGAGATCGTAGTCTATTTGCATACATGATTCACGACATTTATAAGTATTTTTTTTTAATATAAAATTAATTCGATAAACAAGCATACAGTCCGCGGGATAATAAGCGTCACCGCAGCCTATGGACGCTCACATCACAAGGATATCACTAGCGCGTTGCCAACCTTGTGACTTGAAGATATTATATCACATTACTCAGTAATTTCACTGTCTTTCTCACCCTTCAAACCGGAACACAGTAATACGAACACTCCTGTGCAGCAGACGACCTTTATATAAGCCTCGAGTAAAGTTTATTTGCTTAAAGTTTTATTTATATTATCTTTCAAAAACCCATTTTTTAGCAGTAATAACACCTGATCTAATCAGGTTCTCCAATCAGACCTGACCCGATTCCGAATTAAGTAGCTTAACACACATATGTTACAAATATAAGGCAACAGAGGAGTTACAAATATAAAAATATAAATTAATTACTACCCCGACATTGAATAAATACGAATATTCAACCCAAATGTAGGTCGGGATTGATCCCACGAAGCTTGGTGCAGAAGAAAGGCGAACACCAAATGCGCCATCGTCCCTGTCCTTTAAAACCTTTGAAAGCAACTTTGTTGGATTAATAAAAAATAGCAGATTCGATTCTGACGAATAAAGGCGAAGGTCTTGAGGTACATCTCTAAAGCATAGGACCAAAATGGCGCGAAGTGTTTTTTATCATGATTAGTAATAACTGAATATTCATACTACCGCCGTAAGGAACCAGTGGAGTAGAACAGTAGCAGATGAGGTGACTAAAGTACCAGAACCGACAGACGGCGGTATATCAAATACACAGGGTGGGGATGGCCAGCAGTATCATCGTCGCAAAAGCTGCGCTCTGCGATTTCCAACATGCTTGCCCTGTGCGGCAATTATGGGCAAAGTTCTCCCTTCCTTGGGGGGGCCTATTACCAGCAGTGGACTTAAAATGGCTATTTCGACAGCATATTAAATAATTTTATCGTAAAATGTATAAAAACAAGTTATTTTAACATCATTTTAATAAAAAAATTTAAAGGTAGCACTTTATCCGTCATCTTTTCAATAATTTTAACTATAAAACCATGCTACAAATTATTTACCCAGTCCCATGTCACATTTAACTTGACGCAGGCCCCGCAACGAATTAACCAAAACCGCATTAGTTCACAACGCTCAAGAACAAAGGAAAAATCTAATTGGACAACTATTCAAATATCTGATTTACCCAACGCCCCCAAGTCCAAAATTTCCCAGCTTAGTGTTGCCAGTGATTTAAACACAAAGCATTCTGCCAACTGAGTGCCGGCCGTCGCCACATGACATAAATGGTCGTGCCAGGAAACGTGCTAAATGGTAACACTAGCACTAAATAAGGTCCGACTATCTCCCGCATTGTGTACCGTGAATGGAAAATTTGGCACGTCTTTGTTTTAGCTAAAGTCCTAATTGTTTTGGCCGAACTCTCAGTTTAAGCTGTAACGTTCGTCCTGGGTTCCTTGGTATGGGCACACAGATTTTACTAGTGAAGTAATGACTATTACGAGTTATTTTGTTCGTCGTGTTTTTGTACATTTATTTTAGAAGGGTGAAAATGTTAAAAGATAAATGAACTTACATTTACCAGAACTTATGAATTAAGAAAACATTAAGGCTTTAGCATTGAAGGCATTGAAAGCATCTGATAAGTAAAACTGACAGTCTTAAAGCATATACAAAAATCTGTGACGCGTAAGGTACTGGATAAAACGAATGAAATGAAAAGGTAAGTTCAAAACTAGACTTGTTCCTATAATATAGAGAGAAATGGTCTAATTAAACCAAAAAATCGTGGGTAACACAAGCCGCATACTGTGCCTTCGGTTATTTCTAAGGTATACCTATTACCAACAGCGTATATATCACATTTAAAACTGATGTCTGTTTAAATTATACTGATATTACGCAACTACCTGAACAGAATACTATTGTTACTTTTTGTCCTAGGTTAAAAAATAAAACTAAAACTGTTGGAGCCACATATGACAGCTAATGTTACCAAATAGCGGCCTGCAAATTAAAACTGTAGGAAAATATCAGTTGATATTTACTATAAAAAAGTCTCAGGTGCCCGCCTAAAACCTGGGACACGTTGATTTATTTCAAGTAAATATCATCTTAAATGTAATTCAGTATATTCAATGCATAAAACCTTTCATATAAAGATATAAGCTACAAGAAAATAGCAGCAGTTTCTTCAGGGTTTCTGAACTACACTTACACTTAAATATTTTTTTATTTTGTAATAACTCGTGTCATATTAGGTGAAAAATATAGTAAACATCAGATAAATAATACAATCATCATACCATAACCATGCTTGCATGCATCAGCTTTAGAATATTCACGGCTGAATATAGGCCTCCATAAAGAAAAGCGAATTTTGACCATTTTAGCGGTGCTGAGACGGCGTGATTGCCCATCACAGATCATAGTTTCGCAATAAGAAAGCTGCTAGTACCTCAGTCGTCCCTTGCAGATATAGTACTGATGCAAATACTATTCTACTCTGCTGGAACTTCTCGGTATAATAACCATTGCGAGTGTTCATTGTGGTAGCATTTTTTAACTGATTTAAGTGGACTTACTTTTAGCCAGAAAAATGTTTGAGTCACAAGTTGTGGGTGTCGTCGCAGATAGCCATTCGTATATGAGATGAATTTATTATTTAATACGCTACGCCCAAACAAAAAATGGAGTAGACTTAATAGTACAATGTTCTGAGGTCAAATAACAGAGAAAAGGTGATAAATCATTCAGGTCATACCTAAGTGAGAAAGCTCCTCAAAATACATTAGATCTTTGTCGCTCACATTCTGAAATTCGATTTAGATAGCAGCGCAGTCTCAGCCCCAAGGGTCTAGTGGAGCATTGAAATATGAACGCATTTTTATAAGAAAGAGGACTACTAATTTAATATAGACGGCCTAAGATTCACAAAAGATGGCAAAGAATAAAAGTGTGTACTTGGAAATGGTCTTAGTATAATATTATTTTATCATTTATCACTTTATTGTTTAATAGCTGACTAGTCAGACTAATTAAGATTGGAAAAATTAATAAAAAATAAATATAATTTCAGCAGACCCATTTTGAATAATAATTAGAGTGTGCAATCTGTCAACTGCGTCTAACTGTCAAATGAATGACAGTTATGTCCACGCTATAACATTGCAAAATGAAAGTTATTAAGGGCCATTTTTGATTTCAGAATTTTTTCTTTCATGAGAACCGATTCATGAGAATACAAAATCAACAAAAAATATTTTGCGATTTCCAGAACGGTTTACGTTCTCGCGTGACTTCATATATATTATTTAACGAAATGAATCCCTATCTCCCCTTGTCACAATAACATATTGGATATTTTTCATTTATTTATTTAGACCACCTAACATCTATTCGCAATATTACATATAAAAAATGCATCTATTTTAAATTAATGCATGCTAATTGCAACAAACAATTAAAGGTTAGCTCCGTATGCAATGAGAGCGTACAGCTATAATACACAATACAATAGTATACTCATCGAACCAGCCTTTCAAAGTCCACTACTGGAAAGGCCTCCCCAAGATAGGGGATGTTGCCTGTAATTGCCGTGCTGGTCAAGCCTGTTGGCAATCGCAGAGCGCAGCTTTCGCGAAGCCTCTGCCCATCCCCGCCCTATGCATTTGAGCTGCACAGTTTTGAATGGATATACCGCCACCTGTCGGTTCTGGTACCTTAGTTATCTCTTACGACACCTCGTACAAGGAGAGGTACTATTGTACCCTGCCAGTACCTCATGACTATAACTTGCAAATAGTTCAAGTAGTTTGAAGTTGCTCATCATAGTTTGTAGACAACTTCGTAATAATACTTATATTGTTATATACATTATGTGTGGCAATGTATGTCTAAACTCAGCAGAAATGCTTCGACGTTTTTAGCAATAATTAAAGTATATTGAATTATTATAGCTAATTAGGGTATCAATACCCAGATTTTAATGTTGCGCGAAACCGAGATTGTAATGCAAACACTGCTATTTGGCGGTAGAAATAGGTAAGAATGAGAAACCAATACAGACGACCTTTGTATGAGGTAAACATTTTCATGGACTTCTCATGTAATCGTCATGATAAATTCAAATGGATTAAAATACATGCATATTTCTATATCACACACATCGTACAGTCAATATGTATATGAAAATAATATTAATGTTTACAAAAATATAACTGATTTTTAGAAAAATAGTAACTTGCATAAATTTAATTTTAAAAATAACTATATGTTTGCAATGCTCATTGCTAGCCAAAAAAAACATTTTTTCGTTCAGGAGTAATAGTGTAATTTTCGAACAAAATTCTAAGAATCACAAAAATTTGCCTTTAAAAAAATTCAAATATAACGCAAAACATAAACTTATTGGTAAGGCTTTCTACTGCTTGAAATATTAATGATGAAACTGCTTGGGATTTCATTACATTGCTCTAACTTCTACTATTAAGACAACGGTTTGTTAGCGCCAAGGCCGGCATGAGTTCCTATAATAGCTATCATTAGGTGTTATTGGAACCCTATTCACCAATAATTTTTCTTGCAGGTTTTTTTCTGGTCACTCGCGTAACCTGCTATAAACTTAGTATGTATAACCTGCTATAAATTTAGGACCCGTCTGGTGCCGGCAGACGTATATCAGAGTAAGACATTCAATGACCTATTAGATGAAATGACTTTTATATAGCACTGGTTGTCAAGGTCTTTGGTCATTTGATAGAAAATTATAATAAGCAAATCATAGATTTCCTTTGGTTTTTTTGACGATTTGAAAGTGCCTATTTAAATAAAGATATATTTGATTTTAATTTGGCAATTTCGCGCTGGGTTCAAGCGGCATATAACCGGTCTTATTCGGAATCTTGTAATGAAGCCAATGCATAATTTTTTTAAGTGTACGGCTGATTATGATTATCTATTATTAAGTTGCAGATATATTTAATGCATTAAATTTTCTAAATATGACTTTAGGAAGTCTGAAGCGAACTTGTAACCCCATAGTGGCATAGTTTCCTAACCAATGTTTCACGGTGCACACAATCAAAAGGTTTGGTTTAATTGTAAAAAATTCCTTGAGCGTCATGCATTTCCTCCTGAGCATTAAAATATTTTTAAGTGTTCAACATTAGCATCGGTTGCTGAGCGACACTTTGTAAAACCAAAGTTAATTAGTGTACATGAGAATACTTTTGTAAAAACGTTAAAAAAAATATAAATTAAAGTCTCACTTAAATGTAAGGTTAGTACGTTATTTACGTTTATGCAAGTGGCTAGATTGCAAGAGGAATGTTAGTACTTTATCTTTTTATCAAGTTATACTAAAATGAAGATAAAACCACTTTTTCACGGCTCATTAAATATCCAAAAAAAATATGTTAAATCAAAAATAAATATATATTAATTTGTATTTTCTTAATCTATACTAATATTATAAAGCAGAAGAGTTTGTTTGTTTGTTTAAACGCGCTAATCTCAGGATCTACTGGTCCGATTTGAATTTTTTCTTTGTTGGATATTCTATTTATAGAGGAAAGCTTTAGGCTATATAACATTATGCTGAGACCAATAGGAGCGAAGCGTGAGTGAGAAATGTTGCAAAAACGGTGAATATTATTCACATTTGAGGTCTTTCGTCGCATGCGCTGCATAAACGGTTTAAGTTATTCAAAACAATGTATGAAAGAATTATTACATTTTAAAAATAAAACAAAACGCGACAGTCTATCTCTCAAGATTTACTCATAATAACATTATTTGTCGAAAAAGGGTTGCTACCATTATAATGTGCAGCCGGCCAGCCAGCCAGCAGGCCGCGCGGCGAGGGTTGAGGGGGAGGAGGGCCTCGCCCCACCGCCGTGCTTGCCACTACCACTCGCGAGTGTATCTTTGCGAGGTACCATGCCGCGCGGCTCAGGTACGTGGTCGGCTCCTTACAGAACGGTTGAATACAGCGTGCTTTATTTTAAACAAAAGTAAAAATATATTTTATACCGAAGTACTTTGACCCATTATTTTAAAACATTATTTTTTTACATATTATTTAGAAAGGAATCTTATTCACGATTATACAATAACATAAACCATGGTAAGCAATCAAAAAATAATCTCGATAGAGTTTCCGACAAACACGCGAACGAAGTCGCGGGCACAGCTGGTAACTATATATTAAGAAAATATTTGCTGTGGGATACCGGCGGAGTACAGTAGTACCTTCCTCATTACTGGGTACCGTAAGAGACGACTAAGGTACCAGAATTTACAGATGGTGGCATCTCCACCCGAAACAGCCTAGCTCAAATGCACGCTCTGCGTTTGCCAGCACGCTTACTCGGCGCGGCAATTATAAGCAAAATTTCCCTTATCACGAGGATGCCCATGTCCAGCAGTGGACTTCCAATATGGATGATATAATGATGATAAATACAAATTTTCTGTCATTCTAGATTATTATCATCATCACCTGTAGATCCTCTGATACACATAGGCCTCCCCAAAAAGCAGTATTCGAAATTACTACATAAGTATTCGATACGAAATAACATATATTGTACTCGTAAACCGTCACTTCTTCAAACAAAGACTTCTCACCGAGCTTGCAGTGTATGAGCAAGATGGGCACTTTCTGTGAAGTGTAGCCTTCATTCTGTTTATAAATGCTCTGGCCTCGTAGTGTCCACAGGCACGTTTGCGAGACATATTTCATGTATAAGGGATATCAAACTTCGGGACCGAACGGAGTGTGAAGTATGATCTGAGGGCCAACTCACAAGTCTTTAGCGGCTGTTAGATGACAAACTACTTCACTGTACTTTAAACAATTTGCTAGAAAAAATAATTTATAGCCGAAATTGATACTGAATACTGTGATAAAAGAAACTTGGTTGTTTCATTTAGCGCTACGTTTTTGTAAAAGAAATTGTCAAAAAAAACCAAGTCTCGCAATTCAGTTGTTCTGCAGTAAAAAGTTGTGAGATCCATGTAATACCAAGTCGGTTATTAATTTATTCAGTCTCTACTTAAGCAACTTTCTGTCTTAATACGTCCAGTCTCTAAGACCACGATCGTGGTCCATAACAATTGAAAATCAATTGTGTCTGGAATCTCCGTAGTTGAAGCATTAAGTTGTTACGTAATAATTAACAGCATCTTATAGTGACGCATATCGATATTAAAATTCTTTAATGTTTTATATAAACATATTGAGACTTGGCCATCGCCTGAAAACACGTGTAAATTCAATCGCCTGAAAACACATGTAAATTCAATTATTTAATGCGATGGCCAAGTCTCAATATGAGCAGGTTGAGCAGAATAGTAACCTCTCCAAGTACCAGGTGTTCTAAGAGGTGACTGAGGTACATGAACTGATAGACGAAGGCATACCCATCCAAAACAGTGTAGCTCAAATTCACAGGGTAGGAATGAGCAGCTGCATCCCCGTCGCGTAGCTACGCTCTGCGATTGTCACCACACTTGCCCAGCACGACTATTATGGGCACAATTTTGGGAAAGTTTATGTCCAGCAGTGGACTCCTAATGCCTGATGATGATAAATACATATCATCTCTATATTCACGTCTAACAAAATTTGCCGTAGAAATAAAAAGACAATAACTGAAAGGTAGCAGTTTCATATTTAGATATTATATCAACATACTACAAATTAGTTTATTTGCACCGTTTTAAGTGAATGTTTGGTTTATTTAATAATTAAAACCTTTTTATGTACTTTATGACGGAGTGGAGGTGGAGATGGTAGTGATCCTATATTTTGCGTCAGGTGTCGAGGATTCGATCCACACCCAGGAAAAATATTTATATGATAATTTTTGTGTTTTTTTTTGTATCTGGATATTAAAAACACATATTTGTGATTACTCTATTGTCTGTTATCCATAACACAAGTGCCAAGATTCGTAACATTCCGTAACACAGCGCCAAGATTTGTGTAGAAAAATATAACATTAAAAAGACTGCAATAAGAAGTCTGAATGCGATTTTTTTTTCATTTCGATTTGTATTGTAACTTAAGCCAACTAACCCTGTATTAAATGTTGCTTGGTCGGTATCGTCGTGCAGATAATGGGGAGATCTTCCCCACATTCTTCTGATTTATTGTGACCTATGCCCTCCTATGTATTGCTGTAGTTTTTTTGTCTAAATTACATGAATTAGGGAAAAAGCTAAGTACCTAGATAATTAGTTTCATTATCTTTTTTTATAATGAACGGGCCTATTTCTAGACTACTTAGATGTCAATTCCGCCAAAAAAGAGGGTGGAGTCGCTCATTAATGAGCGACTCGATGTCCGTATTCTCCTGCGTGCCCCACGATGATGACCGCGCGTTTGGCGTTTACAGTCATCCCTGAAAAGGTCACGGGATCTGAGCGGGATCGACGGCAATCACTCGAGGTCGCCTCTAAAAGCTTGACCTAGGCTCGGGTGGTCAATTTTGGGGAGTGCCAAATTATCGGTGTTTGCTATAAAACAAGAAAGTTCGATATGCGGGAATATGTAATTAACATATATTTAATTATATAGATTGATATTAATAAATAATCACAGAGAATCCGTGCAGTGAACAAAATTGCCTACATAATTTTTTGTAATCGAATATACCAGTAAAACATTTTTTTTATATTTCTATATCTAAAATGATCAAATCGTTAACAATGAAATTTACATTCATAATCATCATATCAGCCGTTGGAAGTCCACTGCTGAACTAAGGCCTAAGACTAAGAACTAAGGCCTCCTCAAGATAGGGTGATTTTGCTCATAATTTCCGGGTAAGCGTGGTGGCACTCGCAGAGTGCAGCTATCGCATCGGGGATGCTGTTTCCCATCCCCGCCCTGTACATTTTAACTACACCTTTTCGAATGAATATACCGCCATTTGTCAGTTCTTGTACCTTAGTCTACTCTTACGATACTTTTTATAGGGTAGGTAGTTTTGTACTCTGTCGGTACTCCACAGTAAAAATTTACATTAATTATTATAATTATCGTTTGAATAATGATTGTTTACGACAAATTTGCCTTATTTGCCTAGAGTGAATCTCTTAGGTGTTAATTAAATATTAATATTTTTAAATAATGCTGCCTAGAAAATTATCGTACATATTAAAAAAATACAACAAGACAAGCAATCGATAAAAACTAACAAAAATAAAGTTCTGAGATTGAATTTACAAATTAACTTGACGATTACTGCTAATAACAAAATTACTTTTCAACGGCTTTAATCGCAATACAATCAAATGTCATTCTGCAACATAAAATGTAAGATTCTTTATTATAAATACATAAACTGTAAGCAACCCAAAAAATACCAAAAGATAATTACGAGATCACAAATCGATCGCATAATACTGAAATTATCATAAAACCTCAAAAAAAAAACAAAAGCCAATACAAATGTAATAGACGAAAAGTCCAATGCTATCATGACTTAAGCCATCTACCTCAGTCTTGAAAGCACTTGTTGTTCAATAACATAGCTCATCCTAGTACGGACAATGGTGAGTTCTCATTGCTCAGTCACAAACTGGTCTGACAAACCTTTGTTTTATTGCATCCGCTCACTGTATAATATTACTGCCTGTATTGGTAAAGTATGTCAAACATATCGTTAAAACAAATCGAATTAACTACGTTTCAAAGGTATATTGTGACTTGTACCAACTGCTGCATTGAATGCCTCCTTCGTGTAGATACAAAGCTATTGGAGTGCAGACAATGGCTAGATCTGCCCTCACAGACGCTGACCCGCAGCCCTTTGATTTATTGTAGTCACTGATGCTACGAGATTATTGCCCAAGTTTACGTTGGGTATTTCAAGATTCGGTGGCAAACAAATACAGCCCGTATTGGCTAATATATCTCATAGGTATTATTAAATATTAATATTTGTACTAACCTTTTTACAAAGAATCTATTTGTAACAAAAATTATAAGCTAAATTTTGTAAGAAGGTTATTTGGTTTCAAAATGAAAAAATAATGTTATAAAAAAGAAAAAATTCTCAGATTTACGGGCCCTATAGCGCAGATGGTAGTGATTCTGTCTTATGCGCCAAGAGTCGTGGTTTCGATCCCGACCCAAGACAAATATTTATGATGATATTCATGTTTGTCCTGTCTGGGTGTTAAAAATATGTATTTAAGTATGATATTTGTGAATTCTCTGTTCTCTGGTGTCTGTAATACAAGTGCTTCAAGCGACTTACCATGGAGTCAGGCTAATGTATGAGATATTGTATGAGAACTTTTTTTAGGCATCTACAAGGCGTTAAACGTGTACATACAGTCAAATTTAAGTATACTTTATACATGTACGCCTAATACAAGAACTTTTAAATTGTTAATAAAATAATAATAAAAACGCAATAATAATAACATTAATATTTCAACATATCAAAAAAGTCACATGAAACATAAATAATTTAATTAGGCCCGACTTAAACTAATCTGACGACACCAGACAAGTTTTAATACTAAATTTAGTGCAGGTTCAATACGCGACCTAGCCGAAAGAAACCTGCAAGATAAACTAGTGGTGATAAAGGTTTCACCAACACGACCTATGTAGTACTTGGCGCTAATGAAACTCCTATCAATCAAACCAATACATAAATACATTCAAATTACATAGATTTACCTGACTCCGTGATAAATAGCCAAAAACAATAATGATTCAATATAAAAATAAAAAAATATTATATATATTTTGACATCACAAACAACAGAACAATTTAACACAACCTCTCGCGAATAAATCACCACCGAAGGCGCCATCGGTCCAAAAAAAAAAGAGGTTTCAAGAAAATCTTTACACAAATTAGAAGTACCTTACCATCAATGGGATTAATTACAAATAAAGCAATTCTCACTATAATTCACAGAACATGTCATGCATTGACCTGATTCAGAGATATGTCGCTTAAAGCTCTTGTGTTACGAACATCAGACAACAGTGGAATCACACAACTAATATTTAAGTACATATATTCAAGGTGAGGTACCGGCAGAGTAGAATCGGGCTGAGGTATCGGGACCGACAGGTGGCGGTATATTTACCCAAAATAAAATAGTTTAAATGCAATAAAGCGAGCATGAAAGGATCGAAAATCTACGCTCTATGATTGCCAATACGCTTGCCCAGCGCGGCAAGGGCGGTATGGGGAGGACTATGTTTACCAGTAGTCGTTTTCAAGGCTACCGTAATGATGGTGATATATTTTCAACACCCAGACTCATAAAAATCACAAATGTCGTCATATAAATATTTGTTCTTGTGCCCTACCCATAATTAGATACATATAAAAAATACCTAGAAACAGAAAAAATATAAATACTCCTAATTTAAAGATTTGCTCTAGGAAGGGAATGAACCAACGTCCTTTTGCGCACAAGACAAGATCACTACAATCGGCGCCATCGAGCCCGTTTTAGCGTTATTAGCTTTAGTGTGATTACCATGAAGAACCAAGCAAGAATTGTGATTATGAAATATCGCATGAGGGCTTCAACAAAACAATGGCTGGATGGCCCAGCGATTCCGTAATATCATGCGTTCATACTGATTAATTCCACAATACGTATAACTTAAGTTGTATAGTCAATCCAGTCATAGCGATATGCTCAAACAATTCATTTTCAAGGTACCAGTACTTCACTTTTAATGTTTTCAATACTGTGTTCCGGTATGAAGGACGAGAGAGATATTTTAATGATTGAGTAATGCGACATAATATTTTCACAAGGTAGGCAACGCGCTAGTGATATCCTTACTACAAATTTTTTATCCTATAGCCATTACTTTTACACACACCGTATGATTATTTGTCAACCAGGTATAATAAAAATAAACTAATTTTAGATCTACCAGCACAGATTTTAAAATTTAACTTTCCCATTGTCCGTCAATTTCATGTGTATATTTACTGCAGTTATAAAGCGGTGAAACGTAGCAACATATTCGTAGGAGCTTCCTCGTAGCAAAGCTATGCTACGGCAATTTTCATTAGGCTATATACGCATAGAAATTATTGGCAGAAATCCCCTATTTTTTACATTCACACGACTTATTGAACTGGCTCCAACATTAGTCGCTTAAAGCACTATGTTACGGATATCAAACAACAGAGGAATCACAAAATTAAATATAATAGTTAAATACATATTTACAACACAAATATCATTTTATAAATTTTCACCTGGGTGGAGATCGAACCCACGACCTTTGGCACATAGATTATCACTTAAATTATTTAAAACTACGCCTATGCCCAGTAGCAGGCAGTAGAGGTCCTATGGATATAGGTAATGATAATACTAATAAAAAAGTTTAGCTCGTAGTAGTGGTCAAATGTCACGAGGGATCAATTTATAATGGTTCCGGTTGGTTTTAATCCGCGAGTAATATCACATGACGAGTTCCCCACAATGCGGCTCGATCTCCGCTGGATATTACCCAGGCAGTGTCACTGGGTGCATTACGTCCGCTGGCGGGTTTGTTGACTATGCGGGAAAAGCAATTATTGCTTGTATGAATAAAAGCAGTAGGGAGAATAGAGAAGGATGGTAGTTGTAGTATATCCTTTTATGAAAGATTTTTATCAGTACTGTTGACGGTCACGTTTTGTTTCATACTATTTTATATTCCTACTACGTAATTCGACAAGGATTGTCTTAACGATATACCTATGTTAATCATGAAAAAACTACGATGAGACTTATATACTATTATATCTTTTAAAATAGTTCATACTGTACACAGTTAGAAAAGAAATATATAATCGGTTGAATAGCTCAAAAGTTTATCCCAAACAAACACCGTGATACATAATTTTATATGTAAAGAAGAATTTATCTATCTGTAACTTGTATTTTAGGAATAATAAATATTAATTGGAAAAACAAATATTTCACCTAATGACTAAGAGGCTATCTAGAAATAGCTTTTTTTAAAAGCTATACAGGATACCGTGCGGAATCGGTTGAGTAGAATTGCTCCTCCAGTATATCCTATACCAGATGTTGCAAGAAGCGACTAAGGTACTCGAATCTATATCTATAGATAGCGTATATCCATCCGTAACAGTAACGCTGAAATGCGCAGGGAGGCAATAGGCACCATCCCCATCACGAAGCTGCGCAGCTTTGTCGTTCAGTGTGCACTGCGATTGCCATAAATTCCCCTTTCCTTGGGGATGCCTATGTTCTACAAAGAATTTCCAATGGCTGATATGATAATGATGTTGATAAAGGAAATTACTAGAAGTATTCCCGTTGTGAAGTTACGCTCAGCGATTGCCATGCCAGCCTAGCGTTGTAATAAAAAAACAAATCTGCAAAATTCGCAGTCTTTTTTTGGGGTGATATAACTCAATGTTCAGTTCAATATTATGGAAAAGTAAAACGAATACAACTTGCTTAATAATATGACAGTTGTAACAAATACTGTAACATAATATTTATTTATATAAATAAAATTTAAGCTATTATATTAAAGGTTATTTGCTTTTTACTTAATTAATCAATAATAAATAAAAATTGCACTTAATAAATTAAAAATGTATATATAGTCCTAACTCTAAGATAAGTCACTTAAAGCACAAGCTCTAATAATGTCACTAGACTACAGAGGGATCACAAATATAATACATTTAACACAGAACAAACACAAATATACATCATATCAATGTTTGTTCTAGATGCGGATGGACCAAACGACCCTTGGAGCACAAGAAAAGATCCCTGCAATCTGCGGCAACGGGTCAGCCCATTAAAAATAATTCATTTGGAAATATAATATATAAGAAATATACTATCCTTGACGGCACATACACTAACACATAGCTGATGTTATAAAAAGTAAATAAGCCAAAAATACATATATTAAGACAGTCAAAACTATTACACACACATATGTATGTAACTTTATATACGCTCATATACAAACTTCAACTATGCCACCAATAAAGGTAAATTTCATTAAAGACAATATGCTCACCGTCCATCCAATCTACACGAAGCGTTTAACGCTAACGTATTTCTTTATACAGCGTGTTCCCATTTTGCTCTGTAGATAACTTCACATCCTGTATGCATGTAAGCGTCGAAGCACTTTCCAACACAGGAGATGGGTTTGTATTTTTTTTTCTTTTACTTCTCGCAGAGAAACACTTGCATTTGCTTAACTTCCTACGAGGCCACAGTGTAGAAATTTACAGATAATTTAATACATTGGAAAACGTAACTTTTGACTGCAAACCAATCCAGAAATGTTAGCGGCAATCTACTGCGTACTTTGCTCTACAAAAAAATTAGTTAAAATTATAGATAAAACACACTCTAAAAGGTTATCAACATTATTTTATCTCTGGTGGCATATATCTCAGGGTCATCAGTCATTTGTGATATAGAATTATCTATATGTATTGAGAAAAAATATTATAAACTTTGTACATACATTTTACGTAGTGCTTGTGATAGGTAAAGCCAATTTTGAGCTGTAATACGTCTAATGCTTATCTAGTCTCGGACATAGAGCTTCCCAAGAGAAATAAAATATGCCTACAATTATCGCGTTGGCCAAGCATTGTGGCTATGCACTTGAGTTATAGATACCGATATACCTCTCGTTGCAGTCGCGCAACGCTGTTTCGGATAGACATACTTCTCTTTGTAATTTTCTCTAAATTTGTCGGTTCCGGTACCTAAGTCACCTCTTTTATCACATTTACTACTTTGCCCATACATGATGGTTAATCTAAAATGTATGTCTAATAAAATAGTAAATGTTTCAAATAGACTCCTGAATATTTCACTGAAGTAAGCAAAACCAACTCTTCTTATCTCTCTTAAATTCTTTACACTTTTGGTATAAATGTACAGCTGCCGGTTGAGGAGACATATTTTTTTCCTCGACACCTGGTACAGCGGGAGATACTTTACTGTTACCAATAACTGCCACTAGTTAACATTAGTTTCCCATAGATGGTGCAGACGGTATTGATCCTATCTCATGCGCCAAGGGTTGTTCCCCACCACAATTCTGAGACAACTACTTACATTTTAATTTGTATTTATTTTATCGACTTTTAATATACATTTAAAAGATTGAAATTGGTTGAATTAAAACACAAAATAATGTTAGGATTTTATTTAAAAAATAAAACATAATAAAATAAATTTACACAAATTTGTGATGTCAAGGTTGAAAGTAACAATATAATTTGTTATTTAAGGCACAAAACAAATTATCAAAATAAAAAAAGATCAATAATCATTTATAATTGTTCGAAACTGATAACATTATTGTCAACAAATATATGATGATATTTGTGTTTGTTATGCGTCTGGGTGTTAAAAAATGAATTTAATTATAATATTGGAGATTGTCTGTCGTCTGTCTGAAGTCCGTAACACAGGTGTTTAAGTGACTTAGCTCGGAATTAGGTCAATGTATGAGGTGTTGTGTAAACATTTGAATGAGTTTGAATTCTGATGCTGTTTGTATTAGGTAGGTATATGCGATTTGTAAGATATGTGTAATTGTTTCATTAAACATCTGCTGTTGTCTACACTGCGTGCAATTGTTTAATGAACTTAAGAACATGTTATGTCTTGTCCTATTTAGAGTAGGTTATTGTTTGTTTTTTTAAAACGTTATAATACTACTTAAATTATGTGTTGACTTATTTGTTCATTTGAAATGACATCTGAAACTGTTCTCGATTGATTGTTCTGTTTTCTCTCGATTTTTGCAACTACGAGCTGATATTGAAACTAGTTTTTAAAGGCTTCGGGTTCTGATTAGCTTATATCAACCGATTTTATAGTAAGACAAAAATGTAAAAGGTAAACCATGTTTATTAAAAGTAGAAGAAAAATTAAGAATAAGTATATATAAACGAAAGTAATGGTGATTGAAAAGGACAGTATGACTAACTATAAAATTGTGTTTGATGACATGAAAGTTGAACATGTGAAAGAGTTTGTGTAATTGGAAGATGGAAAGTAAAAAAAATATTGAATGGAGCGTAAAAACTGGAAATAGAGCCTTACATACTTATATAGGCAGCCAAAATGTGTCAAAGGGGGCACGACTGGCTCTTTGTAGATATTTGTTGGTTCCAGTTTTAGTTAGAAGAAATTGTGACTAAATCACTATACATAATGCCCTATTCCAAAAACGAATCGAAAAGTTTATCGCTTCAAATAAACCAAACCGTAATAAAAATGTCATGAGTTATATTTAAATTGCACTTAATTATAAGATTTTATCACAACAATTGAGAAGTGAATGTTGAGATGGTTTGGACATGTAGAAAGGATGAATGAAAGTAGAATGTCTGTGAAAATATATAGAGCGGTAGTAAAAAATGGCCTAGGCGAATATATTTTAACGTAAAAGTGGTTCTAAAGAAGGGCCAGGTCCGGTACCAAGAATAAACGAGCGTGTATAAAAGGATGCAAGTAAAGGAAGCTAGTGGTATGTCAAGATCAAAGCAAGTGAAGATCCGAAGTCTCTGCCTACCCCGATTGAATCTGTGTCCAAAAACACAGGCATGAAGTTTGTATACACTTTTTTATTAGACCAGGTCGTCAAACAAGCATACAGTCCGCGTGATAGTGACATCACTTTGTAACTTGAAGATATTATGTCACATTACCCGGTAATTTAAAACTAAAGAATGTACTTAATTGTAAGTTCTAAAATTATTATTAGCCCCATCCAATTTTCAGTTAATATTGGTAACTAAAATTTATATTTTTTTTAGTAAATCTAAATCTGTCGTTTTGCTAAAATCACTTGTTTTGTATATAAAGTATATACGGCAATTACAAAAAAAAACATTTCCCAAAGTTTAGTCTGTATTTTCATCGCCAAAATATACTCTCTCGGTTAGATAGCTGATATTGTAAGGAGTAACTAAGACTACGTTTATTTAAGTAAATAAGAGAATATTTTCCTCACCAATATTATATGAAATAAATATACATATTTATATTTGATTCTTTGCACGATTGTAGCGATTACTATTAAAAAGAAAAGCTATATCATATATTAAATCCCCTATTCTCACGGAAATCGCACGTAAAACCGCAGGGTGCGCCTCATACAAAATAAAAACAGCCTCCCTCTACCTAGAAACATTCAGCATTTTCCTTTTACATTATGAAATTATGGTATACCAATTTCATTTTCAAACTACGACCAATTTAAGTCCAAATAAGGAAAATCCACAGTCCCCTTTATACTTATTTACAATTACGCTGAACCGTAAGTTATATTAGAAATTGGCGGCGAAACTTACGCAATATCGACTTTTAACAAATTCGAGCCAAACAAAAGCCACAAATCGCGACAAAAACTGCGACCGTTACAATAACAAGAGTGTTAAGCTCCAGTGCAAAAGAATAAAATACCCGCTGGCTGTTGCCGGCACTTAGTGTATGGCTACTCAACCAGCGACTGCAAGAAATTATGTTTTAATATGAAAAAATCGTGAAGTAAATAAAGTATTTAACTGATTTAATCACATATATATAATCTATTATATGTAGTTTTCTCAAACTTATGATACAGAATAATAGTTTATATCTTAATTTGTAGTCCCAACATTTTTTTTTCATTGCATACGCAAACTGTATATCAAAAAGTATCTTATAATATTAACAGGTACATGCTATAAGATTCTAACGGACTGTGTATTAGATAATTATTCAATTAACTTAATTGAATAATTACCCGATGCTTCTAATTCAAGGTAAAAGGATCAAAGAGAAACGAAACAATATGTATCCAGACGAACTCAAAGCGGGCGGCTAATAATATTTTCGGGCCAGTGGCGCAGATGGCAGTGATCCTATTTTATGCACGAAGGGCCGTGGGTTTGTTCTGGGGAGATCGGTACAAATATTTATATAGCGATTGTTGTGTTTGTCTTGTGTCTGGGTGTTTTATTTTATTTGTTATTTTCTGTTGTCTGTTATCTATAACACAATCACTTTAAGTGACTTGCCATAGAGTCAGATACATGTTGTGTGAATTTTGTTATTGTTAGAGTTTCAGCTTCTCAGGTTTTAAGAGTTTCAGGTACCTCATGTTCCCATGTCTACGTATTTCATACGCACAACATAAAAGGCGAGGATACATTAAAGAAATTACTCTGAAAAGCCCAACCAAGGAAATTTAGAATACAGTAGAATATTATACTTCTAACATCTCCCCCTGTAGGTGTTGGAAGAGGCAACTATATATAATTAAATAATAGATGGCAGTAAATCCGCCCTACATGCTTCTGCTCAAATGCAAGAGGGAGAATGCAAAGCTATGGTTTAAGGTTGCCACTACGCCTATCCAGCACGGAGGTTATGGGCAAAATATTCCGTCTTGTTGAGGCCTCTGTTCTAAAGTCAACGTTCCACAGCTTATATGATGATCTTTAAAATGACTTGAGTAGATAATCTTGGAGTTTTTCAGATTTAGAGATAAGAACAGAGAGCTATGGTGTCTAAAAATTCTATAATCATTATATCAGCCATAGAAAGTCCACTGGTGGATATAAGCCTCCCTAAGACGAGGATTTTGCCCATAATTGCCACGCTATTCAGGCGTGGTGGCAATCTCAGAGCATGACTTTGCGACGAGAATGCTGCTGTCCATCCCAACCCTGCAGTATTTTATTTTGTTGTAGTTTTAGTTTGTATCACCATTTGTCGTCCCATACGACACCTGTTACAGGGGAAGGTATTATTCTACATTATATTCTATAATATAATGTTATAGGCCTACTGGTAATTTAACTTGCTGTTTCCTCCCAATTTTGGCACTTGTGTTTTCTCGCGCAAGTCATGGCCCCCAGAGTTGCGTAGGTAATGAAAAAAGTAGACTCATTTGCGAGGCGGTCGCCGCAACGGCCAGTTTTGTTGCTATTTCACACTTCTCTTTATGCCTTGCCGCGCACTACATACAGGTAAGTAGAGCAGATGCTTAGGAATTCCTTCTAATATTAAATAATAAATTACCAAGACATCTCATACATTAACCTGATTCTATGATAAGTCTCTTCTTCAAACACAATCAGACAATAAAGGAATCACAAATATACTACTTAAATGCATATATTTATCATTTAGAGACAGAAAAATCATCATATAAATATTTATCCTAGGTGCAAGATAGGAACACTATCAACTGCATCAAAAATACATGTATATAAAATGGATGTGTTGATAAATATTTAGTTACTCTTTCATGCCAGGAAGGGTAAATATAGGTAGATGAAATTAGGTGCAAAGATTATTAAGAGACTGGAGTAACACTAAGGCTATAGAATTTTACATGGAATAATAAGTCCTTTTTTAGACCAAGGCGACTAACTGGCATACGTTGGTAACCATGTGACTTGAAAATATTATTTCACATTACCCAGTAATTTCATTGCCTCTTTAACCCTTCAAACCGGAACATAGCCATGCGAACACTGCCGTTTGGCAGAAGAAATAGGCAAGAGCGAGGTGCCAATGCAGACGACATTTGTATAAGTCTACCTCTAGTAGAGGTAGTAGAGGTAGGCCATATGTATGCATACGCTATAATTTTCTATGCTAAAATTATATTCCATAATTTTCGAAGGTATTATAAGGGCTTTATTATCATGGGACTAAAAAATATTTATAAAGTCACAGTTTTTGTGTATTTTATGTATTTTATCATTGCTAGCGGGCGACGGGTAGAATGGCGTAGATGGTAGTGATTCTACCTTATGCGTCAAGGGCCATAGGTTTAATGCATGAATAAATAACTATATGATGAATGTTTGTTTTTCTGTGTCGGGTATCCGTAACACAAGTACTTCAAACGACTTATCTAAGAGTCAGGTCAATGTATAAAGTGTGGCAGAAAATTGTTCAAAAATACATTTATTTAAATACACTGAATTCTTCTTATAACAAAACTTTCTCGTTGCTAATTAAGGTTTGTCTCTATTGACTGATGGGTTTGCCAGTTATTGGTCTAGATCCCGGAGATAATGTAGCTTCGTACTAATTGAAAGAATACTCGATGATTTGTTTCACTGATTGATTGATTTGGCTATATCCAGCCATTCAATCCATCCAATCACAAAAGAAATTGTTGTTAGCTTGGAAAAATATTGAGCAATCATAGAGGTGAACTACATTTTTTCATGGATAAATTTGCTGTCTGGTCAAAAACCATGTGATATATTCTCTAATGTTTTTATTATTTTAATATACTATTATACTATTATTGCACCCCTATTCTATGTCTAGGGTGAGTGGGTCTAGATTGACTAGATCTTAACAAATATTTATTAATAAATTTCTCTCTTGTAAATACCTAAATTTTATTCAAAAAGGGGTTGTTAAATATGTGAATTGTGCGTTTCCTTAGTAACCGTAGCTATAGATAGATACAACATATATAACTCTTCTCGTCTCTTCAGTTAAAAAACAGAAGATTTGCGAGAAAAATTTTACGAGCCGCTTCTGCATATGTGAATTGATAGGTTTTACAAAAAACGTATGACAAAGATTGTTCTGAAAACGACGTTGGAAAAATTTATGATTTGACAATCTTTCATTTCGAAAGCATGCAGCTGTGAGATACCAGCAGAGAAGAATAGTACCGCCCACTGCACCAGGAGTAGTGAGAGGTGATTAAGGTACCAGAACCGACATATGGCGGTATATCTATCCGGAACAGTGTAGGTCAAATGCACAGGCTGGGGATGGGTAGCAGTATCCCCGTCACGAAGCCGTGCTCGGCAATTGCCAACACGCTTGTCCAGCGAGGCAGTTATCGATCAAAATTCCTCCTTTTTTGAGGAGTCGTATGTCCACAATCATCAAGCTTTAAAGTTGGCATTGCGCTTGTCATAGGAGGATTGACAGTAAGCATTTTTGTCGGCTTAGATTTATAAAAAAAGCATAGAAAAAAATAAACAAAACAATCTTAGAGCCCGTGTGTATTGGATTTCGGACCGCGACTCGCGGGACATTTTTTCCTCGCCAAGTTTAAGTTATAGGGTGTGTTCGGGAGGTAACGGCGCGTTTCCGGCCCACTGAATATTTTATTCTGTTATTTAGACAGTAAGGAGTTTCGTTCTTTATTACTCTATATGATGCATGTTCGCTGTTATTGGTTCCTCTTGGATGGTTACACACATTTCCGTTTGAAGTTGAAAAGAGTGTTGGTGAATTATTGGTATTGCTTTGGTAAGTTACGTTTGTTTGTTGGCAATGAATATTGTAAAGGTCATACTAGAACATTATTTTTTATATATATTAGAAATATTATTAAGGCCAAATAATTTATATGAAAACATAAAATTAAGTTTCATTTATCATGGTTATTACATATCTTACCTGAGAGTACAAAGAAACGATATATGAAATTCAAATTAAATTATATTTAAAAGCCTCTTCAATTATATCCTTTATTTTAAGATTTTATAACAATAAAATACATGTATAATTGTCGATTTATCGTGGAATCATGTGATGCATTGCGATGCGCGCTCTATCGACTTTCGTTAATTTAAAGCTATTAAATACCAATTGCATTACATATTTTCAAAATACCTTACGATATAGGTACTGTATTTAATAGCCGTAGTAGCTCCTAATCTTGCGGTATTATAAACATATTTAACACCCAGACACAGAACAAGCCATACTAAATTGAAACTCAAAAGAAAGCGCCATTGTTTCTGTTATAACACTAAACGAAATCTGCCAATACATATAAGAATTCATCAGTAACTAAACTATATTGTTAGACGGACAATAACGAACGGACATATTACTAGAGGTAAACCTTATACAAAGGTCTGCATCAATACGACTCTCACCTATTTCTACCGCCAAGCCGCAGAGTTCACATTGCTATATTCGTATTTGAAGATAAAGAGATGCATGAAAATTAACGGATAATGTGACAGGTATCTTTAAGTATCAAGACTGACAATAATAATAATAATACTTTTTATTGTACACTAATGAAAGCAACACAATAACATCACAAAAACATGGAATAGTTGGTACAAGAGGCGGCCTTATCGCTAAATGCAATTTCTTACAGGCAACCTTTGGATATAAATAATGTTAAAGCTGGTAGAATTTTGAGGCGCATTTAGTACATACATATATAATAATTAATATTCATATAATACCCATACATTCAAATAATTTCCTTGTTCTGTAACTTTATCTTTATAAAGTTACAGAACAAGAAAAGTGACAGAATCAAAAAGCAAAATCAAAGTGACAGATAATACTCCTTCACCATTCTCTTAAAAATAAAAAGAGAGCAGATCTCATTTTAAAGACAATGTGCTACGGTTATCCTTGTGAACTTCACGAACGTCTATAGACTACGGCGAAGGTAACTATCATGTGGACCATATTCTTGTTTATTGACATATTTATGTATGAAAAAAGACAACAAACAATTGGACAACTAAAAAACCATCTCTATAAAATGATATTACCAAGCGTATTTTACAGTATTTCTTTGTTTAAAATAATCATTGAAATAGAAGTCTCAAAACAAATCTATTAGTTTGTTTCTGTTTATAATAAAAACATACACAACTTATAAGAAATAAATGTGAAAGACGATAAACTTTTTTATATAAATTCCCACAACATCGCCTCGCATACATTGACCTGATACCATGATAAATCGCTTAAAGCATGTTACGGATATCAGACAACAGAGAAATCATAAATATACTATTGAATTACATCAATTTTTCACCTAGACACAGTACAAAAATAATTATCATCATGTAAATATTTGTCCTGGGTGGGGATCGAACACACGACCTTTGGCGTACAAGTTAGGATCACTACCATCTGCGCAATCGGGCCTGTCCTGTATTATATATACCAAGTTCAAAAATAATAGAATGCAATACTTTAAATTCCCTATGTCACTGAACTACTTTTCATTTTACATTTGGGAGGCGCCCTAGGTGGTTGAGATTCTCAAATTAACCGGTATCTGGGTTATTTATGAGGACAACATCTTTCAGATACGTTAGTGTTGAGAACATTTGACTATCTAGAAAAACGAATGCTATATCTCGACAATTGTGTTTCAAATTACATCAATTTTTATTTTGTGTAAATATCTGTCATGCATATCTCTCATCAACTTATACATTCACCAGACTTTTTACCAAGTCGCTTAAAAGCATTGGACACGCCTGCCCAGCGCGGCAATTATTTTACCGATAATGACGCGCTGGGCAGGCGTGTTGGCAATTGCCGAGCATGGCTTCGTGACGGGGATGCTGCTACCCATCCCCACCCAGTAATATTTAAACTGTGCTGTTCTGTGTGGATATTCTCCCTATCTGTCGGTTCCGGTACCTTAATCGCCCCTCACGACACCTGGTACAGAGGGAGGTACTATTCAATTCTGCCGGTACCCCATGGGTTAAGTATAAATACAGATAAAGAATCAAATATTAATAAAATGAAAGGCAACGCTCATTCACCAAAAGTTAAATCACAGAATGTGATCATCTAATATGAAGAGAAATTGAATTTCACAAACGAATTACGTGCATATGAACAGCGATATTAAGTATATAGTTCTCCGATGATCTGAGGTATCTATCTATAAATGAAATGCAAGTGGAACATTCGTATCGCAGCTATCGGCCCAATGAGCGGCGATGTAATTGTTCCGGAGTGCATCTCCGTCTGCAGACACCTTAAGTGTTCCTATTACGCTTTCCATCAACTTTTCATGGAGCCGTATCTTCTAACATTCCTATTCTGATATTGCTTAAGTGAGCCATCCGCTTATGAGACTTCGTTTTCTAAGTTCTTAGGCTTTTTTCATGGAATCTATAGACTTTATACACTCATTTGCAAAAAACGGGCACCTAAGCAATGAACCATTTGAAATGGTACTATTGGTTTTTTTGATGATTATAGGCAGTTTTACTTTTATAATTTTGTAAATTAATAAGCAAATAATCGTTTTTGTCAGTATTATCATTAAATTTTGATAAAATTTATGGGTTTTAATGCTTTTAATGGTTTTAATAATATAAAATTGCACTTTTGCTATTTAAGTTGCATCGTATTAGTGTAAAAACGAATCTTCCAGAATACGTTTGCGAAAATGCATTCGGACGGCGTCGGCGCGGGCGAGTCAGCTGTCTCTAGACAAAGGCATTTAGGCTGTAGAGTACGACGCTCCCTTTCTGTAACTACCTATTTGTACTCCACTGACTATTGTCTCGGCTATGTGCAAAAAACCTTAATTGAGATTGTCTTAGCACCAGAGTAATTCACTTTATGCTTTTTAATCATCGTCCCTTGTCTTACCACACATCTCTTGTCTTAGTTTCATTTAGCCGAACATCAATGGTTCAAATTCACCAAAACAGCCATCGTAAGTCTACTGCTGGACATAGGCCTCCCCAAGAAAGAGGATATGTTGCCCATAATTGCTGCGCTGGGCGAGCGAGTTGGCAATCGCAGAACGCAGCTTTCGCGACGGGGATGCTGCTGCCTATCCTTGCCTTGTACATTTGAGCTGCATTGTTTCGGATGGATATACCTGGATGGATATAGGTTTTGGTAACTTAGTCGCCTTTTGCGACACCTGATACTGGGGGAGGTAATATTCTACTCTGCTGGTACCTAACATCTTAAACGGCCTTAATGGTTTAAATTACATACATACAATTATTGTAACGCTAAACTAAAATTTTTACATTTCGCTTGTCATAACTGCAATATTTCAAATATTTGTCAGACCATTATATATTAGCATAAGCTTCATTTGACATAATAATTGTGGTGTGTGCAACATACACATAATAAATATTGTGCAGTGCAACCAAACCGTCGAACTATAAATGTAAAAGTTTAAATAAACCACATTAAACAAGTGGTTAATTTAATATTCCCAAAAAGAAGGGATCATTGATATACTTTATAAAGATTTTAAGAGGTCAATTAAGTGATTCAGTGCCAATTAAAGCTCCAACGAAAAATTTGCTGTTCAATGCATACGTATTTTAAATTAGACAAACAATGAAGTTGCATTACACTTTTTGTCATTTTAAAAATCGTGGAAAATATTGGATTAAAACTCTCATAAAAAATTGCACCTCACTTTTACCCCTTTAAGGAATTATTTCCGAAAAAATATTTAAAGCGTGATTCTTAATTTTAATGAGTAGCCTTTACACCAAATCTCATTCGAATAACTTCAGAAACAGTTGTCTCATACTAACTTTACAAATTTTATAATTATATAAAAAAAACAATAATAATATCTACCTATGCATTGACATATCTATAAATCAATTCTATATTCTGTTTTTAAATGAAGTGTGAATTAAATGAAGCATTTATCACATCTGCTCGCTTTCATTATTTGTATATCACATGAGAGGTGGACCTCATACAAACATCATCTGCATACTACATATTACCTGCTCACTCCTACCTATTTTACCACTAGATTACGGTGCTTGCATTGCTGTTTCGGTTTTAAGAGTGGGAAATGCAGTGAAATTACTGGGTAATGTGACATATATATTCAAGTCCCAAGGTTGGCAACGCGCTAGTAATATGTTATGCTAAGCGTGTTTGTCGACCTGGTCTCATAAAAAAAAATAATGTACGCTTATTTTTCCGCAGCAAGTTCGTCCGCCAATAAAACAATGTATAATTTGATAACAATGTTTAGACGAATCTTAGAAAAATAACTATCTAGTAAGTTTTGCAATAATTAGTTATAGAGTGCTTGCATAATCCATCTCCAACTAGCATAGGTTTCTATTGTTGGTTTGAGCCATCGGATACATCCACTTCTTTTGTTAAAACTGCTAGTTTGGGTTGTTACATTCTCGTTTTGGTTAAGCTTTATTATTATCGCTCTTGGCAAGTATGGTTGCAATCTTGATGGGCCCAATGGCGCAGATTATAGTAAACCTATTCTGTGCACCAAAGGTCGTGAGTTCGATTGCCACCCGAGACAAATATTTATATGATGATATGTTTGTTGAAGGTCCCGATGGTAGTGATCCTATCTGATGCACCACAAGTCGTGGGTTCGGCCCCTACCCTGGGTAATTAGATATGATGATATTTGTGTTTAAGTATTATTATATATCCGATGCCACTGTTATCTGATGTCCGTCAAGTAAGTGGTTGCAGCAATTTACCCCGGAGTCAGTTCAATGAGGTCAGATGTGACGTGAATAAAATAATATATTATTAACAATAATATTGTTGGTCAAAACACGTTTGTTAAGTCTACTGAAACTGATCTGCTCATCGTAGTATACCGATTTATATTAGTTCATAGGTTCAAACAACCTGTGATAAATAACCAAGTGGTGTACCAGAATACGTTTGCGGGGTGTTGGGAAAGTGCACTCGCACCGCGACGGCGCAAGCGAGCCAGCTGTCTGTACATGAACAAAGGCGTTTAGGCTGCGGGGAATGAGGGTTCCTTTCTGTTACACTCTTTTTGTCCTCCACCGGCTATTGTCTCGGAAATGTGCTAAAAACCTAGTTTAAGATTATTGTCTAAGTCGTGGTGAAGCTCAATTTATATCTTCAGATTGGAGTTGGATAAGGAAATATTGGACCTGGTGAATAATTTGGTGTTCTATTTTGCTACATTCTATAAAATTAATTCGCTTTTGGCTGTCTGTCTGTCCTTTAATATGCTTAGATTTTTTAAATTACACAATTTTTATTAAATAGAGTCATATAGTAGAGAAATACTAATTATTTTAGAGGTTTCCAATGGCATGTCGTAAATAAGTCGTAAATAAACACATATTTTTGTGATAACATTGAAAACGCTGGTTGAACCCGACGAGATATATCAAAATAATAAACTATAGCACACCTTAAAAAAGTCTACAAACAAGTCTGCAATTGTATATGTCTATCTCTTAGAGATAATTTTATTACACGTTTTTTTATTATCTATACGAGTTAGGGAAGCAAGAGAGCCATGCCATGCCATGATCGTAGTAAGTGGAGATCCATAGTCTCTGCCTACCCCGACAGAACTAAGGTGTGATGTGATGTATGTATGTATGTACGTTCTTTTATATGACCTCTATTATGACAATTAATACGACAAGTACAACTGAGATCTGCGTGACAGTGAGGAGGATATCACTAGCGCTTTACCAACATTGTGTCTTAAAGATATTATGTCACACTAACCCATAATTTTACAATCTCCTTATCCTTCAAATCAGAATATAGCAACGCGAACACTGGTAACTGGTGGCAGAAATATGTGAGGGTGAGGGGGCAAAACCTTCGTGTGTGAAAGATTTTATCTATTTTGATATTATTTGCATACGTAACTATACTTAAGTACAGGCAGAGTAGAACCTTTTTCTATACAAGGTGTCATAACCAAAACCAGATGCCAAAGTTACGTAGCTCAAATGTAAAACAAGACGAAGATGACACTAGCTTCTTCAATTGCCATTACGCCTGCTCAGCGTGGCAATACTGAGCAAAACATTTCCCTTTTCTTGAGAAGCCTATTTCAGATAAAGTTCTTTTATCCAATATACTATATGACAAAATCAAAACATTTTGTTGTTTCACCCCATTAAATTGTTTTGATTTTGTCATAACCCCCCATTAAATGTAATATAAATAATGGTACAGCTAAGCTGTGAGGTAACGGCAGAGCAGAAAAGTACTTCCCCCTGTACCAGGTGTATTAAGGGGCGACTAAGGTACCAGAACCGACAGATGGCGTTAAATCCATCCAGAACAGTGCAGCTTACAGCTTACAACAGCATCCCCGTTGTGAAAACTGCGCTCTGCGATTGCCAACTTGCTTGCCCGCGTGGCAATTATGGGTAAATTTCCCCCTTTCTCGGGGAGTCCTATGTCCAGTAGTAGACTTCAAATGGTTGATATGATGATGATGATGACAGCTAAGCGTTTGACTGTTACTGATCTATCTGAAACACACTTTGTTTTATTAATTTTTTTAGCATTATCTTTAGTCTTGTAAATATAATGTATGTACAGGTGTTAATTAAGAAGTCAAAATGCTGCTATAAAAATATTACGGGTCCATAAAAGAAATAAGATCCGATAAATAGTCGCAGTAACCCCGTGTAAGCAGATCACCCCATTATTATTAAACTAGGTTACTCCGTAATAATAAAACTGCAAGTATACTCATTAGGACACTGAATTCTTAATTTAGTTTCACTTCACCAAAAAGTTGACACTTTAATTGATAAATTTACTCTTTGCCATATTTTTAAACATGATATTATCATTTGACACCATTTTCAATTTGCCAAACTACGTCTGACAAATTTTGTTAGGTTAGAGTAGGAGAGAGCAAAGTATCAATTAATATTAGTTAAAAGATTTTCGACAAAATTTAACGTCAGCTTCATGAACGAAAATGCGAAATGTGGGTATCAGTAAAGAAGAATAATACCTCCCGCTGTACCAGGTATCGTAAGAGGTGACTGAAGTACCAGAATAGGCAGATAGCGGTATACCCGTACGAAACATTATAGCTCAAATGCGCATCTGTCGCAAAAGCTGCGCCCTGCAATTGCCAACACGCTTACCCAGCACGGCAATTATAGGAAAATTTCCCTTTTGTTGCAAAGGACTTCTTCCTAATTGTTGCAAAGGACTAATTGTTGCAAAGGACTTCCAATGGCTGATGTGAGGATACAGTGGCAAAGATACTTTTGTCTAAGTAAAGAAAATAAATAAAATGTTTTCGAGCAAATGAAATTCGATCAAAAATATTCGTCATTGAAATCTACATGTTATTAAGCTACATAAGAGTACAGGTAGTGTGCGAGGATGTTAAAGAACCCGTATCGATACGGGTTTATTTCACGGACCAATAACTGGTATAATCCAGGTTTGTTTTCAATAATGGTGCCCGTTTGTTTGCGGTGGAGAAGTAGCCTGTTTATTCTAAATAAACGTCCCCGCTCAAATGTTTGTTTTGCTTACAGACAAATGTCGGATTGCGAAAGGGATCCGATATCAAATGTGCATGTATTTCTCGTTACTTTACTGAGAAATTTAAAAGAGTCAGTTAAAAATAGAACATTAGTTTGGTAAACTGTACGTTATATTTTTAAGATTTTTTGGATGTCTTTGAGCGCTGCCCTGGGTGGTTTAGATTCACAAATTATCCCAGCAGATGTCGCTGCAGTCGATATATTGGTTATTTGTTAATACTGCAACATAATATCTGTCCATCACCTCTTTATGGAGACCGTAATCTATCTTCCGATGTACTAACGACGGCTACTTAAGGTCCGTGCCTTAGAGGCGCCCTTGTGTGATCGCCGTCGGCTTCATTTCGTTACAATCATAAAGAGGAGTAGAGGAAAATAGCTGGTATAGGCTGCTCATTAATAAGCGACCTGACATCTTTCCCCCGGTGATGTTGGAACTAGCGATGTGAGGAAATAGAGGAGTTTCAGATATAAGAACAAATGGAAATATTTATCACATGAATGTTTATTCTGACTGCAGATCGAAGCGACAATTCTAGTCGCATAAGATTGGGATACTATGGAAACAGCCGTGAGGTACCAGCAGAAAAGAATAGTACCTCCCTCTGTACCAGGTATCTTAAAGGCAACTGAAATAATGAAACTGGCAGATAGCTGTATATACATCCAAATGACTATAACAGGGCGGGTGTGAGCGGTAGCATTACCGGAGCGCTATGGACAATAACCCTCGTTGCTTGGGGAGGCCAGTGTCGAGCAGTTGACGTTTTATGACTGATTATGAAGATAATAAATCCTATCACCTATACGAGTATATGTTTATTTTATACAAAAAAAAATTAAATTTCAATTCATGTATTTATTGGTATGTAATTTTATTATTATATGGACATATAAATTATTAGCATTTACTTTATTTTATTTTTATGCCCATGTTTATGCCAATGTTTGCCTGGATGAGATTGCTCTGAGCGATAAGGCCACCAATTGTATTATAATTAATTTTTTTATTAATGTTATTTTGTGTTTACAATAATTAACTTATATCTCGATATTGAATGAGGTAAAATAAACATTCACGCGTACTTATAGCCTAGCGTTAAATAAATGACGTGAGGGACAAAAAAATTCTAACTAGTCTAAAAGTGTTTAAAATACCCGTACTGTCATAATTTTCTACCATATAATACAAGTGTCAATATTATCAGTTTAACGTATTAGTAGTAAAACATAATCTCAGCTTTGAGAGTTTTATGTGTAATAAAAGTACAGTAGCGTGACAAAATATTACTTTACGAATCAACGTAGGCATTAAATATGACGTTAAAAACCGCCATGAAAAATACGTTTTGCACACGGCCAATAGTGATTATTTAAAATGAAATGATAAAGTAGAGCCGCAAAACGAAAACTATTAGCGTGCGGATCGACCGCTGCGTTTTCACATAATATTTTACAATTTTGCGTGAGCCATAATGGCTGCCATGATAAACGATGGGGCACTGTTGCAGAAATATGCCGAGTGGCAAATGGATTCGGATGCGCTTCTAAAAACAACGATGTAGAGGGCGAGGATATGACATCCAATTTTAATATACGAGTACATTTGAGACGGACCCGTTGGCGCAGATGGTAGTGATCCTATCTTGTCCGCCAAGGGCTCGATTCCCAGCCAGAGCAAACATTTATAGGATGATATTTGTATTTGTTCTATGCCTTGGTGTTAAATATATGTATTCAATTACTATATTTGTGATCTAATTCAATGTGAGATGTTGTGGGAATTTATTAATAATTAGGCACTAATTGGTGACCCATATATTGATGATTAATTTACTAGAGGTAGAAATCATGTTAAAGTCGTCTGTTTTGTTATCTCAGTCGCTATAATACCTACGGTCAAACAGTTGTCTTTGTATTATAAATAAGAAAGTGTCCCATCCAGGATGAGAGAGGTGATGGAATTACGAAGTTATTTAAAAAACTAACAAAACACCCGCGTTAAGTTAAAAAACCTTTTATACAAACTTTACACCCCCGTTTTACCCTTTTTGGTGGTTAATATTCAAAAATTGCTCCTCTACGTGATAAAATAGTCAGTCAGTCAGCTTCTTCTTTTATGTATATATATATATATTTATATATCGGCATATATATATATATATACATACCGGCGGAGCAGAATAATACTTCCCTCTGAATAAAGTGTCAATATGTAAAATTTGATACACATGACTTTCACCTATTCTACCGCTAAATAGCAATGTTTGCATTGCTGTATTCCGGATTAAACGGTAAGAGAGGCAGAGAAATTGCTAGTATGACAAAATATCTTCAAGTTTGTTACTTGATTAATTGTCTATGCGTTAGAGATAACCTTGTGATATTAGGAGCGTATGATTGCTTATTTGTTGACCTGGTCTAATAAAAAAAACACGAGCGTTCAATTAAAATTTTCCAATATAGTTTATCATACAAGCCATTGAAAATCCACTGCTGGACATAAGCATCTCCAAGAAAGGAGATTTTTCCCTTCACCACCCTTTGTATTTGAGCTGCACTGTTTCGGATGGATACACGTTTTGGTATTTTAGTTGCCTCTTACAACACATGAGACAGTGGGAGGTACTATTTTATTCTGCCGATACCTCATAGCACTGTTCTTCTCCCTCACTATACTATTCTACCTTATTCGGTAGTATACTGGTCAGTATCCCCTCCTACCCTATATATTTATCTGCATACAATAGTATTCCCTTCCAGCCGCTCTGTGTCTCGAAACAAAGTGTGCTGCACAAAATTTATCGCCACTCATAATAGCTCTATTAAAACGCGTTTACATAATTTTCGAATCAATTGAAATGCACATATATAAATGAAATCAAATGTAAGCCTGCTGAAAAGCGCGCGGGATATAAGCATTAAAGCTGTATAGAGATGTAATTCTATATGGTGAATTTATTTACGTGTTATTTATTTCAATTATTTATTTTAATTTGAATTCCGTGAGGTACCGGCGGAGTAGAATAATACCCCACACTGCACCAGCTGTCGGAAGAGGCGACTAAGGTACCAAAACCGACAGATGGTATGTTAATCCGATACAAAATAGCTCAAATGCACAGGACGGGAATGGGCAGAAGCATCCCCGTCGTGAAAGCTGCAAACTGCGATTGCCAATATGCTTGCTTAGCGCAGCAGTTACCTATTAGCAAAAACTTTCTTTCTTGGAGAGGCCTATATCAAAGAGTGGACTTTCCAATGGCTGGTATGATGAATATGAAAGTAACCTTAAGTATGTTAGACCGTTAATAGTTTAATGACCTATACTTAACAAAATTAACGAATGTACCACAATTTCAAAATCACATAGACTTGAATATCTAAATTCTTTTAACCGGTGTTTTATACCATCCTGTTCCAACTCATCGTTGTATGAACTAATCTTGCTCAAATTATGTAACAACAAAAGTCCAGATAATTTCTTTAAGTGTTCTTAAAGTTTAGTATGACTAGCGAACTACAAGCGAACACTTAATATACGATGAAATATATTCAAATTGCGTCTTGTTTCTCGAGAACAAACAAAAATTCAAGTCTTAAATCTTGCAACTATCAAAGATTTCACCGTTCACATACTGAAGATGACGTATAAGAACAAAAGTTAAGACGAAAACACGTACATTGGATGAAAAAGATCAACTCTTTATATTGTACGTTTTACGAATTATGACGGGAGGGAATTTCAAAGAGAAAACGTGAAACGTAGTTCCAGTATGAGTTGAATTTAAAATTTTATGTAACGGCGAAATGCGTCATAGCAGTGCCTGGGGGTGTCTTCTGTCTGAGTGTAATAGAGGGAAGGTAGACATTTGGACATCGAGTTTTTAAATTTTTATTGATGTTACTGATGATGAAGTTTTAGGGTACATAGTGCAAAGTATGAAATGTGTTTGTAGAATGGAAATTATTTAATGGAACGAATGAAAAAGAAAATGGTAAAATGCTGTGAGGTACCGGCAAAGTAGAATAGTACCTTACATTGCTCCAGGTGTCGCAAGAGGCGACGAAGACGCCAGAACCGACCGATGGCGGTATAGCCATCCAAAACATTGCAGGTCAAATGCTCTGGGCAATAGCATCCCTATCTCAAAAGCTGCGCTCTGCGATTGCCAACACGCTTGCCCAGCGCGGCAATTATGGGCAAAAAACCTCCTTTCTTGAAGAGGTTTTTGTCCAGCCGTGGACTTATAATGGCTAGTATGATGATGATACAGATTAGTATATATAACATAAAGTAATAAGAACAATATGGTACGTGAAAGATAATATTATCAGTAGAAATGGATAAAAACACTATTACAAAAATACATAATTATTATCAATCACCTCATTTACTTGAGTAAATGAAGTGATTGATAAATAATATAACTGATATAATCAAATTAAATTCGTACATAGCAAAATATCTGTGGTGTCCAATGCTTTGTGTGAAGGCCTTTTCAAGCAATTAAGAAGTACGAAAGCATAGGTGTGCTTATTAAATTAATGGATTGGCCTCTTTTTCCTGCTGACTCAAATATAATAAGTAAGTTTTAGGAGAACATTAAAAACAAGACTGAGATACACAAGTCAAACTTTGTCATTGAAGTTTGTATTTCATCGACACAAGAACCTTTTGAGATGAGAGTTATCTACTTTATATCGCACTCTTAAAATATTTATAGTTTAACAAAAAATTTACTTTTTAGTAGACCTTTGAGACTTGATAAGAAAGACAGAATTAAAAGAAATAATGATTTGTTCGTATTCGTTTTTCTTGTTACAAGTCGTTCCCCCGGGCTTATTTGTGCCCGTAAACCATTAGTACTCATTAATTCAGATATGCCATATGCATTATAGGTACATAGTACATAATTTAGTAGATTCTATTTTTGGTGTATGATGCTTGTAATTTAATGTCTGGTCAAAATTGTTAATATCATGTTAGAATGTCAAAAGAGTTACTATCACAAAAATTCTGTTATAATTTAAATAATAAGATTTCCGTAAAAGAAATGATCGATGTCCGTCTAGTTGCTTTAGCGAGATTATACAACAAACATAAGTATATTAACAACTACAAAGTATATAAGTACAAGTAAAAGCACAATGATTATAAAAGAAAAGCGTATATATTACAATAACAAACACAGATATTTATTTTTTTAATTATTAGACTAATCCGATAAACAAGTATACAGTACGCGTAATAGCAAGCGTCAAGACAGCCTAAAGATGCTCATTATATCACAAGGATATCACTAACGCATTGCCAACCTTGTAATTTAAAGATTTGTGTGATTTTCCATACTCAATGAATTCACTCTCCTCTCTCACCATTTATAATTTTATAACAAACTAAAGTCACTAAAACCTTATTAGATAAGATTCCAATATGTTATTGGCGAAAATTTGCCGTAATGTAGCAGAAACATTAAAAAACAATGCGTAAATCTGAATAAACAGCGTTTTGAAGCCGTTGAAAAGTTTAACTTCAAATTGTGAACGCGTAGATGTTAAAAAATTATTTATTGAATGTCTGCCACCTTTTTATTCAGTTCATGGGTTTTTATAAACTTTCCTTGTGCATATATTATCATTTTGAATAAAATTGCTCGAACATCTACTAGTATCAAGACAACGATTTGTTAGCGCTAACTTCGGTATGAGTCCTAATAATGGAACCCATATCACCATCAGTTTTTCTTGCAGTTTCTATTCTGATGGCTCGCATAATGAACCTGCAACAAAATTAGTTTTAACATTAATCTGGTACCGGCAGACTAATATTAGAATAGGACACTCAGTGACCAATTTGTTCAAATAACTCTTATAACACTGGTTATCAGTGTCATCGGTCATTTGTGTAAAATTTTAATTAGCAACTCAACAAACATTATTTTTTTTAATTATTTTGTCTATTTAAAAATGCCTATGATGGGCCTATTTAAATAAAGCTATACTTGACTTTGACGTACAAAAATTGGTAAATACAATTTTTACATGCAACCTCTTGGATCACGTTGATGCCTTACAAATCTGACAGTTAAATAACAAAAAAATAGTTTGATGCAATCCTTTTAGAGTTATCTGCGTACGTATATTTCAAGGATAATTATTATTATTCATATACGTTTGTTGTGAATTTTCAGAAGCAACTAATTGTTTTGGTAATGTAAAATCGCTTAAATAAATAAGTACTTTGACGTTTTAGACTTGCGTGCGACTATCAGTAAATATCTGCAGTGTCAGTCTATGAGACAGTCAAAAGGCTCTGAGCGATACAAACGGAATGCAAAATTTTCCAGCAGAGAGCAGCAAAGTTTATCTACCATTACTACAAAATATAGGACTCTATTTTCTACGTATAAAGTTGAAAGTCGGTCGGGAATTGGTTGTAAAAATTGTTTCTGCATTCGTAGTCTTTAGTGCCTAGAGATAGGACTGACGGCTAACGTGAGAAGTCGTATTAACGTTCACCTTTCAAGTGATTTTACGGTCTACATTGAATGAATGCTGGGCACTTTTTTTGTTACATTTCTCTCATACAAAGAATTGAAGGTGACAAAAACATGTTCTTAAAAAAATCAATTTTTTTACTTATGTCCTGGTATTCAACAATTGTTCAAATTTAAAATAATTTTTGAACATAATAATTCAAATACAAAATTTCAAATAAACGAACAACGCGATGATATATAACAAAATTTCCAATATTTTAAAAAATAAAGAAATATGTTTGATTCTATATGAAAATATCGAAATATTTTCATGAATGCAAAGTTGAATAATTACTGGTAAAGTAGAACTGATAAGTATTTACTTATAAGTAACTTGCGTATGCAGTATAAACTTGCGTTCAGCGATTGCCAACACGCTTGCCCAGCAGGCAATTATGCGAAAAATTCTCCCTTTCTTGGGTAGGCCTATGTCCAGCAGTGGACTTCCAATGGCTGTTATGATGATAACGATAAGTATTTAGTGACTCTTTCGCGCAAAAAATACTGAATGAATTATAAGGAAAATGTTTCATATTATATCATTCATCATTAGAATCATAGCGTGGGGCTCCTGTGTATAAGAGAAGATAAAAGAGGCGGCTGTAACAGACCCAAAAGATTGCAGTATATACTCATACATCCTTACTAACGGAGCTCGTAATATAATGCAGTAGGAATGGGTGTTATTATCCGCGTTGCAAAGCACTCTATGCGTAGTCTGCCCTGTGCTGCAATTATTGGGTAAAACTTGTTAATAAATCACTTTGGAATGTTTATGACTAGCAGTCTACATTTAGATCTACATCTTTATTTACAAAAATGAGTGTCCCGCCCCGGTATTGCACGGGGTAATGAGGATATAAAATATGTTATTGTAAACGTTTTTTTAAAGTTTGCAATACTGCAGTATATTATTTTGATTTTGTCGGTTTCAGCGTTTCCAATGTAATCACGAAAAATATGTGTTCATTTACGATATTATATTAGAAAGTTCCAGTGTATTGTAACGATGATTCGAATTTCATTTTCTTTATTCCGTATATTTTTATTACAGATTTACATATAAATAGATAATTAAGCTCAAGCTCATTTGTCTGCTAGATGATTAAAACTACTGTTTCCCTTTATTTTCATTAATTTCCGTCCCTTCCTGCATATGCATATTATATAGTATATTACACCCCTAAATACCGACTGTAATAACTCAAAGCTGTTGTATGCAGACTTTTCGAAATCAACATAAATAATCGCATTCACATACTTAACTGAAAAGAAAAAAATTTTGTGCACGTAATGTGAAGATATTTTCTTGAATGAATTGGATATTTTGTTTTAATTTGGGAATTAATTGCGATGTTTCTAATGTATGTAATTATTAGTCATATATTATATTAACTTGATGCAGTCTTTATCTAGTAGTGCGATTTCTTGTAAAAATATAAATCACTTCTGTATTATGTCATGATATATGTTATGAGTACAATATACAATGACAGAATTGTATACAACACAAAAGTGTTACAAGGGTAAAAGTACGTTGGCAAATCATTCACTAAGTTGTTTTTTCACTTTAGGTGATTGGTTGGATTCGATCAAGCAGATCAACATGAAGAAACTTCTACATATTTCTTTGGATTTAATGGTACGTGTAAAGCCAGGGTATATTTCTAAATGTACTCGCTGTTTGGTATGTCAGGCAAGGAAACTAAGGTTTTTCTTCATTTGATTTATTTGATGTATTTATTTATCATATATAGATTGACTAATGATTCGATTTTAAAAATTGATGTTGTGAATTGTTATTGCACAAAGTGCTTTAAGATATATGAAACAAAAAATATTGAAAAGAAATTTATCCAAATAAGACTATGACGATATTGATTTTATAAGTTTCTTTCACTTCTATTTTCAAAGAGATGCGACACTCGATAACGAAATAAGTAAATAGATTTTACGACGCTAAAAATGTAGTTCAATAACTTAATAATTTATTTGTTTTAAGACCTTACAAAGTATATTTAAATGATCGCATTAGGATTCGATTTAAATTCGAATCGAATGTGTTTTGAGAGAATACTTTTTAAAACATGCTTCATTGTTGAAATCTTTCTAAAGGTAATTGATGGCTTATTTAAGTTAGAGAATTAAATGGCATGTTCCTTATTTACTAGAAAATTTAATTTATTAGGTATTATTATGTTTAGTCCGATATACAAACATTAAAACTAAAAATAAACTATAAACGTTGTAAAATTAGAATAATTAATTATCATCATCATCATAGCCTAGACTTAGGTCTCCCCAAGAAAGGGAGGAATCGCCCTTAATTGCTATGCTGGGCAATCACAGAGCATTCCTTCGCGACGGAAATGATGCTGCATATCAGCATCAAAGTAGTTCAAATGCTACTTGCTGGAGATTCCAGCAAGTTGCATTTGAACTACTTCGTTGGATGTACCTCAGTCGCCTCTTACAACACCTGGTACAGCAGGAGGCACTATTCTACTCTGCCGGTACTTCACGGCAGAGTGACTTTAAAGTGTTAAATGATGAAGATGTGATCTTCAGTTCACATGATATCACGCTTTGTAATTTAATAATTAAAAAATAAGAATGTTTCATCAATCTTATAGGGAAACTAAAAAAATAAAATATTAAGCTCACATATTTAGTTGAGTTTAGCATTCCACATAGATTGAGGCCAACTCCAATAACTGCGATGTGGAAACAAAATCTCGCAAGTCATCCCTGTATCCCATCTGCACAGTTTTTGCCATTTTCAATATTCCGCAGATGATCCGTTGATGTTGGGCCAAGCTAAATGTATTATTCATGGGGAGGGGGTTGGGTCAACTGGAGCACCAAGGAATAGGAAAAAATACAATATACAGACTGACGGGCGGCATAATTTTTGCATACCGTAATGTGCCAAATGGATGTATTACAACGAATGTGTTCGCTGTTTGGATAGTTAAATGTACATTAAGGTATTACAAGCATATGTTGTTCAAGGTTAGCTGGTAGCCAATTTGTATGGAATGCAAAGGAATGGCGACTGGAAGGGAATGAAATTTATATCAACCTAACAGGTCATAGAGGTTCGAACCGCGTTGTTCTCGTTACCATCTAAATTCAGAGATAAATTATACCTTTTATTATTTGACGATAATGTAGCTCTCTATTCATATAATAGTTTTTGTAATCAATTTAGTAGTTCTGGAGTTTATTTGTTACAGATGCACAAAATTGAAAATATTGCCTCGTTACATTTAATTTTAGGTGTTAGTTTGTTTTCAGATTATATTTTGAAGATTATATTTCAATATTTATACCATATGTTACTCAATAAAGACATTGCTCTCTAATGGTGAAATTATTATTTAAATTGGAAATTTGATTTTGAACAAGACATCAATTACAGCGTTAGATTTCAAACATATCCGATTACGAATTCGGTAGTCGTAGGTTAAAACTCTAACAAGGACAATGTTATTTATTTGTTTTTTCTGCTATTTTATTCACTTAGCTGATGATATTCTGTTGCAGCTGACTTTTAAATGGGGTGGACTGAACTTAGTAGGGGCTATTACTGGTAGATATTATAATCATTTATCATAATAATAAATTTACTCGATAATTCAATCAATAAGATTATACTACTCAATGCGATCTGGTTAGTATTAATTTGTAAATATATTTATGTAGGTACTGCCTGATATCTATAACGTAAGTACTTTAAGCCGTTAGTTAGTCACATATCGGAGTCTTATCAACGTATGACATTTTGAGTTAACTTGTTTATAATTTACTTAAAAAATGTATATTTATTAGTTACCAAAAAGAAGTAATAAATATAGTATTCTAACCTTCGGAGGACCTATGTTTATGATGATTCTAACCTTCGCTAATGGTTAGTGTGGAATAAAATACAAGAAATACATAAAACACATTATTATTATTTTACTAGTACTGCTTACCAAAACGACTTATCTTTGTAACAATTGCATACAATTTATAAAAACTTTCTTATATTCAGAAAAGAACCCAAAAAGTTTTTTTTATACTTTTAGAGTAAAATAGTTTCCGAAAGGGTCCTAGATAAAGATACATACGAGTAGACAGTCTTTTGATATTTTAACGTGTGATCTTGAAAATTTCTTACTGGACGGTAAATAATAATTACAATAAAAATAATAATAATACAAGGGAATAGATATTTATAATTTAAGTTCCATGTTTTCAACCCTTATGCAATGTATACAATATCATCAGAACCCTAAGTAGGAATAACTGAAAAACGGGTTTTAAAATGCCTTTATGCGTTTAGGAATAGCTGCTCCCGGTACCTGCGATGTAAGTTAAACTATGATATTAAAAAATTAAATTGTATTGTTTATTATTTATTGAAACAATTACCTTCATGTGGAACTGTCGATTTTATTTAAATATCCGACTTGCCAATACAAGTCATTAGTTATTTAGTTTTTTACTTTAGGTAGGCCATAACTCTACAGGTATGTGTAAACCACCAATAAGTAGTAAAATAACAGTCTACATTGAATTAAATAATCAGATTAGAATAAAACATTCCTTCCATAAATAATAATAAAGTACAGTTCATTTCATAATTAATTACAATAAAATGCTAATAAATATTAGGAATAACTCATAACACAGGAATGTATCACTTGAGAACTAAAGCCGTGAATAAGATAATCGAAACAAAATGAAATGTAGAACAACATGTACATTAATTCGTAGTCGTTTAAAATTGTTTAATTATGAAAAGTGTCCACATATACATATGGATATATTAGTATCAGTGAAACCGAGTTTCATTCGGACAAGGTCAATTGGCCTTGGTCTTGCGAAGCTTATATTGAATAAATTTGGCACAAACAATGTCCTGAATCTCATAAAAGGACTTAAGGTTTATCTCGGAATGTACAGCCATTCTTATTTCCTGTCAATTATGGACAATAGAAACCAGAATCCAGGGATGTTTGGGATATTAAATTTCGTACCTGAGAATGCATTTATATATTGTTTTCAAAAATTGACAATCTATTTTGATTATTTGTTAATTAATCTTATAAATAAATATGAGTTGACAATATGGAGTTGGGCCTGATGAAGAAGTTGGTTCGACGAAAAAGGACGTAGGTTCTATCCCCATCCGGGACATATCCACTTATGTGAGGAATATTTGTGATTATTCTTTGTCTAAGTGTTAAATATGTATTTGATATGAATATATTTGCGAATCCTTTGTCGATTGATGGCCGTAACATTAGTGCTTCGAGCGACTTATTTCTTAGTTAGGTTAATATATGAGATGTAATAAAAAAATAAATAAGAAATGGTCAGCACAAAGGCGAAAATATTTTTGTAGTTCTCTAATAAAATAAAAATTATAAAACCGGTTACAAATATTTGGGTTTCACGCAATAGAAATTCACGATTCAGACAATGTAATATGACTTCATCTTGATAGCACTTTGAACAATGTTTCCCAAAATTTAAATGATTATAAAACTACTCTTATTAACACTCTTTTTAGCTCTCGATTTGTAGAATTTTATGTCTTAATTGACTCTTTAGAACATCACAGACAATTTAAACGACAGATTTCATGTTCATGCTTGTACAATGGAACTTGGAACTTGTACTTGGAAATGCATCAAAAATAATTAGTAATACACCCAAAATCTCTTACTTCACTTACAACTTATTTGATGGATCCCTTAAAGCACTATAGCTATCATTGCGAGCATGTCAGGTGCAACAGAAATCCCAAAAACATACCATAACACACACATACAAATTTACATCTAATAAATGATTGCCCTGAATGGAGACCGAACCTTCATCTCTTGGAGCACAAGCGCTCATAGCGAAATTTTCCCCAAGAGTAGTGAATATGAGACTTGAAATTACTCGGAGTTATGATCATGAAACATATTAACGATAAATGTTACCGCGCTATAATATATAGAACTGAAAACCGTCTCGAAGATACCAAACATCTTCAACTACAGTTAATTAATAGAAGTGTTAATTACTAAGTGAATCCCGGATCGTTAGCATAATACAGCCATGAATAATCTCATGAACACTCAACTATAACGAGGCGTTTCATCCACTTATCCCAAGTTACCTTACAGAGTAATTAATTTTGATAGTTTCACAAAATTATACGGAGATTTTGTCGCTTTAATTTTCCCCTAAATTTTCATCATCCTCGGTATCATGTTCCAGTTTCAGATCAACGATTAGTCATCTTATTCATTTGCTGATAAGTTTCATTTTTAAATAGCAATATATTTCTGAGAATTGTATATAATTATTAGAATAAATATTGCCTTAACTGAGGCGTCAGCAAGTCATTTGAAATATGACTTTTTTTGGCCTATGTCCACTGCTGGACATAGACCTCTCCAAGTGATTTCCAATATAGTTGGTGGTATGCGGCCTACGTCCAGCGCAATCTAGCAGCCTATCTTGTGGGTGGAAGTCCCATGTTGCACTTAATATCTTTGAAAAATACTACTATCGGGTAGCCTTGACTGTTTTTTATTACACCAGGTCGACTAACAAGCATACATTCCGCCTGCTAGTAATAAAACACACAGCAGCTTTTGACGCTCGTAATATCACAAGGATATTAGGATTAAATACCCAGACACAAATATTCATCATATTAATGGTTATTTGGCGCACAAAACTGAACCATTATCACCTACGCCATCGAGTTTTCCGATACCGTTTTATTCTAAACACTTAATCCTAGTGATAATAAGCACAATAATATACACAATTTACCATTTTTAGGTATATAAGCGTACGTAGACGAAGTCTCATTTCTATTTTAAATATCCATTTGCACTACTGCGAGACAGCAGACAATAAACAGAAATTTCAAATAATCAAAATACATCGTTTTAAGTAACAAACAGACACAAGACAAATTTAATTATCATCCTATACATTTTTGCATCAATCCCAGGTTCTTTGCCGCACCAGATTCATCGTATACCACCGCATACCATCTGCGCCATCGGGCTTATTATTCATATAAAGATAAAAATCTTGTTACTTTGTGAAATAATAATAAATAAAAACTTTTCATGGAAGTTATAGAGTAAAATCTTTTCTAACGTAACCCTATAAATTTAATATGTAAGTAAAAGTTCCCACTGATATATAGATGCACGCACAACCGGAATCGTTAATGATAAAAATCCGAAATTTAGGCAGTTGTTTTATTAAAAATACGGATAGACACTAAAAAGGATTTTAAAAATAAATGGCGTAAAGGGATAAAAAAAGAGTGGCAAATTTGTTTGTGAAAAATATTTTAATAAGCAGCGATCAAGCTTGAAATTCATGCTCTTAAAATATTTCATTGCTGGCTGCTCCGATTTCTACTAGAAATAAAATGAAACAATCTAATCTTTAATTATTAACTTTAATGTAATCACGTTTTTCATAAGTTCTACGCTTTTTTAAGAACTCTACACAAAAAATTATGTGTATGTGCATGAGTATGTCTAAGAATTAATAATTATATATATATGTATATGTCGATTATCCTTTAATTCTAGGTTAAAAATAAACGTATGCGTTGCTTCTGAAAACGAAGATTTATTTCGTTAATTTCTTACAAATATTATTATATAATTTATTATTTATATTTTATTATAACTTTACCTGAAAACGAAGAAACGACAATTAAAGTCTATTCTTCCACCAATTATTTTTATTTATCTATCTTAAATCACAATAATCTAATATGTACAATGCTATTTTTTTCATAACCTCTCAATTGACCATTGATCTCAGACTCTAGCGCTGTCGTTCGCAATGTCGTTCAAAAATTAAAGAAATATTATTTCTTTACATGTAGATAGCTGCAGAATATGAAAAATTAAACTATAATAATGGAATAGATGGCCTTATCGCTTATACCGATTTCTTCAAGGTAACCTTTGGATGGAGAGTGAGTAACAAAAATAGGCAGTTTATACATTTTACTTTGTTGCAACAAAGTATATTATATTATATTAAATATATATATTTTTTTTAAGTTTACATAAATTATATACAGATTAATTATAATAATAATATCAATTATGTCTATATAATAAAATACACATTTTATATACAGATTATACTTAATACACCTACATGAATACAATAAAATAGTGTAAATGATTCAACACAGTGTTACATAAGGAATTATGACGACAAGTAAAATTTCTTCACGTCTTTTTTTTATGAAGCCAGAGACAATTATACAAAATAATATATTAACTAAGTCATTTAAACCGTCAACTTCAAAGTTAAGTACCATTATAAATCCAAGCGAAAGCTGCGAATTGCTGACACTCGACAATAAGCCGTGCACCGTCACTCGATAAGGCGAGTGAGTATAAAACTCGAGACATGCGTCATTTGTGCCCTTTCAGACGGTGTCTTAATGCGGCCCTGACAAATGACGGGATAGAATGAACGGGTATTAACTGGAAGCCTACCAAGGGAACTCGCACGATCGCCTTCAGGATAGAATTGCTTTAATTGTATTGATGATCTTATTTTGTAGTCTCGTTTATTATCTAGATATTATTTTCATTTCAAATGTAAGACGTCGAAAAACCGTGAGGGTCACCGTCAAAGGGTTAATTTTTCCCATAATTGCCACGCTGCGCAGGCGTGGTGGCAATTGAAAAACGTAGCTTCACGAAATGGCCGCGGCTGACCGTCTCTTACCGGTTGCAATCAGCTACACCTACCCGGTGTACTGCTTTCTATCAGTTACAATACCTCAGTCCCTATTCTGCATATCCGCCATCTATTAGTTGCAAATTTCTTTTCTGCCGGCATCACCTGGCCCAATGTCTCTCACCATCAATATCATTACAGCTATTGGAAGTCATTTGCTAGATATTGGCCTCCCCAAGAAAGGGGGAATTTGCCCATAATTGCCACACTAGGCAAGCATGTTGGCAATCATAGAGCGCAGCTTTTGCGATGGGGATGCTGCTACCTATCTATGCATTTACATTTAAGCTACACTGTCTTGGATGGATATACCGCCATCTGTCAGTTACGACACCGGGTACAGAGGAAGGTACTATTTTACTCTGCCGATACCTCATGGCAACTTGGCATGTCTTTATTAGATATTAATTTTATTCTCAAAAAGGTACAAAAAAAGCTCTATGTAGGTTAAGTGCAACGGAGTTGCCTTCCTAGATTTATTATGGCTTTAGAATAAATATAGGATTGGCTACTCACTAAGCAGTTCAGTTCCACTAATTATTATTAAACTCAACGCATAATAAGTAGCTTAAAGTAAGTTAAGTATTACAAATAGTTACACACATCACCAAACACAAAACAAACAAAAATTTTCTTCAAATAAATGTTTGATCGGTGGAGATCGTATCCTCACCCTTAATATCATAAAATACGGGGTTCCAATTTAGTATATGTACTGCCGAAGCAAGTTAATAATCAAGAAATATGATTTAATAATATATCAATTATTTAACCTTATATTTACAGTGAATCGAAAGCATTAATGTAGACGCGTATAGAATATTATTATATTGTCAGCCGTAGGACGTTCACTGTTGGACATAGGTCTTCCAAGTTGTTTCCAATATGACCAATTGTATGCGGCCTGTGTCCAGCGCAATTCTGCGGTTCTAGTTAGATCGTCCGTCTACTCTGCTCACAACCACTTAAACTTACTAATGCGCCGGGCTATATCGAAAACCATCGTATATAGAATATACGTAGTATTTAAAAGAATATTTACAGGCTTTCGAGCTGCGTTCGAGTTCCATTAGTAAAATCTGGAGGCTTTTAACGTTCTGTGCCGCTGAGCGTATAATACATTCGGGTATTTGCTCCCGAGACGAGGGCACACGTTTATTTTGAATAAAAATGTTGCGCCAGTCCGAATGAGATCTATTTGTCAGCCGAAATTAAGCTGCTTCTGTCTGAGGAAGCCAAAATGGAATGTAATGGGGACCACCTCCAAAGTTCCTTGTACATTATAAACCAGAGTTGTTTATATATTTTTTAGACTAGTGGTGTAATAATAAATATTTTTATATATTAAATATGTTTTAAATAAGGATCCAAAAATGGATTTCTATATTAATTGAAAGATAGACAGTAGAGGCTATAAAGTTGGCCCAATAAATAATTGAATAATAGTATACATTTTCGCAAACATTAAATCAGATCCATTGCCATCGGTCCACATATTATTTGTTTTTAAATTATATGAATTTGAGTTCCCCATTCATAATTAAAGCAGGACCAAGCTTGTCGGGCTTATATCTGTTTACATAAACAGAGAAGCTTATCGATTGACTGACTGATTGACGCAGGGCATATCAACCGGGCCTGACAGAGCCTAAACTATAAGGGTTAGAAACTTAAAATTTTGCACAGGGGTTTCTTTTATAGAGGAGTCCTAAGAAATTATTTATGAAAAATTACGCCTTAAATGAGTATAATAGGGGTGCAAAATTAATATAAAATTTTGCTGTTTTTATTCAATGTAAAGTTTCTTCAATGAAAGTCATTAAAAACGACGAGTTAAATATTTTTCCGAAAATCAGAAGGGAGTAAAGGGAAGTGCCAATTAACGCGTATAAAACCATGGAGCGATGCTAGTATTAAATATAGATTAAAAGGCCTAATTATTTCAGAATTATAAATATGGAAATGTATAGTTAACTGGAACTGATGTATAACATACTTCAACTAAGCAGCTGTTTAAAATAAATTCCCACAACATCTCATACATTGACCTGACTTCATGGTAAGTCGTTTAAATTACTTGTGGTATGGATGCTAGACTACAGAGGAATCACAATTATACTACTTAAATATATATATTTAACACCCAGGCACAAAAAAAACATCATCATATAAATGATTGTCCCTGTTGGGGTTCGAATATACGACCTTTGGCGCTCAAAATAAAATTTTCATGAAGCGGATGTTACTGACTATCTTTTGAATTTGAGTTACACTGTTTTGGATGGATATATCGTCATCTGTCTCTTACGATACCTGGTAGAGGGAAGTACTGTTCTATTCTGATGGCACCTCACGGCTTACCTCACTGCAGTCTGTAGACACTCGTTATATCACAAGGATAGAACTACGGCGTTTTCACTTTGTGATTTAAAGATATTGTGTCACATTACCTAGTAATTTCATTGCCTTCCTCCCCGCGGAACACAGAAATGCAAACACTGCTATTTGGCGGTAGAAATATGTGAGAGTGAGGTACCAACGTGGACGACATTTGTATGAGGTTTGATTATGAATACACTAGTTCTGTGAATATTAAATTTTGAAAGTAGTTTTGAAAAGTATAACTGAAAAGATTTTTAGGATATAAATTACCAGCGAACCTGACAGACGTTGTTTTTGCCTTAACTATACTTTTATTACACAATCACGCTCAATTTTTTCTGTATAAAAATGTCCAAACTCAAATGCCAACTGTAGTAAAGTTCGTCAATATTTTTTTTATTTTTATTTAACTTTATTGCATAAAATGTACAAAACAGAATATATATATATATATAGTGGTGCAGACAATATACATACAAAATAGATAAACGTGACATACATATTTGTATAAATAAACGCAATAAATGCATATGATATATATATGTATATATATATCATATGCATTTATGTATATATATACATAAAATAACGTATATCAGAAATAGGGTCGTATAGCTGTCACTGTAAAAGAGTTTGTCAAAAAACTAGAGTGATGAGAAGAAGTTAAGAGCGAGGGAGTATTAGAAGAACGGAGGTTACGTTCGTGAGAGGAAGATAAGGGTTGGAATCTGTCCTTTAAGTAAATTGGTGCGTACGGATCAAAAAGTATTGAAAATAGTATGGTTAGAACTCGAATTTTGTGACGTTCTCGAATAGGAAGCCAGCCGAGAAGAGAACGGTAATGGGAAATATGATCGTATTTACGCAAACCGAAAATGAAACGAACACAGTTGTTTAATAGACGATCCAATTTATTAAGGAGTTCTTGAGAGATATTAGTGCAGCACACGTCACCATAGTCAATTATGGGTAAAACCAAGGATTGAATAAGAAGGGTTTTGGTAGGAAGAAAATGTATTAATCAATAGAGAACACGAAGCGTTCCAATAACCTTACTGCTGATTTCATTAACATGTGTATCCCTGGTTAAGGAAGAGTCGATAAATAGGCTCAGCAACTCAAATTCCTTTAATTAATTTGTAATTTTAATATAACACAAACATTTAAAATGTTTTTAGTATTGGACAATAAGTTTCTATAAACTTAAATCTCTAACCGCTTAGTTTTTGGGTGACTGTTTTGTGAGCCATCTGGTTGACGGATATGGAATTTTTATCACCAGTTTTTTATCACGGACTCTTTTCTAGTGGGACACGTCATAAAATTGTAGTAAACTTAGTGATACGGCTGGATAAACTTGTACTCAATGATTTTAACCCGTTCAATCTATTTGTGACTTTATAGACATTTGAATAAGAATCAATATATTAACGAAAAAGTTATTTACTTCTGAAGTAATTATTTTCTAAAACAATATTTAGATATAACTAGATTTTTACCACAGAATTTAAAAGGAGGAAATGTATTTTGCTTGCTTGCTTAGTGATTTTTTGTAAGAATAATGTCACAACTCTGTAGTATGCAATATTCAAACACGATTCCTTACGTAGTATAATATGAAGTAAAATAGGTTATCATTATTGACTTTACTATAAATAGTTTTACGTCTAGTTTTTCAATTTATATAATAATATACTATTTTGACTGTACTTCAAAAATAAAAAAATATATTTGCTTTTTCATTTGTCTAAGAGCTTTTTCAATTTCAATTTTATTTTTAAAGGTTACTTTTTCATTTTTAGGGTATAAAGTGCTAGAGATTAAATAGCTGTAGGCAATTCGATTTTACTAAAAACTTTGAAATCGAAAACAAGCACAGGACCAACTGATGTATTTTGTATACTGGAAGGTTTAGAGTTCACAACATTTTTACAAGCCCTTTGTTTTTCAATAAGTATTTAATGTATGTAATGTATTTAATTAAATAAATCCTCTGTTATCTGATACCCGTAGCACAAGTGCATTAAGCTACTTATCTCGGCAACTGGTCAAAGGATGAGATGTTGTGAAATTTTAATATTTAAAGAAATCCATCACCATACACAAAAATTAAAAAATATCTGTATTATTATTATTTTACATATATATATATACGTATTTTAAATGGATTTTACTACTTGAAGTTATGTTGAGAGAAGAAATGAATGGGAAAGTTGGTATAGGATGGACCTAGGCAAACATTTTTTATCCAACTGGTTAAGGTATGCTTCTTCTAACTAGAAGAGGTATTAAAGAAGGACCAGGTCAGATAATCCAAGAATAAATAATAATAAATGAGCGTATATAAAAGAACTAATATGAGTAATGGAAGCAAATGCTGTATGCCTACATCGTAGCAAGTGGAGATTCGTAGCTTACGTCGATAGATGGGTCGTTATTTACTCGTAGCATATTTAAATCATAAAACCGTAGCCTATCCTATGATCATAACCTATGATCCGGACCTCTACTCACAACACGCTTAGTAAAAGTACTCAACCCTACAATTATTATTAACTCGAAAGTTTGTAACATATATGAAAAACTCAAATCCTTGCAATTATTCCTCTGGTAGCACTTGATTTGACGTCAGAGTTGACCAGTAGTCAGTAATCGGTTCTTAGAAAAAAAAATACGTAGTACATACTCTTTATTATTTTATATTTTCAGCAATATATCATTACCCGTCAACACGTACAGTCCATCAATCTACAGGCATATTAGGACTATTAAATCCCCACTTAGGGGGAATTACTTAATGATGCAGGGATCGGTCCATTCGTGGTACAAAACACTTTTTCAGCTCGGACGTAAGTGGACGATCATTGTGGGCGGTGTTTCCTTTTTAATAACCTGTAAGTGAAGGGGCGAGGTGAAACTGGAAGCGTCTTTACGCTCAGTTTTATAAGCAATCAAATAAAACAGCATCTTTTTTCAAAATGAATGAGCATATTGAAAGATAAACTTTTTTACTCTAACAGTTAAAAAACAAAAGACTACCTACGGGCATAATGGCATGCAGGTTTGAGTCCCGTCTAACACCGGAGACAAATTGAATTTTTCTCAAGTAAATATCATCTTTAACATAATTTATAATTTTTTATGCCTACAAACTAAGATTAATTGCTGAAAGCGCAAACGATGCAGATATGAAACAACAAATGAATTACAAATTTATATATTACCGAATCACTCAGTATAATGATCATATCAGCTGTAGGTTATTTTTTTTAGATATACTAAATGCTGGTCTAATTAATCCCCAATTCTAGCGCCACCGGGGGAATGAGCGAGGCCACTCATTTACAGCTAACAGCTACCCTAAGCCAATGCGGGATAGGTCGTTGGTTATCTGTACGACATCCACTGTTGTACAGAGGCCTACCAAATAAATTTCTATAAGTGTAAATCAAAAGTGGTTTTTGATCAATAGTGCGACTCTGAAAAGTGCTCTGAAAAAAAGCAATCTCTGAGCGTACTTTTTCGATGGAGGCGTCCATCCCTGCTTTGAATTTAAACTACGCTATTTTGGATGCTATGACTTATATTGTCTCAATACTTCAGTTACCTCTTACGTCACCTTGTACAGAGTGCTATTATTTCGCTGGCATCTCATGATCTTTATATTCACTTTGTTTTTATTTTCTATATTTATTACTTTAACTATTTAGTAATCCCACAGATTTTGATCAAATTATTAGTAAGAAGGCTCACAAACTATCCTCAGACTCTTTTTTGAAACCTAGTCATAGGAATTTCTAAGTCACATGTAAGACAGTTAATATATATTCTATCACATACTGTCCAGTTTGCAGTGAGTGCATTTGTTAGAAATTTTGTGGACCCGCCTAAATGTGTAATTTTCTGATGTGTATCTTTGTGTCTGACAAAATACCTAAATGTGTTTCTTTGTGCCTGACAAAATACCTAAATGCGAGCCGGACTCAAGATATGAGCAGTTTACTCCTCTAACGAAGTGAGCGGGCAATTACCTTTATGTCATATGCAGCAGAGGCTTAAAGCACTCCATATACCCTATCTGGATTTTGATAATTTTGTTGACAACGTTTTTTCTGTTACATGTACATAATTATGTAATAAGGATAAAACTATATATACTATAATAAAATAATTCTACATAACATCTCATACAATGACCTAATTCCATGTTAAATAGCTTATGAATAGAGAGGGATCGTAAATATATTACTTAAGTACACATTTATAACACCCAGGCTCAAAACCATAGAGAAATATTCATCACATAAATGTTTTCATAGGTGGGATTCGAATCTTGAATCCTGAGGGTTGAGACGCTATCGAAATCGACATCGTGCCCATCTTTATTTTACAATTTTATTTGTGTCAAATATACGAATAGAATTAGAGAAATTAGCATAGGTAAATAAATATATTTAAAATAAACACACACCAGTACTTCCAGTAAAGTCTTTGGTCTTGTACCTATTTCTGAATAAATTTTGTAGGTGAAACCCGTAGTATAGTAGACTTAATATCCAATTTATTAAGAATTCATGTGCTTGTGGACCGGTCCGTCCCTTATTTCACTGTCGGCTCAATATGAGGATACTCGCTATGATTGATAAGCAACAAGAAGCTAAATTTAGTTATTCTGTGTGGTATTGTTTGCAGCTTTTATCACCATAATATGACGACTTCCTGCAGCTGTATTATATCATGTCGACACATATCCAAGAAAGAGGAATTTTTGCCACAATTGCTGCGTCTGACACGTGCGGTGGTCATCGTGGAGCGTAACTTGGGGACAAGAATAAACCAATTCTCATCCTGTTGGATTTAAGCAATGATGTTTTAGATCTTCCGGTTCCTCTTCCTCAGTCGCTTTCTAACGAAAACTGGTACATAGGGATGTACTATTCTATTGCGCCATTACTCTCTAGTAAGTTACCGTTTTTCGCCCGGTTATAGAAATGTTATTATACTTTTTGTTATAACAAATAAGAAATGATTCATGCTTTACAAATACACATCCTTTACATACGTTGTATTGATGTATTTTGTCCCAGTATGGAAAGTAACTTGCGTTAGATATTTTTGGTATTTTGACTTGGCCCTTTAACACCTCTTCTATCTGATTAAGATATGTTCGCGAGCAAAAGAAGTGAGAGAGGTATATCAAGATTATATCGTGTGAAGATAGCCTGCCTACCTCGATCGGAGGCGTGAGATATGTGTGTGTGTATGTGTAAAAAAAACCTGTATTCTTCCCTAGAGTTCAAATGCCAAAACCGGGTCATCGGCCTATCCGAAAAAAGTAATATATAGAATTACTTTAGCATACATAACATATACGTATGGAAGTTTGGTTATTAAAATAAACGTTACACAGCCGATGGTTCGACGCTTATAGGTCACAATACTATTTGCATCTAAATTGGCCAGGCTATTGAAGCACGGTTGAATTCGGTGGACTCTAAGAAACCTCTTAAGCCTCGCTTAAGTATGACTTAAGTACGGTCGCAGCGGTCGGGCGTGCGGAATTCATTATAATACTATGCAAATATGCTTGTTTTATGTGATTGTAGGTCAAACGGCTATTCTATGAATCACTATGGCCTTGTTCGTAAATTTAATTGAGGTCCCAATATGTTATTCTCAGGATAATCAAATTTAAGTATTGAATGTATGTTCTTAACTTACTTATTCATTTGTTTGCTTTTTGAAGGTTTTATCATTATTCAGTATGACACATGATTTACTTAAGCGAAGTTTGTTTTTTTATTTACACATATACATTGACCTGACTCCGCGGTAAGTCGCTCAAAGCACTTGTGTTACGGACATCAAAAAATAGAGAAATTACAAACATAATACTAATACACACATTTTTAATACGCAAATACAGAATAAACACAAATATAATCAAAAAAAAAATATTGGTCTAAGGTGGGGATCAAACCAACGACCTTAGCAAATAAGATAGGATCACTACCATCTGCACCATCAGGTCCGTCGTTGAAACGTTTATATTTTTGGTTCCATGAGATCCGTTTCCTCTCCGTCAGTCTCATTTGAAGCCGCATTATACACAGTGAGGCAAGATACTAGACAGATGCAGATACACTTCAAAAGAGGTTGTGGTCATAGACATCAAAAAATCATCCACAGTGTTAGTCATTGCCTTTTTCTTTTTTTTATACCGACTTTAAGCTCATTTGATGTCTCACAGGCAATTTGGCCGCATAGGCGTTGGGGGACGTGGGATCAGAACGGGACCGACAGCTATCACTCGAGTGAGCCTCTGAGATCAGCTGGATCTTGGTTCGAGGGGCAGTCATCATTGCAAATCGAATTTGCTGATGACCAAGTCAGAAGTCTATTAGATGTGGGTGAGCCCATCGTGCCCGCAACGTTGGATACGCCTTTGATACTAGAAATATACATTAAAAAAAGTTATATAGCATGAGATTATATACACAGAACCCTTTAGGATATGCTAGTTTAATGATTTTCACTGATGATGTTGAGAGCACGTTCAGGAAACAATTTATCAGCAATTTATTCCTTTTGAATAGAAAATCTAGTTACTGGTAAATCTTGGTATGTCAATATTACTTAAGATACAACATTTTCTGTTGGATTGTCTAGAACGAGGATGGTAATGGATGGTTTTTTTTGAAAGAGTTTAGATTTATTGTTTCAGATTTAGGTTTGATCCAATACCTTCTATCAAAACCTAGATTTGAAGTTGGAAAAGAGTTATACTGTTTGATGCTACCGCAAAATTAACCAGACTATCTCATATTTTAATATTATTAATTACATAGTAAATAGTATTCTAGACAAAAACTCTTTAAAATTAAAGAAAAGGCAAGATACTATTAATTCGATTTATAAATGAGATTATCTATCAAGTATTACATAAAGAGCATTAGTCATTTGTTTAAGAGATATAACAGTTATTGTATAGGATGGATATCAAAAACTTTGTTAAATTCCTGGTTATACATAATGTAAATCAAAAGAAATCCTGGGCGAGAACTCTGTATGTAAAATTGTCTCGTGTATATGTTTATTTTGAAAAGAGGCCTTTTGAAGCTTTGCAATATAGCCGCAGCAGTACCGGTAGAGTAGAATATTAAATATATATATAGGATATTTAATAATTTACCTTGTTCCAGGAATCATAAGCGGCAAATGAGGACCCGGAATTGACACAGAGTGATATATCTACCAGAAACAGCATATGCCAAATACAATAGGGTGGGGATGGGTAGCAGTATTCCCGCTGCATAGCTAGGTACGCTCTGCAATTGCCACCATGCCTGCCCAGTGCGGCATTTAAAGGTAATATCCCATCTTTCTTAGGGACGAATATGTCCAATATTGATTTGAAACCAACATTTTATCAAATGACAGTTTTTTATCAAAGTTTGTGAAGGAAATGTCATAAAAGGTAGTTGGGGTATAGGACAACTCAAAAGTTTGCAGTAGCAATGGCTAAAACTTATTATTCTGCAGTGGTCCACGCGCCTTGATTCGTTTTTAAGGACCTAACAGTGGGAATATTTAAAATGGCTGATGAGGCTAAACTGAAAGTCTACTTTAATAAATTATAAATTGACAATTACATAAAGCTTTGTAAATCTTCATGCGATCGTCATTAACACAAATTTTAGTTTGTTGACAAATTTGGATAGACTCCAGTTTTAAAATGGAAACGATTGTACGGAGCATAAAGTTTTTGAGCGCTGAAACGAGTGAGTTAAATTATTTAACAATTCAATGATACATGGTGTCATATTTCAGTGATAACTGTATTAATCCTTTTAACTGCAAACTATTGTATGGATAAACTCCAAATGGAATCTAATTAATATTTGAACCGTTTCACTAAGTCGGATTCGGTTTTACCGGGTCAACAAAACAGATTTAAAGTTTTATAATACATTTGTTATTGTCGATTCTGTTTATTCATACCGTTAGTTAGTGAACATAAAAACAAAAAAAGCAATTAAAAATTCTATTTTTGACATTAATTTTAGTAAGATATTTGTCCTTTCTTATGTAACAATTTGTTTCAAAGACAGCCATAAAATTAATATAATATCATTTATTTAATGCTTTATTTTAAATTAGAGATAATATTTTATTTATTAAACCTTTAAAACAATAACGTTCAGGAAGGAAGACCTCCTATTCATTGATACCTTATTCGCTTACCGATTTATAACGGCAAATACCAATACTGGTGACATAATATCTTCAAGTCACAGGGCTAGCAATGCGCTAGTGACATTCTTGTAATATTACGAGCGTCTATAGGCTGCAGTGACGCTTATTTTTAAGCGGAATTTAGGCTTATTTATTATCTTGGTCTAGAAATAAAAAAGTAAAGATTTCGTCTTTCGATTACTTTGACCTTGTATAACATAACTACGAGTGTTTATAGGAAATTTGTAATTACTAATAAATTCAGGCGCTAATTTCACACCACAAAAAACTACTATAGGAAAAACTGTCGTATCTGCTAACGTCTCGGTAGCATAATATTGCAGTTTCATTGCGCCTATACTGTTTTTGTCGTGTCCACAATCTCCTGGTTTTGGTATTTCAGTCGCTTTTTATGAAACTAGTACAAAAAAGCTACTATTCAGGTCCCAGGACCAAGGACATTAATAATTTACTTTTTCATAAATTCTCTATTCGCATATATCATAGTATCGAGTGTATTTTAATGGACGCGGTAAAATGCATTAAAACATTATACATGTTTTAATGAATTTTAAACTTACATATCTTTAAATTAATATCCATTGGCAAATGTTTGTTAAAAATATGATAATGGAATTACTTTATTTTTAATACTACCTAATTGACTTTTCTTGCCTATAAATGAGTCAGCAATAATTAATAGGCAAGAGGTTCACCGCTTGGCAAGCGTGGTAGCTCCACGAGCAGAACGAAGCTTTACGATGGGTATGTTGCCTAGCCATCCCTGCCTTGTTAAGCTTTACTGTTTCGGGTGGATCTACTGCCATCTGTCCACTCTGATCGCTTTTTACTACTCCTAGTACAAGGGAGGTATTGTTTTGCTCTGTCAGTACTCCACGGCTAAATCTACATCTCATGTATATCTAAAATGGAATAACAATAATCCATAGGAAAGGATAAAACAATTGTTTCTTAAAAATATTGCTAGTTCCGTAGATATATTTACGAAAAACACACAACCGTATACAGAAATGCGTATACACCCTCTTTGAGTCCTCTCAACGACGGCTACTCAAGCGAGGTCCGTGCTTTAAAGGTCCCCTTGAGTGATCACCCGGCCCGACCCTGCAGCCGCGCCCGGGGGTGCGCAGACAAAGATCCGCTCATAAACTAGTGGCCTGACCGCTTTTTCCAGTGACGCTGGAACTGACGTCAGACTTAGGTAAGTCTGAAAAAAATATATACTTCTTATATTCTTGTTCTTAACTCACGCATCTGAATAATATAAAAAAAAGAACCAAAGGAAGGCTTTTATTTAATAAAATACATCCATTTCATAATTAAATTAAACTTATCAACTCCGTCAGTTAAATTAAATTGAATTCTAGTTTTCCCCAGCTGCAGTCAATTAGAATATTGTATTATTGCGCTTGGTTAAAATTAATAAACCTATTTTATACCTACGCTGTAGCGTAGCGTGTATTGGGAACATTTAATTTTATGTATTCTATTCCTTGTTTTGGAGCCCGTAGCACATGAACGATATTAAGCTACGAATTGTTTCTAAGCACGGTGCTACGATGTTTGACTACGAAATCAGAAATGGCCAGAATATCGCCCAATACAAAAATTACTTCTAAATATGTAGTTATTTATTCATACTACGTAGATGTTTTTAGGCAGGTAGATGTGTTTGGGTGTATTGCCATAGATCAGGTGCAGTACCTCAGTTTACGATATTACACTCTTCCGGGACACCGTTGGCAAAATTATTTTGCTACCCTTTTATTCTGCTTTTCTGTTTACACATCTTAAATAAGAAAAAAACCTGGTCAAAATAAGATTTTTTCTACTTTGAGATTTTAATCTGCATATTGATTAACTAGCGGCAATTGTTTTTATAAATTGTATTTTCTGATCAATCATTATATCAGCTTTTGGAAGTCTACTGTTGGAGATAGGCTTTTCCAAGACAGGAGAAATATCTGATCAATACTCAAAATAAAACTAATATTTTAAAGGATTAACTATTATTACGTCGTACTTTCCATTTTGTAATAAAAAAAAATATACTCTGCGTTTGAAAACTGAAAGCAACTAGAGTCATTATGTTCTCAAAAAAAATTTATGAGCATACATTTCAGAAAATTGTAGACACACATTGTAAAATTGTAAAATTTTAAGACACACACTTGTATTTAATTTCGTAATAGCTCCGCTATTCGACATTCATATGACCCTACTATAATTTCCCATATCATAATTAAGATCATATCTCCTTCTTAATGGATCATCAAAGGAACATATTGAAGGCAATAGCTATTAAATAGACGACTGAATTGTCATTATAATGTAATAACTTAAGCAAGTTATGTTTGTTTTATACTGAAATTTTGAAGTGAGATAAAAAAAGGAAATACAATTTCGATACTAATAAAAATAAAGCAGCCAATTCAATTTTCATATCAATTACAAAATGTAGGCAAATGAAAATAACAATTATAAACGTTTATATGATAAAGTTTAATTTATTACGTTTGTTCTGTCTAAAATTACGCCTGCTTTATACATTTTGACTTGACACAACGCATCAGATGAGATGTAAGTATAAGTTAAAAGCACTTCCGTTACAGATAATATATCCAGTAATTCATATACATTTACCCAACATCTCATACAATGACCTGACTTCGTGTAGTAAGTTTTAAACAATTATATTGCGGACATTAGAAATCATAGGTATCATAAAAATAATATTTAAATACATGTATTTTACACTCAGGCACAGAACAAACATATATATTCATCACATAAATATTTGTCATTGATATGGATCGAACCCACGACTATTGGCGCATAAGATAGAGACATAACTGCATATTTCTATTGGTAGATTTTGCTACAAGGTAATGTGAAGTAGTAATTCCAGGTCAACAAGTAGGGTGATGCGCTATTAGTATTTTGTCTGATGACACAAGAAACTACATATTCCTATTAAAGATAATATTTGTTAAAAATAAATCAGCATATCTCAGGTTCCAGGCAGGATTTGAACTTGTATTTATACCTTGCCAGAGGACTGTTTTACCGTTATGTTACCGAAACTGTACTAAGTACGTCGAATTATTTCAAGTATTCTTTTTGCTGCGAACCTACAAACACTTAAATGACAATTTTTTTTTCAGGCAAATATGCTTCATAAAAAATTCAGCATTATACAATGAATAAAATTTTTATATATAAAAAAATCGTGACCTGTTGTTTGTTAGCGATGAACTTCTTAACTACTGAACCGAGTAGTCAATATTTGCTCATTACGTATAGTTCGGCCCAACTTGACAGATCTTCTCCATGAGAGACCTCCCCCTATAACAGGTGTTGTAAGAGGAAACCACGGCACCAAAACCGACAGTTGGCATGTCTATCCAAAACAGCGCACCTTAATTACTATAGGGGAGGATGGGCAGCAGCATCATCGTCGCGAAGTTGCGCACTGCGATTGCCACCACGCCTGCCCAACTAAGCAATTCAAGACAAAATCCCGCGTTATAGGGAGGCTTATGTCTAGGCGTGAGTGAGGTAAGAGGTAGAGTTTCAGGTGAAAATTAATTCCTCCCTAAACGCCATTAACCACTAGTTTACTTCAATAAAATAATACTTCAATTATATTAATAACTATTTGTAACTTAAACGGATGTTCAACTCGATATTTGTATTCAATTAAACGATATTGTCGGCCTTAATGAGACTTTCGACGCGGAACAAATCGTCGGGCGGCCTCAGCTGCAATTAGTCGTGTGTCCCGTCCTTAATGGCCGAGGCACGGCTTAATATAGCATCTTAGGAATCGAACGCTTTGTCTTTCAAGTTGTGGGTAGATTAGATATTAATTTAATATTATAAATGCAAATAAATCTACTTTTCTAAGCATATAACTAAGCAAGAAAAAACCTTGACACATTTTTTTGGTTTATTGTTTGGTTCCTGTCTTACTCTAGTTTAAATTGGCCTAACGTAGATACGTTCTGGCCAGAAGATCCTGGTTATCTCGTAGTCGTATCAATTAATAAAGTCAACAATGCGCATTACTAGGTAGTAGGATACATTTACAAAAAAGTGTTTAACATATTGTTAGTTATGTAAGTTGATTTGGAAGTATAGTATATAAAATCTTTGTAGTTTTCTTTTAAATATTTTAATACCATACTATCATATTAGGTTTACTCTAGAATACTAGCTATTAGAATTTATATCATATATATTCCGATTATATTATATATATAAAAACTTATATTCCGATTGTTTTTTAAGTGTAAGTAGTTTAAATAAAGTACATACGCTAATTTTATATTATTATCTGCCTTGCTGGTATGTGCTATTGTTTAAGACTGTCACAGCAGCTTATAGACACTCGTATGTGAAACTTTGAGCTCGATAATTCCTGTGTGATTTATTAAGAAATAGCTTGAATTTGATCAACGATTCGATATAATTTCATTTTTTTTGCTAAGCTCTAAGCGTAAAATTATTATTATTTCTATACTTGTATTGAATAAATCATTAAGTAGCCCAATTTGAATTAGTTTACCAGCACCAGACAGGTTAGGTAGGTTAGGTACTAAGTTTACTGAGGATTCAAACCTTTAGGTGTAATAGGAGTTATTATTAATTTATAAAAAAATTCAATCTCCTTTTGCCACAATGTTACAGCATAATTGTTTTTACACAAACTAATTACGAAATACATTTACAATCAAAAGTATTTATGACAATAAATTTTTAATTCGTTATCAAATTGTAATCAAAGTGGGACACATTCAAACTATTTTCAGTGTTATTTTTGTAGCATCGTCTCTGCTTTTGAAATGTCAAAGCATTAACATATTTGGTACGAATTTAGAATATTTGTATGCTTAAATTATATTTTCTTAGCAAAACACGTGTAATTTCTAATTGTTTGGTGTAATTTAAAAAGTTTCTCCATTTACAAAATGTTAAGTTATTATGTAAATGGAGAAAAAGATACGTTAAATTGTCCTTTATTATGAATTTTGATATCGTTTGTAATAAATAAAGTTTGAATGAATTTCTGCTAAATGAGAAAAAGAAATTAATGTTCTGGGTTCTGATACGGTCTATTCTTGCTACCTTTCACAACCTATCAGGAAACTATAGTAAACCTTATTGCAGAATAAATATCTACTTTTAAAAAAGTCTGATAAGGTTTAAAAACTTATCTTATAACCTTAATCTGGAGTGAAATAGGTTTCATCGTTATCTTATCAAACAATGGTCTACTGTCTGCTACATGTCTGATACAAGAGGGAATTTTCCCGTAATTGATGCGCTGGGCAAGCGTGTTCTGCAGACACCCGCCCTGTGCATTCGAGCTACACTGTTATAGATACACACCGCTATCTATCGGTTCTGGTAGCATAGTCGCCTCCTATGATACCTATTACAGAGGAAGGTACTATTCTACTCTGACGGTATCTCACGGCAAATAAGTTTATATTATAAGTAGAATAAGGTTTATAATCTTCAAAAACGGATAAATCAAAATTACAGTTCAATTTTACCCGAATTTATCTAACCATGTGCTTAAACGGGCCCGAGGTCACAGATGCTACAGATTTATATGATTTATATGATGAATATTTGTGCTTGTTCTGTGTTAAATATGCATTTAAGTAATATATTTGTGATTACTCTGTTATTTGATTTTCATAACACAAGTGTTTTTAAAGACTTATCTCAGGTTCAGGTCAATGTATTTGACGGGCCCAATAGCGCAGATGGTAGTGATCCTATCTTGTCCGCCAAGAGTCGTGGGTTGGATTCCCATCCAGAGCAAATATTTATATGATGATATTTGTGTTTATTCTGTGTCTAGGCGTTAAATATATGTATTTAAGTAGTATATATGTGATTTCTCTGTTGTCTGGCGTTCGTAACGGATATGCTTACAACGACTTACTACGGAATCACGTCAATGTATGAGATGTTGGGGGAATATTTTTTTAATTAAGATTAGTAATTAATATGATGTAATAACTCAATTGTGACTTCAGTTAATTAAGAACGGCAACCAGATTTAAACGGCACTCAGCCTATTAATTATAATAGGTACATATATCAAGAAGATTTCTCTTGAATAATAAACTATATATATATATATATCCCCGAGGAGCTCTATGTAAGCATATTCTGAGTTAGACCTTTATCAAATCAACCCTCCCCGTCTAGACTGACCAGAAACTATCATTTAGTGGGCAGGACCTCAAGATAAGGGAGAGGTGGTTAACCGGGTTTACTTAGTTAGGTGTGTAGCTAAGGGTTTGGGGTTTTGACTTAAATATATAATAGTGTTTCCGTAATTACATTAGTTTATTCAGAGTTGAAGTTTTCGTTCAGTTTACGAATTACGAGAAGACTATTTTAAATTCTTTGTCTCTTGTTTTGAAGAAACCTTATGACACTAATGTTATAAAAACTAAAGTTTACATGTTTGTTACTATTTCATGCAATACTACTTATTGAATTTTAATACCATTTAAAAATAATGTAGCTTACATATTAATATAACATAGGCTATATTTGTAAAGTTTAGTTCAAAATATTTTCTTTATGCCTCAAACGCCTGCCAAGTGT